>VXAU01004053.1:32294-55572 GCA_013399695.1 Formicarius rufipectus | reverse complement strand
CAGGGCAACAGCTCCTTCTGCATCCACCTGCTCCTCCAGGGGCTGCAGGAGGGGAATAGCTTTCAGTCCTTCCCCGCCCCGGCTCCCGCATGGGGTCCCTCCTTCTCCTCCTCCTGCTCCCACCTTGGTCTCTCACTCTGTGTTGTTCTCCCATGGCTGGAATTCCCAACTGCCCCACACTCCTAATTCTTAACTGTGTTATCCCAGTGCTGTGACTGTGATTCTTAATTGTCTCGACCCTGTCCACCAGCAGGAGGTCCCTCCTGGCCCTGGCTGTCCTTGGCTCCACAGGACAGGAGAAGCTTCTGGCAGCTTCTAACAGAAACCATCCTGGAAGCCCCCCCTGCTACTAAAATTCAGCTACAGAAACCCCTGACAACCATCCTTGTGTCTCTCCTTTGGACACTCTGCAACAGCTTTAGCTCATTATTATATTTTGCCACCCAAAATCACCCCCAGGACTTGAGGTGGGGCCTCCCCAGTGCAGAGCAGAGTGCGACAATCCCCTCCCTCACCCTGTGCTTTTGGAGAACTCTGTTTATCCAAAAGGAATTGCAGCTTCTGCTTTGGGTCTTCTTGGAAAGAAGAGTGTTATTTCTGTGAGACGAGCATTTTCTGGGGTGCAGAGCAGATACTCAAACATAAGTTCCTGGAGCTCAGAAAATTGTAGAAAAACTCCAATCACTGAGGAAGTTCTGCTCCCACCTAGCTTGGGAAGGCAGATTTCTGGTTTACAGAAGCTTGGGAGCTTATAGGAATTCCATCATGTGTCTGCTTCTTTAGGCATCTACATCGATTTGAAATGCTCCAACAGATGGAGGAGGAACCCCTGAATCAGTTGGCCCAGAGACAGCTCATTTCATGAGGTTCATGTGGAAATTTGCAAGTCTTGTTATTTGCAACAAAAGGCCCTGGGATATTTCAGATCTTGGTCACCCCCTCCCTTGATTTTTTTTCTGAGCAAATTTCCAGAAAAAGCCCTAAGGACATTATTCCATGCATCATTCTGATGGATGCTCAGAGTTGAACATAATGGCTGGAAGTGCCCTCGCTCAAGGGCAGATTTATTTCCTGGCTAACATCTGGCTCCAGGCTCATCTTTCCTGCAATTTGCCAGTTGCTGGCATGAGTGAAAAAAAGAGAATTATTGAGCTCTTTACCTGCTTGTATCCAATTAGGCAAAGAAAAGTGGCTGAAGGTAAACGTGATGCTCTAATGAAAGATGCAAATGCCTCACTCTGTGCCAGCTCCCCTCTTGCCACAGCTCAGGGCACGTGTTGACAGTGGGATGAGGGGGAGACAACCTGCCTGGGCTCACTCCAGAGCCTCGTTCCCTCAGCAAACACTTGGAGTACAAAAAGTAGAACAAACAGGGAACAAAGTCCCCTGTGGCACCCTCCCTGCAGCTGGGGAGACACATCTGGGATTTTATAGTCACAGAACCACAGGATTTCCTGAGTGGGAAGGGACCCACAGGGATCATCCAGTCCAGCTCCTGGCCCTGCACAGGACCATCCCCAGGAGTCACCCCCTGGGCCCCAGAGCATCATCCCAACACTCCTGCAGCTCTGGCAGCCTCGGGGCTGTGCCCACTGCCCTGGAGAGCCTGGGCAGTGCCCACCACCCTCTGGGGGAAGAGCCTTTTGCTGAGCTCCCCCCTGCCCCTGCCCTGACACAACTGCAGCCATTCCCTGGGGCTGTCCCTGGTCCCACCGAGCAGAGAGCAGTGCCTGCCCCTCCTCTACTCCTTGGGAGAAAGACCCAATAAGGTCTGACCTCGATGTCTTGTTCTCCAGATGAACAAACCAAGTACCCACACTCTCAGTGTCCCCTCCATATTTGGCCAAATATGGCCAAAATATTGCCCTTCACCATATTTGTACCCTCCTTTGGACACTCTCCAGTAGCATTAGATCTTTTCTATATGGCACAAAACTGAACCAGAAGCATTTTCTGAACCAGAAGCTGCATTAGACATCAGTCTCCTCCTCCAAGAAAACAGAAGACATAAAGCTCTTCTATGGGTCTGTGGAAAAGAAGGAAACCTCTTACCTTCATGTCATACACAACACAAAGACAAGACCATGGGACGAGTTTTGGCCCCGTATCCCTGAGCAGGCACCAGTTTGGCAGCCCCACCAAAGTGTGCTGGCTCTGTAGGACAGCAGTGGGATCTTACTGAGCATAACCTGCTTTCCTTCCCCAGCACCAGGAGACAGGAGCTCCTCTGTCCCTCACAGCCAGGCAGAGCCATTTCCTCCCACTCCACCCTGCCCCACCAAATCCATGGACCTCTTATCCATGACCACTCCTGGATCTCTGGGAACGGCCAGGGAGCACCTTGAAAGATAAGGAATAAGTCCTCAGTCCTTCTTTGTCACCTCTATGTCCCCTTTCAGTGTCCAGCTGTCCACAGGTTCATCAGCAACACTTCTCTCAAGGAAAGGCCCTGGGCAAGGAAGAGGTTGAGGCTGAAGGAGCAGATGCAGCTGCTGCTCAGAAATGCAGGTATATTGCTGCCCTTTGAGGGTTTTATACCTTCTCCCTCAGCCTTGCTCCCCATAATCAGATTATGAAACCTTAGAATCAAATTAATGCAAACAAACAGATCACGCTGAGAGCAATAAAAATAAAATATCATAATAAAACACCTAAATAGACACCATGCTACAGAAACAGAACACTGTAAACAAAGTAATGTGTCTCTCTGCGACAATATTCAGCAAGACCCAGAAGAGCCCCGAGAGGTGGCAGGAAAACACAGCTGCTCTCCCATGCAGGAGGGGAGGAGACAGCAGGGACGTGGCTGCAGCTCCCACAGCTCGGGAGCACCACGGGGACAGCTCTGCTCCCCTCCTGGACACGGAGGGGCTTCCTCCAGGTGCCTCTCCACATGCCCCTTCCAGGTGAGCCCCACGGCCAAAGGATCAGCTGAGCAAAGGCCTTGAGCTCCTCTGCAGAGAGCGCAGTGGGAGCTCAGCAGGGCTGAGAGGGGGAGTCACTGCAGCCCATCCACAGTGGCTGAAGGTCTCTTCTTCCTCAGCCGTGAGGAGGAGCTGCACAGCCCAGGGAGGTACCAGTTTGGTCTGGATCTCTGCAGCTCTGGGGACAACTTGATGGCCAACTGGGCACGAGTCAGCAGTGCCTGGAGCCAGGAGGGACATCCCTGTGCTGGGGGCATCAGGGCAGGGAGGGGATTGTCCCGCTCTGCTCTGCACTGGGGCGGCCTCACCTGCAATGTTGGGGCAGGTTGGGGGGACACCATGGAAGGGAGAGATTGAGCCATTGCAGAGTGTCCAAAGGAGGCACAGAGATGGTTCAGGGCCTGCAGGGGAAGGGGTGAGGACACTGAGGGCACTTGGGGTGTTCAGCTGGAGAAGAGGACACCGAGGGGACACCTCAGTGCAGGGGCAGCTCCCTGGGGAGGGGCAGAGGAGGTGCCGGCACTGCTCTCTGCTCGGTGGGCCCAGGGACAGCCCCAGGGAATGGCTGCAGTTGTGTCAGGGCAGGGGCAGGGGGGAGCTCAGCAAAAGGCTCTTCCCCCAGAGGGTGGTCAGAGGAGAAGCACATTTTGCAGCCTTTCTCTCAGTTCTTCTTTGAGAAGGCTCCCACCTGGGAAGGAGGATGAGGGACCCTGGTTTTAAGAAAGGTACCAGCTGGTTTCCCACACCCACAGAGGCAAAGAGGCAGCAAGGGATGGTATGTCAGGGTGAAGAACAGAATTTGTGGTGAGGATAAGGTGTCTGATCCCTTCACCTCCTCTCATCATCTGCTTATCAAGTTCTCCTTGTGGTCAGTGGAGGTTCCTCAGGAGTACAAGGCAGCTTGAACAGATGTGGAGGTGTCAAAGAGGTGTCCAAGGCCAGGCTGGACGGGGCTTGGAGCAGCCTTGGCTGGTGGAAGGTGTCCCTGCCCATGGCAGGGGGTGGGATGGGATGAACTTTAAGGTCCTTTCCCACCCAAACCATCCGGGGATTCTGTGGTTGAAACATCCCAATTTCTCCCATCTTCATGGGCAGTTCTGGAGAAAGAAGCAAACAATGCCATGGGCTGTGAGAAGGGACCAGCATGAACTCTGCTGCCTCTTCATGGACCTGCAGGGAGGGGATGATTTGGGTGGGGATGATCCCTCCTGGGAGGGGCGGCCACCACACATGGTTTTTGGTAACCTTGTAACAAAATCTGACCTGGCATTGTTACAATTCTTGCCAGCGATGCTGAATAAGGAGACACAGAATGATGGGAGATTTATTCAAGCAAAGCATTTCAACAACCCCATTGTTGCTGTTGCAGTATCACCAAACATGGTTGGGGTTTTTTTTCCTAAATACAAGGCTTTTTCCTAATGAGACCAAATTCTATCTACTCTGCTCAGGGAGAAATGTGAAAAAGAGAAAGCAAACCTCTGAAATCCCCATTTATGGAATGGGTTTGTATGGCTTTCTAAAGCTTTTAGTTCTTCTAAAGGAAGATCAAATTTCTGTTCAAGCAGTTTTTCCAACAATGAAAATAATTTGCTACAAAAACCAAGCCCTTCTGAACTTTGTCCCCCCTCTGGAGCTCTGTGGTGCCACCACTCAGTGCTGTGTTCAATGATGTGCCTCTGACAATGGAGCCCTTTCCATCGAGGGGCTCACAGGAGCCTTCGTGCTGCTCTTGCAGTTCAGACGTTTCCTTTTTCTCCTGATTTTTTAATAGACTCTTTCACTGAGCCCATCTCGAAATGAGATGAATCAAATTTGGATTCAAACAAATCAAAATGAGACTTTAAAGCTTTTTTTTTGTTTTTTTTTTTTTCCCCTGAAGAAATGCAGCATCAAGAGAAATCTTTAAACACAAAGGAATCCCCAGGGAAGGAGATAATTTCGGCAACAGATTGTGCCACGTTTGGAGGAGGAGACCTTGGGGATGTGACACGCCACTGTCTCAGTGTCTGCTCATGGACATTGTGTCAGTGTCTGGAGCAAATGCCACTTCTGATCTAGGAGTTATGGTGTTTTTTTCCAAGAATTCTTGGACTGAGGTGGTGCAGGAGTTTTCTGCCTCTGATTCTCAGCTGAGTGAGCCACATGCTGAGTCCTCAACAAACCTGGGCAGAGGCTGTTCTGGGGAGACATTCCAAAGACATTCCTCTGGCTTCCATTGCACTGCTGTTCCTGAGCCTGCAGATACTTGAAAACCACCCACAAAGCTGCTGCAGCAGAACTGGATAGGTGAGGGTTGGACTCGATGACCTTAAAGTCTTTTCCAGCCTTAGTGACCCTGTGACTAAACCCAGGAGTGGCAGCTGTGAACTGACATCCCCAGACTGGGAGCCTCCATTTGGATTTTAGGGAAACCTTTACCAGGGGGCTGGTGCAGCACTGGGAAAGTGCTCTAGTGGGTGGAAGCATCTCAGATCTTGAAGGTTGACTTGCTGTTTCAAAATAGTCCCCTTCAGACTTAGAAGCCGGGATGGAGATCAACAGTGAGTGGTCCTTTCCAATCAACCTTTCCTGGTTTCCACGTCTGTCAAATCCCTGACAGCCTGAGAGGACTCAGCACAAAACAAGGGGAAAATGTCCTGTCTGGGCACTGCCAGAAGGCTGCATGGAGACACTTGGTTGTGGAGGAACACCAGGAAACCAATCCTAGTGGAATTCTGGCTCTTGGTCTGAGAAAAGCCATGTTAAAGGTACAGCAGTGCAAACCAGGGAGCACCAGTGTTTGCCAGGAAAAGATCGTCCTGCAATTCAAGCTGGATGGGGGGACCTCACCTGCAATGTTGGGGCAGGTTGGGGGGACACCACGGAAGGGAGAGATTGAGCCATTGCAGAGTGTCCAAAGGAGGCACAGAGATGGTTCAGGGCCTGCAGGGGAAGGGGTGAGGACACTGAGGGCACTTGGGGTGTTCAGCTGGAGAAGAGGACACTGAGGGGACACCTCAGTGCAGGGGCAGCTCCCTGGGGAGGGGCAGAGGAGGGGCAGGCACTGCTCTCTGCTCGGTGGGACCAGGGACAGCCCCAGGGAATGGCTGCAGTTGTGTCAGGGCAGGGGCAGGGGGGAGCTCAGCAAAAGGCTCTTCCCCCAGAGGGTGGTGGGCACTGCCCAGGCTCCCCAGGGCAGTGGGCACAGCCCTGAGGCTGCCAGAGCTGCAGGAGTGTTGGGATGATGCTCTGGGGCACAGGGGGTGACTCCTGGGGATGGTCTTATGCAGGGTCAGGAGTTGCACTGGATGATCCCTGTGGGTCCCTTCCAGCCCAGCACGTTCTGGGATTCTGTGCTTCCATGTAGTGCTTGAGTTGGCAGCAGATATTATGGGCAGGGTGCAACCTGCTGAGCCCTGTGCCAGTAAATGCCTTGTAAATGCCATCCCTACCCACCTGCCTGGGCTGTGCATGTGATGCCAAAGGCTTCCTGTTGCTGGGAAGTGGAGCAGCTTTCTCAGGAGAATCCGAGGGGGCCATGGAGGTGATGGGGGCACAGGTTGGTCTGACACTCTGTCACCTTTGATGGACACAAATGTCCATTGCCATGGCAGATCCCAAGCACAGACCATGAACTGGGAGCTGGTTTTTCCTCTTTTTCCTTTCCTGGGATAACTTCCTGACACTACTTAATTACCTCTGGGTGACAGAGGGAGGTTGACATGAGGAACATCCCTGATGGGACCAGGGCAGTGGTCATGGCCCCAAAGCTGCCAGAGCTCAAGGCAATGCTCTCAAGGGCAGGGTGGGATTTTTTGGGTGTCTGTGCAGGGCCGGAAGTTGAACTTTGGTGATCCTTTTGTGTCCCTTTTAACTTTTCTGCAGTTCCATGGAATATTGGGAACTTCCACAGGGATTTCTCCCTTGCTTTCTCTGCTGAGCACACATGAAATCCTTGCTCAGTCCCTCAGACTGTGCCATGTTCCTCACCTTTGCTTGGGCTTATGCTGATCGTGTCATGTCCCATCACCAGGAACTGACTTTAAAAATGACTTCCAGCTGCTCCAGAGTTCTCCCATGATGCAGATGACATCTTACTGAGTCATGGGTGGCACTGATGCCACACGTGGCAGATGACAAGGATGGCAGGTACCCCTTGGCAGCAGCAAGTTCCTTTCAGAGGCTGAGCCAAACACTGCTGTGGAGACGGGCAAGGACTTCCTGAGGCTCTTGAGACAATTTGCAGTTGAAAATTGTGCCCTCTTCTAAAATGAGAAATGATACAGGACCTGGGGCTTCTCCCCAGAGATGTGAGTTGGGCAAACAGATCCCAGCAGCCTCATGCCTGTGCTCTGAGCACACAGAACGCCCCTCAGTCCTTGCTCCTCTCCTCACTCCCAGCTTTAGGGACTCCCTCTCTGGGAGAATTCCCATTGCTCTCCTGTTCAGAATTGGCCCCTTAGGGCACAGGTGGGTGGCAGACAGAACTGCATCACTCTCAGAGCTGACAGGTTGCACACAAAGGTTGTGACCTTCCCATCCCTGCAAAGGTTCAAGCCTGGGTTGGACAGGGCTTGGAGCGACCTGGTCTAGTGGAAGGTGTCGGGGTTGGAACAGGATGAGCTTGAAGGTCCCTTCCAACCCAAATCACGCGGTGATTTTATGATTCTCAGATTTAGTGCCTCCCAGCTCAGCAGAACTTCCTCTAGCAGGAGTGAAGCTGAAATCCTCTGCTAAAGGGCAGGGACCCATATCCTACACCAGGGAATCATTTCCATCATCCTTTTCAGGAAAAATGGCTTGAAACTGCTCCCCTCCTTCCCTTGTATATCCCCCTAAGGAGCTTTGTTCTGCAAGGAACCTTGCAATGATCAGCTGCTGCCAAAGTCTTCAGCAGAAAAAAATGTGACTTTTATAACAAAGACGCAGCAATTATGTAAATGGACTGTTTTCAGCCACAAAGTGCTGATAAGGACAGCAAAAATAATTTTGCCAATAATTATCACGTTGAGATTTGCTGCTGAGGATTAAAATCTTCCACTTTTCCAACGAATAGGACTCGTCAGGAGCACTGCAATTTGGCCATGTATGAAAAATGGAAATACTCTCTGTAAACTGGTTACCTGAAAAATATTTAATAACCTCTGGTTATCTCTTCAGGGTCTGTAACAGCCAGTGAAGGAGTTGTAGTCCATTCAGCAGCAAAATTGTGGCAACACATTAGAGGGAGCAGAAATAATTGAGGTCTGGAGGGGCTGAATGCAAGGAATGATTAAAAGAGATACTTATGCACAACGACTTGAGATGGAACATAATAATGTTCTTGGAGGGCCTGTGTAACAAAAGGATGGGGTTTGTTTAGCGTTGCACACTGGGGCATAATTAGAAGTAAAAGGATTAAATTTATGCGTGGCAAAATAATCTGATTATCGGGAATCATTTGCAGCTGTGAAAATGAACTTGTGTCTGCGAAGGGTTAATTGGTGCTTACACGGTGCAGCACCTCCCTCCAGGCTCATTGCGGGGGTGGTGGAGAGCTCCCAGCATCTTGTCATGGTCCTTCTGGGGTGGATCCCCTTGGGGAGAGCTGTTTGGGACGGTGCCCTCTCTGCCAGTGCCACTTAAATCAGGCCCTTTTTCAGGAATTTAATTTTTTCAGCACGGAGTGATGTTTTGATGAGACTCCACAGTCCTTCAGGAACCAAACCTTCATCAGAAGGGGATGTCACAGGGGTCCAGCAAAAGAGGAGGAGAGGTACAAGCCTCCTTTAGGAGAACAAGGGGCAGAGTTTGGTGGGGGGGGTCAGAACTCACGGGGAAACAAATCCATTCTTCAAGGCACATGACGTGTTTCTATTCGGAGCTGGATCAAAGCTGTTTCTCCTCCTGAAAGACCTTGTGGAAGAGGGTAAGACAGTTGCAACTAAATGTAATGGTCTCATTAAAGTGCTGAGTGATTTTTATTCACCTAAGAATTATGTTCTTACTGAAAGACACGATTATTTCCAAGACTGCAGGCAACATCCAGATGAAGAGATGTCTGAATCCATAACAAACCTGAAAGACTTTGCTTCCAAGCTCACGTCCAGCCTGACAGCAGAACAATCGCTGGCTCTTGGGGGTGTACTTGCAGGAATTAGTAGAGAAAAATGCAACAAATGTGGCCAAAAGGAAGGAAAAGTGGCCACTGTGTAAGCAGCTCTTTACGTGGGTCCATGAAAAGGCTGGTCAGGCACTGGAATCGTTTTCCCAGGGCTGTGATGGAGTGTTTGTCCCTGGATGGATTTAAAAACCACGTGGATGTGGCTCTTCGGGACGTGGCTCAGTGGTGGCCTTGGCAGTTTTAGGTCTGTGGATGGACTTGATGATCTTAGAGGATTTTTCCAACCTAAAGGGCTCCAGGATTCTATGGGCAGTCAGAGCAGCTCTCACGTGTTGAGGGGGCTGAACATCCCAGCTGGGGAGCTCCTGGGACTGCACCCACCTCTTGCTGCTGTTCTGAGGCAGGTGAGGAAGAGGAGGAGGGGTGGTGTGAACCAAAACACTTGGTGTGTCCAGCTGGAGAAGAGGACACTGAGGGGACACCTCAGTGCAGGGGCAGCTCCCTGGGGAGGGGCAGAGGAGGGGCAGGCACTGCTCTCTGCTCGGTGGGACCAGGGACAGCCCCAGGGAATGGCTGCAGTTGTGTCAGGGCAGGGGCAGGGGGGGGCTCAGCAAAAGGCTCTTCCCCCAGAGGGTGGTGGGCACTGCCCAGGCTCCCCAGGGCAGTGGGCACAGCCCCGAGGCTGCCAGAGCTGCAGGAGGGGTGGGATGATGCTCTGGGGCACAGGAGGTGACTCCTGGGGCTGGTCCTGTGTAGGGGCAGGAGTTGGACTGGATGATCCCTGTGGGTCCCTCCCAACCCAACAGATTCTGGGATTCTGTGAAAGCTCCCACTCTGTAATGACACTGGGATGTCCCCAACTCACACCTGTGAACTTGTCATCCTGGGAGGCTCCTGAGCTTCCTGGGAGGGGACAGACACGAGGGATTCTATTTCTGAGGAGCTGAATCTGAACCCCCTGAGGCTGCAGGTGATGGGCTGATCCAGACTGACCCACCCTGTTCCCTGTGTCCCTGGGCATTCCTTACCACTCAGCTGGAAGGGACCCACAGGGATGATCGAGTCTAAGTGCTGACCCTGCACTGCTGCCCTTGCGGGGGCACCCGAGTGGTGCCCAGCTCTGAGCTCAGAGCTGCTGTCACTGCAGCATATGCCTCCTGCTCAGCTTTTACAGCCCTGCTAAATCCTCTGCAGCTCCCGCACTCCAAGCAGCTCCCAGGCGATGTCTTTCCTCACTAGATGGGAAAAACAAACCCACCCAAGGTCGTCTGTCTTCCACAATCACATCAGCTCCCTGTCCTCCTCCTAATGAGCCACTCTGAGCTCTGAAATCACTCTGTGAAAGGTGTTTTCTGAGTCCTTGGATCCCTGCGCTTCCTCCGACTGTCCCCGTGTTTCTGCAGGCTTTTGGAAGGTCAGGGCTGGATGTGGGGAGCGTGGTGAGACGCTGTCGCAAGAGCTGTGGGACACTTGTGTTGCAGCAAGAATGTACTGAGTGAATAGTGACAGCACTAATGATCTGCACAATTGCAAGTGCTGGGCGTTCTCGGTTGCTGGATTTCAAGAGGGACAATGTGAAATGAAACAAGGGTGTCCATGAAGAGCGTTTGGATGGGCAGGAATAAGCAGGTTCAAGTGTTGGATGCTCGGAGCTGGGCGTGGTTCCAGTAGCTGGAAGTATTGAAAGGAACAAGCAACAACAATCAAAGGTCTGGAAAGGCAAATCAATGAATTCCTCTGTGTCAAGAGGGTTTCTTGCCTGCAGAGGCCACGGGGCTGCTCCTCACCCAGGATCTGGTGGCCATAAACGATGCCGGACTGAAACACAATTAGCAGCTTTGGTACCTCTCAGTCTCCCTTGTTTTTCTGTAGTGAGGGTGTCCAATATTTTCTTGGCTCAATACCCCAGAGTGGGGAGGGTGCATTTTGCTGGCTTGGAGCAACAAGAATGTAGAAACAATCAGAAAACCAACAGGGGAATTTCCCTTCTCTCGTGGGGATTCATTTGTAACTCCTGGCAGCATGTTGGGTACGTTCTGGTGAATGTTACCAGCAATACTTTTTAATCCATTATTTTCACCTTCTCTAAGGCATATTTTATATCAGAACAACCCTCTTTTGATACTTTAGAGGTCCTCCTGGCAGATTTTGAGATGAATCACATCTCTGCCTAATGATTCTCTTTTGAGACAAGGGAAAAACAAACCAAACTTTCTCAGGCAAAGAACTATCACAAGAAATTTGAGCTAAGGTTTAAATCATTGACACCATAGAGAAACCGCCCCAATATTTGTGCCCCAATATTTGTATTTTCTTACACCAGGACAGAAAATTGCACTTCCAGTCTCTGTCTTCTGTTTTTCACCCCGGATGAGGGTTAATGATGATTTTACACCCCGTTCTAGTACCATTGGTCTATTTTACCATCAATTCCACATGTCCCCAAAGTGAGCCCTGGCTCCCAGCATTCAGGGAGAGATCAGGAATGCAGGCTTATAGTTTTATTCTGAGTGCCACTAGTATGTTATTGCCTGAGCAGAGAAACCCACACAAAGAAATTCTGGGGGTTGTAGGACCCCTTTGGCAAGAAAGAACTGCGGTAACTCCTGAGTAACATCTGAATTTTCCACAAGGTCTTCGACCACCCAACAGCACCAAACCCCTCCAAAGCAAAGCTTCCCCACTGAACATTGGCTCCCACAGGCACCCAAAATAAACAAAACCAAAAAAAAAGAATGAGGAGGAATCAATGTAAGAGTGCCACCTGGTGACATCTGCCACAGCCTCAGATCATCCCCAGCTTCTTCCCTGCCGTGCAGTGGGAAAACTGAGGGACAAGAGCCATCCCACTACCAGGAATTTTACAAAACTGAGCCATTTCTCCTCAAAATTGTCCAGCTTATATAGACAACTCCAGCTTGGGAGCTGAGGGCAAGGCTTGGAAAATCCAGCCCCCAATTTGTCAAGGTGGGTGTGAAGAGGCTGTTCAATATTCATGGCCATGCACACAAATGGAGTGACTGTCCTTGTAATGGCTAATTAGGTCCCTTGGACACGGGGCTGGGATAACTGCACGCAAATGTTCTCTGTGGTGCTGAAGGGGCCTGAAAAGCTGTCTCTGGGTTCCTCACCCTGATCTATTTAGAGAATAACATCTTGTATTTATGCAAATCATTGTCAGGCTTGAATGTTTTGAAACACAACGGTGACAACTGGAACCTGACCTGATGTCAGACCCTGACACAGTAATGGCTCTTCCTCTCCAAAAGAGGTTAATTTCTATCTTGGCCCAATTTAATCCAGTTTTCTACTGGGAATCTGCTCTACCTCAGAAAACAGAAGTCCAGGATGTGTTTCAGGGAGATGTTTGGAATTGTCTGTTTTTCATGAACATTTTCACACTGTCTCCACCACATAAGACCAAGATTATGATTTTTCAAGGCTTTGAGGCTTTGGCTCTGTTTCTTAAGCTTGAAGTTTACCTGAGTAGAAAAGGTTTGAGGACCCAGTAACCACTCTGCCTGCTGATAGCAAGGACCAGTCTCACATTTAGGGGTTAATAATAACCTCCTCCAAGAAACCTGGGAAAAAATATCCCCAAGAACTCCTTTTTTGGAGGATGGCTTTTGTGCTTTGAGTATTTCTGCTGTCTCATGAAGGCTCTGCTCCCTGCCAATGTTTGGATGTGGGTCAAGTAGTGCTGGTCCAAAGCAGTCACCAGCATGGTTTGGGAGCAGGGATAGCCCAGAGATCATTCCCAAGAGGCTCTCAGCATCCAAACACTCTGTTAAGAAGGACTGAAGGCTTTGCTAGCAAAAGCACGACTGTCCCACCCCAGCTTAGGGGCTGGGTTTGTACTGGGACACCTGCAGTGTGTGAGATGCTCTGCTGGGAACCCAGCTCAGGTCGTTGCCTCCTTGCTGACATGATGTGGGAATTTGGGAAGGTCATTGAGGTAGAAGAGGACACTGAGGGGACACCTCAGTGCAGGTGCAGCTCCCTGGGGAGGGGCAGAGGAGGGGCAGGCACTGCTCTCTGCTCGGTGGGACCAGGGACAGCCCCAGGGAATGGCTGCAGTTGTGTCAGGGCAGGGGCAGGGGGGAGCTCAGCCAGGTCACAGTCACTGGGCAGGCCATAAATAAAAGGAGGACTTGGCTCAGAACTGCCAAACAGTCCTGTGGCAAACTAAGCCTAAACCATTGGCCCTGGCTGTGCATCGGATGTGCTTCAGTGGAGCCCCTCCTCCCAACGCAGGGATCACCTGTCAGCAGAAGACAACACTCACCTGAAAATCCTCTGCTCCAGGAATGTGGTTCATTCATTTCCCTGCCCAGCCCATGGACAGGGAGATGGTCGGGCAAGGCTCCCTCCTCTGCCCATTCCTGTCCTGGGGCTGAGCGTCCTCCTCGCTGCCTGTCAGTGCAGGACTGCAGAAGGGATGGGAGGAGAAACGTGGTGCACCCATTTTCTCAGGGTCCTGCCAGACTTTTAACAGACTCTGCAACTCTGAGAGCTGAATCAACTCTGCCAGTCCCTCACAAAACCCAAGAGCTCTCCCCTGCAAGCCCCTCTGGTGTGAGCTGAGCTGCAACTCCCAGCACGGTCCTGCCACCCCGTCCCCTCGGCCAGGCTGGGGAAGCCCAGGTTTGCCTCTTCCCAAGAGTGGAACAACCTTCCAAACCAGGGATTCTGTCAGGCACTGCTTTGCTGCCAAGAGGAGCAGGGACAGGCTCTGGGGCACTGGCACTTGAGGGAAACTGCCCAATGCCATGAATTTGTGCGGCCTCAGCCCTGACACACCACCCTCAGCTACTCCCTCTCAGTGACACTTCCAATTTACTGATGTTATCTTTGGCCATTTTCCTGGGGACTAATTTAGCATTCCTTTCCCTAAGTTTTGTTAATGATGATAAACAACATGATGTATCAGCTGAAATGGATTTCTGTCACTCCAGAAAATTTAGGACACAGGGATCTGCAAAATATGACCTCAATTTAAGTCCATCATTTTCTCCTCTTGGAATTGCTCAGCTGGAATAAGTATCATTACCTAGACCAGGGAAATTGGCTGAGTGAGTGCATTGAAGTACATGGACAGGAAGAAATGCAGCTAAAAAAATCCTACTTCTGTGACAGGAACTGTGAAAGATTGAACCAGCATTCCCAGAGGGCCAGTGAGGACCCTGAGCAGTGGCCACCTCAAAGTCGACCTTTTTTCTTTTCTGTTCAAGAAGAAATTTCATGGTTGGCATGAGAAATGGCACCAACAAAAGATGAAATGTTTTCTTTTCCAGGAGGAAAAAAAAATAGTGAGTGCCACCCCGGGCTCCCCAAAAGTGGCTTCATGTGAGCTTGGACCTAAATAATTCTGCAATGTTTCTCAATGGTGCTTGGACATTTTTCCTAAAAATGATAATGCTTTTCATATAAAGACAGAGAGGAAGGGAAGGATTTGGTCACAGGATAAATTGGGGTACAGAGAGGAAGGAAACCAGTGTCCTGTGGGTTCCTGAGGAGGGTGTGCAAAAGGCACCAGCAGGGTTACAGGGGACAGCAAAGTCCGTACTGAGTGAGCTCAGGGTGGGCAAAGCACTGCAAGGATTTGACATGGGGGGGAAAATAAGCAAACTGTGGCTCAATTAGGAATTTGGAATGTGCTCCTCATTGTGCAGAGGGCAGGAGGGAAGGGAGGGCAGGATGTGCAGAGAGCTCAGAAACACAGGATCAGNCCATGAGCTCTGCCCTCAGTCTCCTCTTCTCCAGCTGAACAAACCAAGTGCTCTCACCCTCACCTTCCCCTCGAGACCCTTCACTGTCTCCGTGGCCTCCTTTGGACACTCTCTGACAGCTTTGGATCTTTCTTGTTTTGTGGCACCCAAAACTGCCCCCAGGACTGGAGCTGAGGCTGCACCAGCACAGAGCAGAGCAGGACAATCCCCTCCTCGACTGTCTGATGGTGCTATGACAGCTCATGGCATGAAGAACAAGCAGAAAGTGTCTCTAGAGGAACCAGGAGAAGTGGGGGCAATGCTGGAAGGTTTCTATAAAGCTTTTTGCACAGTGCTCTCTCAGATGGACATGTTTGGTCTCCTCCAGCTGAACAAGCCAAGTGCCCTCAGCCTCAGCTTCCCCTTTGGATCCTTCCCCATCTTTGTAGTCCTCCTTTGGATGTTCCCTACCAGCTTTATATCCTTCTCATGTCCTGGTGCCAGAGACTGCCCCCAGCAGGGTGGGGTGGGCATTCAGACACGGGTGGGGTATGAGAAGAGCTCAGGAAACCAGTTGCCACAGAGGTGTGGGGCAGGGCAAAGTTCTGAAAGCACTGAGATGAAAGGGTTGGTAACCACTGAGAGGGCAAAGGGGTTTGGCAGGGAAAAATGCCACAGAATGTTGGTGTCTGCAGAGCAGAGAGAGGAGAGAGCCACTGGCATTTGTATTACAGGGAAGGGTCAATAGGAACAAGCTGGGAATGCCGTGTCTCCACAGAGTCCCTGACTTTCAATCATCAGCAGAGCTATGAAATTTTAGTTCCTACAACATCTTTGTGAAGGTTTCAGCCTCTTCTGAAGTCTGGGCCAGAGAGGTCAGGGGTGAAGGAGTCATTTTGTGAAAAAATGTTCTCTCGGTAATGACTGTTTTTGCCCAGACTTTGCAGACTGTTTGTGTGAGTTCATTCTGGCAGGCACTGGGGGAGCTCAGCCTCAGAGCCTGTGGGAGCACCTGGGATGCAGGACAGTGCCCATCACTTTGCCATTGGCATGTGGAGGATCCCTGGGCTTTGCTCTTTGCACCAGTGGGTCCCAGCAGTGGGGAGCTCCTGACAGCCCTCAGGTACTTCTACATCTACTGCCTCAGCAAACTTGGTGCCACCTGGTATTTCTTGGTCTACAGAAAGTCTGCTGCCATACAAAGGGGAGATTTGTTTGAAACATAGGAAGAAAGTTTGGGAGAAATAATTTCATGGCATAATCTTCTCTTCGTGCGGGCTGTAACTGCTTCCAGCCAGATCCATCTGCCTCAGCCCCTCGTTTTTCATTGTGGACTTCAGCACAGGATGGTGTGAGCGAGAGAGGGATGTGCAGAGGAGGGGTGGGAGCTTCCTTTTTTATTGTAATAACTTCCTCTGAAGTGTCTGGGTAACTTGTACATAAATGTGATGGATTTCCTGGGAGAGTGTCTTATGCACTGAAAATCATCCCCAGCCTCGGGAGGTCTTGCTAATTCTTCTTGGAGCAGATGTGGGGATGTCTGAAAGCCCAGCTGTACATCACTACTCCAGGGACTTCTGCAGAGTTGAGAGTTTTATGAAGCATGTAAATGGACTTTTTGGAAGATACCATTTCATACATCACTGTAGTGTGGGAATCTGCTAGAAAAGCACTCCTAGGGAGGACAGTTGCTGTGGGATCTGTCCTGAAATTAGAATAAACCAGGTCTTTGGAGCAGGGACTGTCCAGGCTCTCGTGTATGGGCTGTAAGTGTATACATGAGATGCTCAAAATTACAGTGATCAGGGTCTGGAGACTCAGCATTAAATTTCTCAGAACCACACTTGTCCTTACAGTTGTAACATGACATGATACAGTCCAAGCTGGGGATAAAAAGGACAAGAAATAATACCAATTCTGGTCAGGAATTTCACAATGACTGTGGCTCCTGTCTCCAACATCAGGGACTGTCACTGAGGGTTGGAAGTTCTCTCTCTGCTTGTACCTGTCCACCTGAGGGTCAGTGCAGAAGCCTGGAGACACTCAGGGGGACCCCAAAGGGATCAGTGCAGGTCATTCATACAACAGAAGGCTCCTGTTGGCACCTCTGCCTAACAAATAGTCCCACTGGAAGGAGCTGCTCTTGTTGTTATTTGCAGAACTCTGCAGTCTTCTCTTGGTCCCAGAATCACTCATGGACTTTCATTCTTTAAATGACACTGTGGAGGGTGTTGACAGGGATGGGGGACCAGAAGTTCAAGCATGATTTGTAGGAGATAAAAGCAAGAAGAACTTTATCTTCCGTCCCCTTTGCTGTGGGTGTCAAACTCAACGTCCTGTTGGAGGCAAAAGGGAACATTCACCACACATGGGCCAGAGAAACTGCTACTGTAATTAATGTTTTGACAGCCTGGGATAATTACAGAATAACCTCATTAACAGTATGGTCAAAATCATTGTATATAAACATCCCTCTGTGTTGGAGCTTCTGCCTTCCCCAGGCCCAGTGCTGAGACCCAGCAGAGTCCTTTGTTGGAGTGACTCCTATTCATGGTGGGGTTTCTTCCTCCTCCAGTAGGGATTCCTTCATGACAACTCTGATCACACTCTGTTTCCTCAGTCTTCAATAGCAGGGAAAATTCACCACCTGCAGAACATAACCCCTCAACACTGAGGACTCTGCTCCCTTCTGCCTGAACACCTGGATTTGCTGCCAGTTCCATGGGAGGACACTCCATGAGTTATGCAACACTCACTATGGCCCTGAGACAGCTAAAACTAAAACCTCCCAGGCCACAGCAGGGCCTGGGATCTCCTCTGGTGCCAGATATACCACTTCAGCTCTTTTTAGGACTTCAGAAAGAGCACAGGGACAGAACACATCTGAGGACAATCCACCCTCAGCAAAGCACTGACACCCAAGAAGCTCATTGAAAGTTTGCAGATGCCTTTTCAGACACAGACAGCTCATCAGATGGATCATGAAAGCCCCTAAAACCTGGCAGCAGTGCCTGGAAGAGTTGCTTTTAGACACCCAAGGTAAGATTATTTGACACAGTCCATGGCTTTACAGGAATTTTGGGTCTTCTCCTTTACTGTATGAAACCTGACAATCTTTTAAAGACATAAATGAACAAGATACAAGGTTTGAGGCTGCGTTTTTTGAAGACACCATGTTCTGTGCTCCAGACACTTTGCAGGAAGTGTTGACTATCACAGAGCATGGGATGGTTTGAGTGGGAAGGGACCTCAAAGCCCATCCAGTCCCACCCCCTGCCGTGGGCAGGGACACCTTCCACCAGCCCAGGTTGCTCCAAGCCCCATCCAACCTGCCCTTGGACACTTCCAGGGATGGGGCAGCCACAGCTTCTCTGCCCACCCTGTGCCAGGGCCTGCCCAGTCTCAGTGTATTCAGGTGATGGTTTTACCTGCTAAACTGTTTAAGAGTTAAAGTACTGTGACCAAGTATTTATGGAACATCTGAGGGTGTGGGGAGACCACATGCTTAAAGATATGGTTGGAATGGAGTGCTCTGTATCTGCCATTGAATGACAAGACAAAACGTCAGGTCACCTTAACCAGTACAGCCATTGTGCTGGTTTAGAGTTAAACCAGCAGGAGAAATGAATCCAACTCAGAATGGGATTGCAAGGCAGAATAACAATTTAATAAAAGATCACAAAAGACACTGAGACAGAGGAAAAATTTGTTTGTGCCAAAAAACACCAGATGTGCAGCCCAGCACAGTGGGGCACGAGCAGAAAGGAGCTCACCAACCCCTGTGCTGAACACCACGTACCCCTCCCCGAGTTCAAAGTAAAAAGAAAACAAGAAACCTGCTGGTGAAAATGATGGTTGCAGTCTTCTGGCAGTCTCAGTCTGGTTGACGCTCTGCTCCTCCTCTGGATCTGAAGAGAGATCCCAGTCCTAAAACCACAAGCTTATCTCTGCTTGGGCTCAGATTGGAACACGCAGTCCCTCCCCCAGGGTGGGGAGTTTCCCAGTGGGTGATTTACTGTCAGGTGGACAATGGCATATTTTTGGCATCCCTGCTGGCCCCTGAGCAGACATGACCCCTCAGGTGGGTGTGAAGGTGCTGGTGGCTCCCAGAGGGGAGTTCTCACACCTGAGTCATTGGTGTGAAGACAGGAAAACTTCCTTATCCCACAGAAGTTCCCAACCCCCCCCCTGTGCCCTGAGGGGTGGGGTGTGCCCTGGGCAGCTGCTGCCAATGGGCCATGGGGAGCAGGTCATGAGAAAAATGACAGAGAGGGTTTAGAATCCACACCCAAACAGAGACAGATTGATCCTGGCTACTAAAACTAGTATAGCCATATGTAGGGTTCCATACCCTGCTCCCTGTAACAGGCAGCCCAGAGGCTGGTGGAGTCACCTGTTTGCCAGGTGAAGTGCTCTGTAATACTCTGACACTTAAAGGTTTGATGTTGGCAAGACATCAGCTCTATACAGTAACCTGTCTGAACAACCCCCTGATGGAGACGTGGAGATTGAAGCTCTCCTGACTGATATCTGAGCTGGGAGCTCCTTCCTCCTGAGGGCACCACTGGGCTCTGCAGCCCCTTCAACCCTCCCTGGGGACTCACCATGGCTGCTGAAAGTGGGAGGAGACCTTGGACCTGTTGGTGTCCTGCCCTCTCTGAAGCTGTGCTGTAGTCCTGTCTCTGCTCACTGCCTCTTGTCCTGCGAGTTCTGCAGTGACCATGGCCAGGTTTTGGCACTTTTTTGGCCATCCCTGGGCTTTTGGGTGATGCTGGTTCCTGCCACCACACCTGCCCTGCTCTCCTTGGTCAGATGCTGTGGGAGTGCATCCCGTGAGTCAGAACATGCCCCCACCTGCTTTTCCCACCTTGGCTCCCAGCCCATGTGAAGCTTTAAATAGCAGCTCCTTGGAGCTCCTCAGCTCTTGGACTCAGCTGGGCCCTGATTCAAGAGCTGCATGTTGTTCCATAAACAAAACCCAGTAAGATGCTGAGAAATCACCTCTGTCCCGTGCCATTTACAGCAGGGAACTGGTCCAGGAGCAGTGCTTTCCTCAGAAAAAGGAAGAGATTTAAGGGATGGTGAGAGTGCCTCTGGCCCCAGTCCTGGGAGGCCATAGGGAATATGTGACTTCTCGAGAGCCTGGAAGAACTGGGAAATCAGGCACAGTGCCCTGGAAGGAAGCAGTATGTTGGGAATCCTGTGTCCTAGGGGAAGGATTTAAATAGGGGGCCAGGTGGGCAGAAGGGGCTGGAATGGGGCAAGGGGTGCTGGAAGGTCAGGGAGTGTGATTTAGGGAGGGTAATGCAGAACTCCAGTTTGCAGTGCTGCTGCCGGCTGCTCAAACTGGTGCAGCTGGGTTGAGTCCCCATCCCTGAAGGGATTTAAAAGCTGTGTAGATGTGGCACTTGGGGACATGAACCAGCCTTGGCAGTGCTGGGGGAAGGATTGGATTCAATGGCCTTGAAGATCTTTTCCAACCTAAACTAGTCCATGATTCTGCGGTGGGGGAAGGAGGCAGGAACCAAACTGGGTTCTTCAGGTGGGGAAAGGGACGGAAATTCTTTGGTTCTGAATGAAAGCCACTGAAGGATTTTCATGCTCAGAGTAGGAGGAGCACTCTGAGAGTCTGCACACAAATATCCATGCACATTTATACACCCCATCCATATGGATGTGAGAGGGGGAGGTGTTGGAGCACTGCAAATAAAGGCAGGATGGTGGGGGAGGAGGTTTGCTGGGTGGGAGCACAGCACACTTTCTCTGCTGGGCTGCTGCACAGGGCACTTGCAAGGCCCAGGGTCTCCCTGAGACAAAAGCAGCCAGCCAATATCTCTGGATGAGGAGATGGTCCAGAAACAGCCGAGTTCTGCCTCAGTTCCTGCTCTTGGAAACCTGCATAGCCACAGCTCCCCAGCGAAGGAGGAGAGGGGATGGTGAGGGAAGAGCAGGATCTGCCCCACAAAGTGATCCATCAGCAGGAACTGGGCATCACTGTGCTGCAGGGATGGGTCTGCAGGGCAGCTATTGAAGGCACCATTAATGGGCTCCATGAATCACAGAAAGGGGAATTTATATCTTTAGGGAGTCATAGCAGTTTAACAAGGTTTTGGCTGAGGTTCTGTGAGGTTCTAATGGCTTCTTGCTGAAATGTAGCTGTTATAACATCACATTAAAAGGTCTTGGCCAGATGAAGGGGATGAATTCAGAAGTGCTTCAGAATCATTGCTCTGACACTAAAACCTGCTCTTGCTGTGCCCTGGTGTGAACCAGAGTCACTCCACCAAACCTGGTGGGATGAGCTGCTCCCACAGGGCGAGGCTGCATCTCCTCTCCTGCACAAGCAAAGCTGCAGCCTGGGGAGTTGAGCACACCCTGCCCTGAGCACACCATGCCCTGAGCTCAGCCTGGGGAGTTGAGCACACCTTAGAATCATGGAATCATAGAATAGATTGGGTTGGAAAAGACCTCCGAGATCATCGAGTCCAACCTTTGGTCCAACTCCAGTCTGTTTACTAGTTCATGGCACTCAGTGCCATGGCCAATCTGTTTAAAACCCTCCGGGGAGGTGAATCCCCCCCCNCCCCAGCTCACTCAGCCTCTCCCCACAGCACTTGTGCTCCAGTCCCTTCCCCAGCCTTGTTGTTCTTCTCTGGACCTCCTCCAGCGCCTCAAGATCTTTCCTGAACTGAGGGACCCAGAACTGAACACAACACTCAAGGTGTGGCCTCACCATGCAGAGTACAGGGGAAGGATCATCTTCTCCTTAAACTCCAGGTTTCACAACATCCCTTCCACCACCCTTCTTGCACTTCCCATTGTATGGAAATTTCTTTTGTGCCTTACAGGAAAAGCCTAAGACCAGACCAGGCTCTTGGCCCTTCAGATTCCAAGTGGAGGATTCATGGGACATCAGAGCCGCCTTTCCTTAAAGAGCTGTTGTTCCTTGCAGCAGTGATTGCCTCCCGAGGCCAAGCAGAGGTTTTGTGTTTTGCAGGAAGGGAGATCAGTTTGTGCTACAGGGGGCTCTTCCTCTGTGCAGGACTGTGCACATGGAGAGAGAGAAACAGGGAGGGAGAGGGGACTGGGAGAGACAGAGATGCAGGTACAGGTTTTCATTCCATGCCTTTGCTCACACTGGAGACACAAACGCAGGAATGATCACTCCAGCCTCTGTGGGCACCTGGTCCTTTGAGACAGCAGCTCCAAACATCCTTCTCCATCTAGGTCCAGCATCCCCTTCCCTGTGGATGTTCAGCAGCCATTTCTAACTCCAAATATTGGAGCAGTGTGACCCCCTTTCTTGGCACTACTCATATTTTCTTCTCCAGCAGCTCTCATCAACTTCTTTGATGCCTTTCTCCCCCGATTTCCACCCTGGGATCATGCTCAACATCAACACAGTGATCAGCATTTCTTCAGGGGGCTATTTATTGCCTTGGATAACAGGATCCTTATGGATTTTCCTGATTTAGTAGCTGCATTACAGTCCTGACATTATTTTTTGTCACTTGTCAATTGGCCATGTCTAAAGTGTTCTGCACACCCCTGAGGTGCTCCCTGTGCAGGGAGTCCCACCAGCTGCTGCTGAAAGGTGTGGAAAGAAAGAGATATTAGACTCTGTCTAATCTTTGTGCTTCTAAAAGGAAATAGTCATTTTCTAGGCCATGCTTAGAACTCCAGATAAACCGAGAATAATTGTTCTTGAGAACCCTGGAAATGCCCCAGGCCAGGCTGGACAGGGCTTGGAGCACCCTGGGCTGGTGGGACGTGTCCCTGCCCATGGCAGATGGCACTGGATGGACTTTAAGGTCCCTTCCAAGTCCAACTATCCAATTTCTGTGATGCCATGATTATTGGTTCTCTCCCTAATCCCTTAGAGGAGCTGAAGTGATGAGCCATCTGAACCTGAGTTATTCCTGCCCACTGTCCACCTTTGGTTTCTATAAAGCAGCCTGAGAAGCCCCACTGAGGAAGATGCTGGCTTTGTTCCTGCTGATGAAGGAAGGCAGCCTTGGCACAGACACGGGCACAGCGTGGGCAGGGCAGGGGGTGACACTGAGCTGAGGGGGAAGGAGAAGGGTCCAGAACTGCACCCAGACAGGAAGGAGGAAAATCCCAGAGACAGAGAATGTGCTGAGCTGGAAGAGACCCACAGGGATCAGAGAGTCCAACTCCTGGCCCTGCAGGAGTCACTCCCTGTGCCCCAGAGCATCATCCCAACACTCCTGCAGCTCTGGCAGCCTCGGGGCTGTGCCCATTGCCCTGGGAAGCCTGGGCAGTGCCCACCACCCTCTGGGGGAAGAGCCTTTTGCTGAGCTCCCCCCTGCCCCTGCCCTGACACAACTGCAGCCATTCCCTGGGGCTGTCCCTGGTCCCACCGAGCAGAGAGCAGTGCCTGCCCCTCCTCTGCCCCTCCCCAGGGAGCTGCACCTGCACTCAGGTGTCCCCTCAGTGCCCTCTTCTCCAGCTGAACTCCCCAAGTGCCCTCAGTGTCCTCCCCCCTTCCCCTGCAGCCCCTGAACCATCTCGGTGCCTCCTTTGGACACTCTGCAATGGCT
>VXAU01004053.1:21007-31910 GCA_013399695.1 Formicarius rufipectus | reverse complement strand
CTTCCTTCCTTCCTTCCTTCCTTCCTTCCTTCCCTCCTTCCCTCCCTCCCTCCTTCCTTCCCTCCTTCCTTCCCTCCTTCCTTCCCTCCTTCCCTCCTTTAACTCTTCCTATTCCTTTTCTTTTCCCTTTCCTCTCCCCCTTACTTTCAATGTGAAAAAATCTACCTGTGTATGTTCTTTGTCTTCTAGACAGATGTGGGCTTTGCCTTGCTGTTTGTTTTCATTTTTTTTCACTTCTTTTTTTCTACACTTCCATTTACTTCTATTTTCTTTCTATCTAGGGATTCTCATCGTCCTAAATCAAGATCTAGTGCTTTCATTGTTCTCCAACATGGAAAAGGAAAAAAACCTCCAACTCTTTTCTTCTCCTGGTAGCTCCCAGACACGTGTGGTAGGACTGATGTATGATCTGAGTTCAGAGCCTCTTTCATGGACAAGGTTTGCCCTTCAGCCTGTGGCTGTAACTGGGATGTCACCTCCCTGTGACTTGAGGGATTGAGGAATGTGATTTCATGAAAGAGCCCCAGGAAAACTGGAGTGAAGGAGACCAGGTACTTACAGAAAAGGACTGGCTAAGGACCTTAACGCAGGAGGGGGAAAATGATTGTAGGAGAAGAAACTTGTGGCTGCATTGGGTGATTTTCAGGGATTTGGAAACAGGAAAGAGAATGGATCATGAGTGGAAAGTAAATGTGGAAATAAATTAGCAGCAGGTATGAAATGAAATGCAGATGGAAAATGAAATAAACCCTTGGATTTATTATCCTACATGAATAGGAAAATGAAATAAATCGTTGGATAATCCCACACAGAGTAAATAATAGATGATTTGGGGAAAGCTTAAGGAGCGTCACATTTCCTGAGAGTCACTTAAAAGCAGCTGAGTTTTGGTACTATGAAGAAATACAGATATTTTCCAGACATTCATCAGCTGACAACCAGCCTTCTCTTCTTCACTTCAGTTTCCCTTCTAAACAAATCTTGTGCTTTTGATCTTGCAAAATGAAAAGTGGTTTATCATCACTTTTGTGGCTCAATTGACTGATAACTCCCAAACTTCTGTGACTGTGTCCCAGCTGTCCCCTCCATTCTGATCCTTGAGCTGCTCCCTCTCTCCTCACAGCACCATTTCTTCCTCTCTTCTCCTTCAGGGTACAGTCACCTCTTCCAGCACCACCTTTGTTCCTGGGCAGTGATTAATGAGCACTCTGAGATTGAGTTGATAATTAGGGTGAACAAGTTGTAACCTAATGAATATTGTCGGGGAGATGTTGGGAGGGGCGGAACTGCTCATTTTAGAAACCGAGTTGCTCCATCAGCTTATTGAAAGTGGGCATTTCCAGGAGTGTGAGCAGAGTGTTCATCTGCCTGACTGCCCTCCCCCCTGCTCCCCTCTTCACATCTGCCTGCAGACCACGGTGGTGACAAGGGGACATGGGGAGGTGTCACACCATGGCTGAAATCCAGCTGAGTCCGTGGGAAGATTGGCTGGTTTACAGAAGAGGTTTTGTGATAATGTTGTTACTACAGAAGACACAAGCCAAAGACCAAAGGTCTTCTCCAGTCTCCTCCCTTGGCTCCCTCTGGAGGCACAAGGAGGTTTCACAGATTTATGGAATGCTCTCACTTGGAAGGGACCCACAGGGATCATCGAATTCTGCTCTGAAGCGATGCCAAAAAGCACAAAATAAAAGAACTGCCCAGAGATAATTTGTTCTTTAAGCAGCAAAGGTGTTTATTGCAGTGCTGGGCAGCGAGGCAGTTCCACGGCACAAACTGCTTCGAAGCTTCAGTGAGAATCAAGGTCACTTATCCAGTTGACATTCAAGACATCTTAACATACATATTCATACAGTTTCATCATCTGATTATCATATTCATAGGAGGTGGGGTTCAGGCAGGGCTTGGGGCAGAGCCTTCTAGAATCTTCCCTTGGCACAGTTTTTAGGTGGTTGTTCTGACCTTCAGCCTCACCCTTGGGTTGTCTTCTCATCTTTCTAACTTATCCCCTTTCTTTGTCAGCTCACTCACTCGCTGAGCTGTGCAAAGCTCTTTGGCTCATGGCCCCCCCTCAAATGCCCACCGTACCTCTATTTATGCCCACCAGGCCCTATGGTGTAGCACTCCCAGCTTTTATCCAAGGTTTTTGGTCTAGTAAACAGAGCAGAAGGAGCTCTGCACCAGATCCCAAGCAGAACAGTCAGTCTGCATCTCTCTAACTAGACAGGGCACTCCTATTGACACAGTTAACTCTTTTTAGGCCTTGCTTTTGCTTCAGAAGGGAATGCAGGGACCAAACCCACCGTGTTCCAACCAAGTGAGCTGATCAGTGAATGTGTTATTTCTGCTCAACCCCTCATCCATGTGGGAGTCTGACCCTCCCCAGCAGGGTCAGTCCTACTGCTGGCAGAGAGCTCCCATGGACTATCCGAACAGTGAAACTGTCCCTGGCCTTTCTGGGTAGCTGGTGGGGCTCTGCCACATGAATAATTAACAGTGGTATTTAGAGGCTTGATTGACCATAAAGTTACAGGCAGATTATCTGATAAATTAATATTTTGCATGTTACTTACTGTGATCAGCAGCTCCTCCTGAGGGGCAGGCACTGCTCTCTGCTCGGTGGGACCAGGGACAGCCCCAGGGAATGGCTGCAGTTGTGTCAGGGCAGGGGCAGGGGGGAGCTCAGCAAAAGGCTCTTCCCCCAGAGGGTGGTGGGCACTGCCCAGGCTCCCCAGGGCAGTGGGCACAGCCCCGAGGCTGCCAGAGCTGCAGGAGTGTTGGGATGATCCTCTGGGGCACAGGGGGTGACTCCTGGGGCTGGTCCTGGGCAGGGCTGAGGGTTGGACTGATGGTGCCTTCCAGCTCAGCAGATCCTGTGCATCTGTAAGTGTAGTTTGAAAAGCCTCCCAAGGGTTCCTCCCACAGAGCTGGCAACTCCTGACCACCAGCGAGCATGTGGGACTTCAGAGGAAGGAACTCTGGATGGGCCATCCCCAAGTGCCGCCAGCCTTGCCCAGGTCACCCAAGGAGGTTAAGGATTGGTTGTCACTGTGACAAAATAAAATAGCTGGCAGTTCAATATGGGACAATGCAATTATGTGCCCTAATTTGAATAAATTAATATTCAGAATGCCTGGCAGGTGCTTTCAATGGCTTTCAAATGCAGGATGAGACTTCGATGGTGATTGTTCTGCCATGACAATGTGGAATATAGTTAGAAAAGAAACTTTCCTCCTTCAGACTTTAGCTGTTCTTGACTTGGAAAGAGGCTGTGGAGGATCTTCTCCTCTGGAGGAACTTTCCACCAATACTCCTGCATGCCACCCTGGCCCTGCAGGGATTGGACTGCTCCCCCTCCCCTTGGGGGGCTCTGGACAGGGTGGCAGAAGGACAGAGCAGGTTGGTGTTCTCTGCCCCCAGAGACTCTTTGAGCGAAGTGATGTTAAAAGAAATCATTTCCAGTTTCACCATGGCATTTATTTTTGCTTAAGACTCCTCAATAAATGGACAAAGAAAAGCCTACATGGTATTAACAAGAGTCTAAATGGAGGTACCAGTTCCTTTCATTATTGATAACAAAGTCATCTTCCCCAGCATAGCAAATGAGGCAAGACTGGCACGTCGAAATGAGGCCCTGATTATTGCCTCTGGAATCTATTACGTTCTATTATTTCTCCCAGATAAAACTTGAAACCATCTTTCTTAAAAGCAGACAGTTGGAAGTTACTCCTTCCAGAGAACAATTGTACTGTGTTTCACTAACTTTTCCATTTCTGTTTACTTTTCTATTTTGTTTTAATTAATACAGCACAGAATGTTCAAGAAGTCTGTAGCTCTTAAGCTGCGCATTGGCCTCCAACAAACTGCTGGAAGAACTTAAAGTAATGAGTAAATTATTAAATAGCACTAAGGCAATTCATAATTCAGCATTATTGATATTTATACCAATGGTTACTGGTGAGGAAGGAGGTGGAAGAGGATGGTAGTTGGAAAAGTCCCTGAAGGACTGGGGAGGTGGGAGGAGTGAGTGGACCCAGCAGGAGAGCTGGAATGTGCTTTGGGACGACTGCAAATGCTCTGCTCGTGAAAGATTTAGAGGAAGGTCTACTGCTCTGGGAGAGAAAAATGCAGGATGGGTAAAGTTACAGCTGCTGGAAACAGAAATTAGAGGGAGGTGAGAGCAGAGTTTATGGGAAGGAGCTGGAATGAAGAGAGAATCCAGGGAAACCTGTCAGGCTGAGGAAAGGAAAAATGGGTGAAGAGAAGACACTCTAGAAAGATTTGACAACTACAACTTGCAGGACTTCAGGGCACATCAGGAAACTGGGAGTCCAATGGGGAAAGAGCTGACACTTGCGGGGTGGAGAACTGAGGAGCAGTAGCAGAGGGTTTGGGATTTGGGGCAGGAAAGGATGGAGTGGGCAGCAGTGATGGACCAAATCCAGCTTCCTGTAGAGTTGTATGAACCATAAACCCCCTCCAACAAAACCTGTGCAGGCTGAGGCAGCAGTGCCTGGAGCCAGGGGGGACATCCCTGTGCTGGGGACATCAGGGCAGGGAGGGGATTGTCCCGCTCTGCTCTGCACTGGGGCGGCCTCACCTGCAATGTTGGGGCAGGTTGGGGGGACACCATGGAAGGGAGAGATTGAGCCATTGCAGAGTGTCCAAAGGAGGCACAGAGATGGTTCAGGGGCTGCAGGGGAAGGGGTGAGGACACTGAGGGCACTTGGGGTGTTCAGCTGGAGAAGAGGACACCGAGGGGACACCTCAGTGCAGGGGCAGCTCCCTGGGGAGGGGCAGAGGAGGGGCAGGCACTGCTCTCTGCTCGGTGGGACCAGGGACAGCCCCAGGGAATGGCTGCAGTTGTGTCAGGGCAGGGGCAGGGGGGAGCTCAGCAAAAGGCTCTTCCCCCAGAGGGTGGTGGGCACTGCCCAGGCTCCCCAGGGCAGTGGGCACAGCCCCGAGGCTGCCAGAGCTGCAGGAGTGTTGGGATGATGCTCTGGGGCACAGGGGGTGACTGCTGGGGATGGTCCTGTGCAGGGCCAGGAGCTGGACTCGATGATCCCTGTGGGTCCCTTCCAGCTCAGGCTATTCCATGGTTTCACAAATGACAGCAGTCTGTCCCCCCAAGTACCATCTCCTTCCAGTGTCACAGCAGGAAGGTTTCCTGCTTTGAGGGAAAACCGGGTTAGTGTGTGGCATGTGAAGAGCTCCAGCTGCCTTATGTGTCCTGCACAGACCCCAGATGGCCACAGCTGTCCAGGTGAACACCTCCTGGGTGCAGCTCTCCAGATTCCTGTTCCATGCCACTACCTCAATATTTGTGTCCCTGCCACTGGCGGAATAGAACCGTGGGATCCCTGGTGTTCATCCTGTGCTTCAGATCCTTCCTTCTTCATCCACACTGCAGGGGGACACTTTTCATATGGTGCCATTTCTTCTGTCCTTCCAGTCCGGAGTTCCAAGACACCCAATTTAGCAATTGATATAAAATTACAAAAAGATCCCTCCTTAGCAAGTGTGGTTTCAATTAGCTGTTTAATAAAGTTTTTCTCGTGGACAAATCTCCTTTTTGCTCATTCCACACCTCCATGAAATTCTACCACCAACTCATTTAGCCCTTCATTTATTACAAGCACTTTTAGCACTGGCTGCAAATAATTAATCCAATTTGGATTAGAGGGATTACAGATGGTCTCAGTCCTCATTTGATAGCACTTCATTCTTACTCAGCACTTGCACTTTTACCCAGTATTATGAGATACAGAAGGCAAATCAGGAAAGGCTCATTGTAAATGCTCAGATCTCATGGTTTAGGAGCAGAATTGCTGCTCTTGATGCAGAATTAGGGACAGAGAGAAATTCTGGTTCTTGTGTGACTGGGGTGACATTTATTACAAAAAATTGTGCACACCAAAGGAGCAAATGGTTGAATTTTATGTTCAGAGGCTGCAGGGAAAAGAAAAAAAAAAAAAGAAATAAGTAAAAAGAAGAAAGATGTGAACTTTAAGGAAAGCTTTATGGGTCACATTATCAAAAGTTACATTTCAGAACAGCTGAATGGATGTTTCAGAGCTCTGATCCCAAATATGCACTTTAACTCTGAACTACTGCTTCTCTTAAATCATAACCTATTTAATAACATTTGTGTAACTTCCTTCTCCTCCTCCAGGGCCTGTGCAAACATCCCTGACGCGGAGAAACTGGGCCAAGGGAGGCTCTGCTGCTCGTGCTCTGCTTCCACCCCACCTGCCTCAGCAGTTCTTTGCTCCCCAGTACTCCCAGTGACTTGCATGAGCAGGTACTGGGCTCACTGGTGTGCCTCGCTGCTGCTGTGGTGCAATGGGAGGGAAAGATTCCAGGGGGGTTTTATCAGTAGGGAGCAGCCCGGGTCAAACTGGTGTCACTGGACTCACCAGCTGCCTGAGCTCTTGGGGATATTCCTCGAGGAAGATGCTAATAACATCTGCACAAATGGTGGAGGAGGAGCCAAGAGGTGAGTGAAGAAGGTTCTCCACTGCCCTGCCCTTCCTTGTCCTCAGCTGAACTCAGGTGAGCATCTTTTTCATGGATTTCCCAGGGAATTTCCTATGGAGGCAACTTTAGACCTACAAGAGGCCTCCCAGCCCACAACACCCAAATTACAAATCAACTCGCAGTGACCTAAACAAACCAAACTCCAAAAACCTTTGAGAAAGCCCTACTTTGGTCTAAGGAGTGGCTTGATCTCGCAGCCAGATGATGCCCCAGAAGGGAGCTCAGGCATTGGCACAGCTGCCCAGGGCAAGGCTGGCATCCCCAACCCTGCAAGGGTTAAAAGAACATGTGGATGTGGCACCTGGGGACAGGGCTTAGTGTGAACAGGGTGGTGCTGAGCTGATGGGTTGGATTTCATGGCCTCAAAGGGCTTTTTCGACCTTGGCAATTCTGTGATTCTGTGAGTCCAAGTTATAAAAAGGCTTGTTCCTCCAAACACTCCCACTGGGGTGAGGTGGGTAAAGCCCAGCCCTGCCCGTGTCCCTGCACACCTCTGGGGACAGCCCCAGCTCCTGCACTGCCAAGCTGAGAGTGTCACCCAATTGTCCAAGGAAATAACCCCATAAAACCTGGATGGACACACCAGAATTAAACTTGGTACAATTATTTGGTTCTTCTTTCCTGCAGAATTGCAGCTCTGCTCTGAATCAATTAGAACAAGCCCCAGGCAAATCTGAAGGGTGATCAGTGAGGGACAGCTTTGGCTGCTTGGATGGTCATCCTTGATTGGGAATGGCTGGGAAGTTTGTTTCCAAAGCAGGAGCAGGGCAGGTGTCCCCCTGTGGCTTCATCATTACCTTCTGACAAAGACAAGGGAGTCATCCTGGTGTTATTTCCAATATTCCAGTGGTGAGGCTGCAAAGGTTTGCACAGACACCAACAGGGGAAGCTCCTGCACCAAACACCCTTTTATTGCTCCAGAAATGATGATGTAGTGTGGGATATTTGCAAGAGCAGGGACCTATTGTAAGTGTGAGCAACCCAGATATCCTGAGTTTGTGAGACAATGTGGCTATGTGATCAAACCTTGAAAAAGACACAAGAGACAAAACTGTGGATGGGAAATATGTCTGAACTTGCAAAAATAAATGAACAAAGAGATGTCTACGTGACAAAGGGACCGTGCAAGAAGAAGAACAGCAGTTTGTGTGAACGAGTAACTTCAGCCAATGATAGAATAAAGCAAAACGTGTGAACAGTAGGTAGTAGCCAATAAATGTCTGCTGTATGTGTGATGCTGATGCTCTAAATGTCTAAAACAATGAGCTTTGTAAGCAATAAATTGGCATTAGCCTGAGATCATGTTGGTCGTTGTGCTGTGTCCGATTTCCAGCTAATTCCCTATGTAGGGCTGCTTTTCCTTTCTCACTTGGCATGGGACATCTCTCATCATTGGTGTTAAAAACCGTGGAAAACTTGTATATTCTTGTCCAAACCGGTCTGTTGTCCCTTCTAAAAGTGCTGTATTGATTTCTTTATCTCCTTCAATTATTCAGTGTGATCCATATTGACAAGGTAGTTCCCAAACAGCCCACTGCCAAGTGCCAACAGGGATCTCAGTGTGGATGCCCAGGGCATAAGTGAACCAAATGGCAGAACCTGCTGCACTTTCAGGATGACGGGAGACCTGTCAGATGGCAAACAGATCACTGATGGGAGCCCCTTCCAAGCTCACGGTGCCTCAGCCTGGCTGAAAATGTTGGAGGAAAAACAAAGGTGTGGTTGTGGAGGAGTGAGTCCGTGGGGGATTCTTTAAAGCCTCGTTGGATGCTGTGATTGTAGGAGTGAGGTCTGCAGGGTATGGTTTATCCTCCTGGCCTAGGCTTTTAGTCCTTAAACCTAGGAGAGCCCGTGTGCTCTCTGCCCTCCCCCATCCACGTGGTCCCTGAGCCCCAGAGAAAGGACACACAGACCACCCAGGGTAGGAAGAGGAAAAACAGAGAGAGTTTATTCAAAGACAAGGGGTTTTATAGACTTTGGAGGGAGTTCAAAACCCCTGAAGAGGGACAAGGGGGTTGTCTGGCTTTGGGCCAATAAGGATGAAGGAACTTACATTCAGCTGGGAGAGGGTTTCAGGTACCAAGGTGTTGCAACTTCCTCCTGCCCCTCAGCTCACAGTGGGGGTTTCTGGGAAGAAGACACAGTGACAAGGCAAAAAGACATTTTAAACAACATTAAACACATCAGTTTAAAGCATCATTATCCTCTGGTTGACTCTTTTCCCCTGCCCATCTTTGGCAGGAATCCTTCCATGCCATAAATTGAGAATTGATTCCCACAGAGGAGTCCCAGAGCCTGTGCCCTCCCATGCCCACCCAGGAGCCAGCACGTTGGGTTCCCACATCTCCCCCAGCCCCAGCCAGCCAGAAATCATGGAGCACCTTTGTGGCTCCATGTTCCTGCAGCCCAGCATGAGGTAATGGGTGCTGGCACCAGCACAGAGCTCCAGACATCAGCAGAGCCACCAGCAGACTTGTCAGAGCACAGTGTTCCCCCTGCGGGGTCGGTGCCACCCCTCCTGGGCATTGCAGCCCTCCAAGGCTTCAGTGTCCGAGTCACTCCCTTAACCAAACCCCGATGTCCTCAGGGAAGGGGGTGACAACCCCCAGCCAAGTGGGGGCTCCCCCAGCAGAGAACTCTCCTTAAAACATTTCCTGTCTGGTTTTGCCATTTCCAGAGAGTTTTTATTCCCATCCACAGGCTTTAACTTGACCAAAGAGCAGTGTATTTTCCTATAGATTCTGCAGAGTGTCTGCTGGAGACCAGAATTGCACCTTTGCAAATAACTAGTTTGGGTTGGAAATCAGAAGGGGTGTAGAGATGCTCAAAGGAAAGCTGTAATTTTCATCTTCTTGGCCATGAGAAAGCAAAATATTCAGCCTGAGGAAAGGTTGAATGATATTTTTATGTAAGAAGAAACGGGAAAATTGCAAGGAATTTAAAGAAAAGGTTTTAGAACAAGAGTTAAGCACCTTAACCTGTATCTATGCCAGGAATCCAGCTGAAAATAGCTTTTTATTCTGCTGTACTTCTAGAAGAATATTCTTTTTACACATTTTTACAGTGGGAAATGGCTTTGAAACTGGTAGTAAAGCAGAAGAATGCTTCATTTTCTTCCATTTGCTTTTCTTTTTTTTTCTTTTTTTTTTTTTTTGCTTTAAGAACTCTGCGTTTTTTAGTAGGGGTGGGGAGCACAATAAAAATCCCTCAGTTTTCAAGTAGCTGAACTAATACTTTAAATTCTATGTGTAGAAACCACATTTCTGATGGAAACTAATATGTCAGTAAATTCAGCCCAGCCAAACTGGGCAAAGCTGGGCTGTTTCCATGACCATCTTGGTGCTTTTTGCTTCTCTTTTTCAGCTTGGAGCCTTTTGCCAGGACCTGGCTGGCACACACTGATCTCCCTCCAAGGTGGAAGAAGCAGCAGCTCTTCCTGAGGTCCTGCCAACCTGCTTGGAGTTGGTGTGGAGCCCTGGGAAAAGGTGCTGGAGGCAAGTCTGAATGGGCAGAGTGACAGGAGCCAAAGCTTTTTACAGCCCCTTTTTACCCTCATTCTGCCTTTTTTTGTCTGTGCTTTAAGAAGATCATTTTCTATTTCTTTGGAACCTGCCTTTATTTCTAAATTTCTTCTAGAGGGTCCCTTTGGTAGGAAAACATGAATAAGGAACTTTCCCCACAGGAGAAAAGCCAGCAGGTCTCACCTGGATGTGTGTCAGGACCTTCCTTCACCTTCTGCACTCCAGCCCAGTTGCCTCACTTGGGAATCCTCCTGCACTGACCTCCACCCCACTGTTATCCCACACGCCCCAGGAAATGTGGGAGTGGTTTGGATGGACCACGGCTGAAGTGTTCCCACCAGCAGATTTTATCTTCTGCCCCCCAGAAGAGGAGCAGCTTCTAATTTTTTTTGCAGGGGGCAGGAGTAGGTCTGGCCCATTTTTCCTCCTGCTCCCACCCAAAGTCCCTTTGTGTTCCCTGCTTGTACCTCAGCCCTGCCCAGCCCTGAATTCAGGGCACCTGCTTCCCATCCCTCACCACACCAGCCATGCCAAGACATCCCATCCTTGCTCCCAACACTGCGAGTCACCAGTGACTGCCCCTGGAGGTCTAAGCCGAGGGGTTGGATATTTCTGGAGGAAACTGTGGCACACATGAGACCAGAACTGAATCTGGCAGTGCCTCAGGGGCTGCAGCTCCTCTGGTCTGTTTTGGGTCACTGTGAAAAGCAGGAGTGTCCTGGTTTTAGTAGCCAGGATCAGTTTGTCTCTGTGTGGGTGTGGATTCTAAACCCTCTGTGTCATTTTGCTCATGACCTGCTCCCCATGGCCCATTGGCAGCAGCTGCCCAGGGCACACCCCACCCC
>VXAU01004053.1:8145-20790 GCA_013399695.1 Formicarius rufipectus | reverse complement strand
TGATCTTCTATTAAATTGTTATTCTGACTTGCAATCCCATTCTGAGTCGGATTAATTTCTCCTACTGGTTTAACTCTAAACCAGCACAAGGAGGAATTGGTGAGGAGGTGCAGGAATGTTTCTGGCTGGCTCAGGAGAAACATTTCTTTTCCTGTGCCTTGGATGGAAGAAGGAAACCAGGGAGCCCATTAGTCCCTCTTACTCTCAGTCTTTGATTGTCCCAGTGAGCTCCTCTAGCTTGGCACCCCCTGGATCCATGGCAAGCTGGCATGGCTGTTCCCTTACTCCTGCACATCCTGGGGACTGCCCAGGGGAGTGGTGGAATCACCATTCCTGAAGTGTTCAAAAAACACACAGATGTGGTGCCTGGGGGCACAGTTTAGTGGTGGTTTGGCAGTGGTTGGACGTGACGATCTCAGAGGGTTTTCCCACCTCATGGATTCCATGACTCTGTGATTCTAGGATGGCTCTTCCAACCCCACTCCCATCCCTCTGACACAGCAGTGCCACACCACTCTCACCTCTGCGTGACTCTTGGAGATTGGCCTGGGCAGGACCAGGAGTTGGATTCAGGGATTTTTGTGGGTCCCTCCCAACTCAGCATATCCTGGGACTCTGGGATTCTGGGACTCTGGGACTCTTCTCACATGTATCTGAGCTGCTGCTGCCCTGGGCTGTCCCCCCACCCCACCTGAGCAGTCACTGCAGTCTGGTGGCTCCTGTAGGGATTTGTGCATACGGTACAGAATCATGGAATGCTTTGGGTGGGAAGGGACCCTAAAGTCCACTCAATGCCACCCCCTGCCATGGGCAGGGACACCTCCCACCAGCCCAGGGTGCTCCAAGCCCCATCCAACCTGGCCTTGGACACTCCCAGGGATGGGGCAGCCACAGCTTCTCTGCCCAACCTGTGCCAGGGCTGCCCACCCTCCCAGGGAGGAATTTCCTCCCAATATCCAAACTGAATGTCCTTTCCTTCAGCCTCCAACCACTCCCCTTGTCCTGTGTGTGCCTGTGCATCTCCCCACACTGACATTTGCACAACACAAGCCTCCATTTCCTAGTGTGACACTTTGTTTATCAAGGCAAGAAACCGGAAGATAAAGACTTTCCAGCAATGGCCTGGAATTCTTCTGAGGTTACCTCTGGAGCAAGTTTTAACTCCCTCCCTCCTTGCATCATCCAGTCAATATTTGAGTTGATAATAAAAATCTATTTTCTTTTCAGCTTCCCTGACTCTGCTCCGCTCAAGAACAACATGTGCCTGGTGTTTCCTGTGCTTTGCTTATCAGATCTCCAGCCAGAATGAATGGCCAAATCTCTTACAAACAGAGAAATTAAATGAAAACAACACCAGTGCCAAGTTCTTTGCAAACAGAGAAGTGAAATGAAAAATGCCAGTCGCTGCAGATTCACCCAGCACGTTGAATTATTATCTGTCATGGCCTGTTCTTACATTTGTCCTTTCCCTGGGGTTGATAAATAAGACTTCCCACAAGTTGGGAGCTGTATCAGGAGCTGCGTGGCAGACCCTGTTAATAAATCTTAGGGTTATCTCAGCCTTGCCTGGCAACCCAATAGCTCAAAAGTCCTGAATTTCAAATGTCCTGTTTTTTGGAACACACAACTTTGAAATCTTTCTTTCCTTGAGCACAGGCCCAAAGGCCAGGTCAGTCCAGCTGTGGCTGCAAGTCCTGATCCCCAGGATAAGACCTCTGGGCTGGTGCACCAAGGCTGTTTTCTCACATTTTGTTTCCACGTGGATAATTGTTGGTGGTGTGGTGCTGGTGCTGCTTCAAGCTCTGTGCTTCATGGATGGGCAGCCCCAGCAGACAAAGTTGGGTCAGCACATGGGCTCACTGCTGCCAAAAAACCCCAAATCCTGTCTCTCCTGAAGGCCAAGCCTTGGAAGCCCCATCTCTGCCTTGGTCTTTGCAGGGAGTGGAGAACCCTCCAGCCAGAGGTGAGGGGAGTCCCAGGGATCACCCTGCCTTGGGTGAGGAAATGCACCACTAATTTAGAGACACTGGAGGTGAAATGAAATCCAGCCATGGGACAAAATATTTTTAAAAAAAAAGGACAAGAGAAATGCCACCAAAACCAGTTCTATCAGGATTCCTCCTAGGCCACTTGCAGCTCCCTGCTTGGAAGCTGAGCCCTGGAGATGAGGAGCCCTTGTGTTGAGCAGTGTCCAGCCTTGCAGCCCCTCACCCCCTGGCACTGCCCTCTGCAGCCTGGCTGCTCCTCTGCCCCATGGCCACAGCAGCAAGGAGGGCTCTGCCTGAAGAGCCACCAGCTGGGGAGCCACATGTCCCAGCTGTCCCATGGCTGGGCCTATTTCCAGACCTTCTGCTGCTCTGCTGGGCACCCACTGCACAATCCTGCCCTGCATCTGGATCCCAAGCTCCCAGATCCCTCCTCCCTTGTTCCCTGGGAGCACTGACCACCTTCTGCCCAAGGTTGGCTTTTCCCTGGTTCAAAGACCTCTGAGGTGACATCAGGTGTGGTGGAATCCTCATGGAAAAACTGCTTTATGCACAGATTCAGTTTTAGTTGAAATAATTAATGTTCCTCCCGTTGTCCTGGTGTTGTGGAAATTACCAGAGAATTATCATAGGATCGTGGAATTGTCTGAGTTGGAAGGGTCCAGACTTCAAACGCCATCCAGCCTGGCCTTGGACATTTCCAGGGATGGGGCAGCCACAGCTGCTCTGCCCAACCTGTGCCAGTGATTTCCCAGCTGGTTCCTCAGCCCATGGGGTGAGGGACCAGCCATCAGTCTGGCAGCAAAGCTGAGCAGGGCATGGTTGGCAGATCCTTGTGCAAACTGTCTCTGGATGTGCTTCCCACAGAACCCCAGGATTGCCACGTGCCCACACTGCTGTGGCTGTGCCATCTGCAAAACGAGTGGCATCGAGCAGAATGGGCACTTTTCTCCCTTCTGTGATGCACTTTGCAGTGTCTCCTGTGGCCTCAGATGTCTGCAGGGGGAATTTGTCTGGGACTGTCTCCTGTGCTGTGCCAGGCTGTGCCCATGTCACAGTCCTGCCCTGGAGGACACCGAGGACTCCCATCCTCTCTTGCCATGGTGGGATTTGTTTCCCAGGGCAGTCAGAAATGCTCACCTGAATTGGCTTCTCCAAACCATTTTTACCTTCAAGGTGAAAATACACCTCTGACAATACTCTTCAAACAGGGAAACCTTTCCACTTCCAAAGCTCCCCGTGGATGTCAGACTTCTGCACTCCAAACGCAGCTCCTTATTCCCCTATTTCTGCCTTTTTGTTTTGAATTGAAAATAAGTGTCCATCTCCTGTCTCCTGGCTGGAGCTACGTTGTTCACCATTTACTAGCTTGTCTAGAGACTTTGTTATTATTCCTTTCTGAGTTTTTTCACTTCCTCTAGTTTTTGTTTCTTGACAAAATAACAAAAGCCTTACTTTCACCACCTCATTTTTATCCCTTCTCAGCTTCTCCTTATCACACTCTTTTCTTGTTTCTCTTATCACAGGCTTTGGCAAGGCCCTGTGTCTGCCAACCCAGTGGCTGCTCCCCTTGGCTGGGATGCAATTCCATTTTCCCTCCTCTCTCCAGGCTGGTCTCTGGTTCCCACACCCAACTGCTGCCTCAGCCCATGAACAGGTTCTGTATTTCACACACTGAATCTGTGCATTAAGTACCTCGGGAACCAGCCCAGTTCAGAGAGAAACTCAGCTCTGGGGAAACCTGGATCCTGAGGGGAAGCTCCATTAGTGGCTCTTTTCCTTAAGCTACAACCTTCTTAGGAATCATCAAGTATCCTGAGTTGGATCCCATAAGGATCATCCAGTCCAACTCCTGGCCCTGCACAGACACCTCAACAATCCCACCATGAGTGTTGTCCAAGCACTCCTGGAGCTCTGGCAGCCTCGGGGCTGTGCCCACTGCCCTGGGGAGCCTGGGCAGTGCCCACCACCCTCTGGGGGAAGGACCTTTCCCTGAGATCCCCCCTGCCCCTGCCCTGGCACAGCTCCTGCCCTTCCCTGGGGCTGTCCCTGCTCTCAGGGATCAGAGATCAGAGCGGCCCCTCGGGAGGAGCTGCAGCCCCTGATGGGGTCAGCCCTCAGTCTCCTCTCCTCCAGCTGAACAAGCCAAGTGCCCTCAGCCTCAGCTTCCCCTCCAGACCCCTCCTCATCTTCTTGTCCCTCCTTTTAACACTCCCCCGCCCTGACCATTTCCCCTTGCTGCCACGGGCACTGCCATCGGCAGGGAGGAAAGCTGCAGGGCTGCACCTCAGCTCCACACTGCAGTGACCAGCCTCCTCTGGCTCCAGGAGCTTCCCTGAAGAGCAGGACAGGCCAGCAGTTGGGATTCTCTCCCCAGGTGCCAACCTGTGGGGCCGAGGTGTCCGGGTCACTCCTCGCTCCAGGCTGAGGGTCTCCAGCTGGGCTGAAGATGGCACCAGTTGCCACCTCGTGTCTGGTTCAATACAGCAAGACACACGTTCTCCTGCCTGCACACATCCACATTCATCACCCAAGTGTTCATGGTCCAGGCTCTCTTGGTGGTGTTTTCTCTTATTCTAAAATTAGGAAGACAATCACACCTCGCTTGATCTTCCCTATGGGAAGCATGACACAGTTTTGCTGCTCAGACAGCGTGGTCTGTGTTCCCACATGCACCACGGACGCCTGATGGAGAACTCTGGAAGAGCTGGAGATCCCTGCTCTTTAATTAAACAGTCAAATCAGTGGGCACTCAGGAGCAGCCCGAGCCCTGGCAGGGACCGAAGCTCCTCTGGGAGGCAGCTGATTCTGAAGCCCCCAGAGCAGAGTGCAGGGTGACACATCAGCCAGGCGCAGAGACACATCCAGCGTGGGCAACAATCCATCCTCAGTCCTCATGGCCAAGGGCTGAGGGGCTGGTGGGACAGGACCTCCCCAGAGAGGGGGACCAAATGCCTGATGGCTTTGCAATGGGGTCACAGGGGGAATATTTTGCTCCCGTTTGGACACTAAAAGTGGATCTCTCTCTGCACAAAAGCAGACGGTGGTTTATCCCTCTCAGCTGACTCACAAAAGGTCCCACCTAGAGGAGCCTGTTTTCTTCCAGGGATTTCAAACTGACCCTTCAGCAACTGGTTCAGACCCTCTGCCTTGTTCTTAAGCCCAGGATGGAGTGGGCATGGCCCACCCTGGGTCTGCTGTGCATCCTTCCCAGCCCAGCACCGTGTCCCTGTGCTCCTCGTCCCAGGGGTGACAGGCAGCTCTGGGCCTGTCTCTGCTTCTCTTTCTAACCAACGGGACATCCCACCCCATGGAACATCATGCCCAGTATACAAACTCGGGGGGAGTTACTGGGAAGGGGCTGTGCTGGGGTCAGGAAGGGGGTCTGGCATCAGTCAGTGGGTGCTGAACAATTGCATTGTCCATCACTTGTGTTTCTCTTTGTTGTTATTATTTACCATTATTATTATTTACTATTATTGGTGATAGTATTTACCATTATTATTGTTGCTATTACTGTTATTATTGTAATTTACCATCATTAGTATTGTATTTTACTTTCTTTTCAATGATGAAACTGTTCTTACCTCAACACAGAAGTTTTACTGTGATTCTCCTCCCCATTCCACCACGGTGTGGGGGGAGGGACGGAGGGCTGAGCAAGGAGCTGCCTGGGGCTTAATTTTAGTCTGGGCTTAAACCACACCAGGCCCTGGCACATCCACGTTCCTGGTGCTGGGGGAGAGGAACAAGGATGTCTTCTGGCTGAGGCACACACGGTTTGCTGCTCAGGAAGGCTCTTCCCAACTAAATGAAGGTGTGAATGCAGAAGGGCTGTGGCATTCCTCCCTCGGCCCTGGGGGCTGGAGAAGAGGGGCACCGTGGGAGGAATGTGTGTCCCCAGGACAGGGAGAACTCAAGGAGGTGCCAGAGGTGACTGAGACAGGGAAAGGACTCCAGAAAGGACAAGAATCAAACAAAGGAACCATAAAAGGGAAGAGAGAGGGTTGCAAAAAAGGCAGCGCCTGGGCCTGTAGCTCCCACGGATGAGAGACTGTCACAGAGATCCAGGGGGATCTGTGGCTGAGCTTCGACTCCTCCAGGGATGAAAGTGGAGCTGTGGGACTGTTGGCATCTTCCAGTGATGTATTTGGGAGAGGTGCCTGGATAGAAAATAGTGCAGACAGGTCATTACTACTGACTGCTAATCAGGAGGGGTTGTTGGATGAAGTCAAATTGGCAGACTCACCTATTTTTGGATCAGAATGGGAACAATCAGAGTAAAAGTTGAAGCAAAGCTGTTGGTGGGTGAACCAACAACAGCATTTTGCAAGCCAAGGCTTCAGGACCAACTGGTTTCCACACAGCCTGGAAGAAAATTTTTTATCCAAATTGAGTACCAGAATAAAAAGTAGTTTATTATCTTTTCTTTGGTACCACAGGCACTGAAATAGGTTAATTGTAGCTCCAGATGAATGGCCTGATATGACAACAGGGCAGAATTAAGGTCATTTAAGTGTCTTCTGGGCAGATTCATTTTAGCATAGAGAAATTGAAATTATTTCTGGAACAGTATGATGGAAATAGAGAACCAGAGAATCAGGGAATGGCTTGAGTTGGAAAAGACCTTAAAGGGACTCATCTCATTCCACCCCCTGCCATGGGCAGGGACACCTTCCACCAGCCCAGGGTGCTCCAAGCCCCGTCCAGCCTGGCCTGGGACACTCCCAGGGATCCAGGGGCAGCCACAGCATCTCTGCCCACCCTGTGCCAGGGCCTGCCCACCCTCACAGGGAGCCATTTCTTCTGTACATTAAACCTAAATTTCCCTACTTTCAGTTTGAAGGACATTCCCAGTGAACAACTCAGTTTAGGAAATGGGGTGCACTTCTGTCCAGGGTTGTGAGGTGCCTGCAACAGCCCCGTGGCCACTCCACGTGCCCTGGGTTACCCTGAAGTCTCCTCTCCCAACTGGAGATACCTTTCCCCTTGATCAGCAGCTCTTAATGTGTGCAGTGCTCCTGTGTAAGGGCAGCTCAGCTCAAACCATGATGGATGGTGGATATAAAGGTGATGGATGAAGTGTGTTAATTACACAATTACAGGGAAAGTGAAAAAGGGTAAAAGATAAAATTACATTGGAGGCTGATTCCAGCTTCCAGAGCAGAGGTAGGGAACACACAGTAGGACAAGACAGGGCTGTGTCTGCAGCAGGACTCTCCTGAAACCTTGCCCAAGGTAACCCCAGGGTGGCTGGGCTGGGCAGAGGATGGGAAAGCTGCATGTTTGCATTTCATGGCCAGGGCTATGAGGTCATTTTCCCACATGTGATCCCTGGATGAATCCTACTGAGGGTGGAATCCTGCTGAGGGTGGCAGTTCAGACAAGGCAGTTGCTCTGAACACCTTCTGTGGAGAACAACAGGAGTTTTGGTTTAAACATAAAATCATGGAATCATGGAATCTCCTGCACTGGGAGGAACCTCGAAGGACCATCCAGTCCAGCTCTCAGCCCTGCCCAGGACCATCCCCAGCAGTCACCCCCTGTGCCCCAGAGCATCATCCCAACACTCCTGCAGCTCTGGCAGCCTCGGGGCTGTGCCCACTGCCCTGGGGAGCCTGGGCAGTGCCCACCACCCTCTGGGGGAAGAAGAGCCTTTTGCTGAGCTCCCCCCTGCCCCTGCCCTGACACAACTGCAGCCATTCCCTGGGGCTGTCCCTGGTCCCACCGAGCAGAGATTGGAGCTGCCCCTCGGGAGGATGTTGACGACCCCCAATGAGGTCTCCCCCCACTTTTCTCTCACTTTTCTATTCATTAAAACCTCAGTGTGCAACACTCAAGCTGCCATTTGCAACAGGTCTTGGACTCAGAAAGAACCTCAGAAGTTTGAGAGCCCAGAGACCCTGGCAAGGAGGCCACCGAGATGAGGAGCCCCCCCAGGAGAAGGAGCCACTGGGATGAGAAGCCTTCCTTGGGATGAGGAGCCCCCTTGGGATGAGGAGCCCCTTGGGATGAGGAGTCCCCTTGGGATGAGGAGCCCCCTTGGAATGGGGAGTCCCCTTGGGAAGAGGGTCCCCCCCGGGATGAGGAGCTCCCCTGACCAGTCTCTGGCGGCCCTGGTGTGCATTATATTCCACTCACGCCTGAACTTGTTGCCAAGGCTGCGGGTGCCCCAGTTTCTGCCATCAAAGCCTTCAGGATTTGCATCCTGAACGCAGACGCCGAGAGAGAGCTGATTACATAAGAGCCGCCTTTGTTTATTTGCTTAAACTTCAGTTTGTATTTCATTGAATAACAAACAGAAAACAGCCCTTTTTTTGCCCCCTCAAACAGTCCGAGGGCTGCAGGGAGCAGGGGGTGCCGTCCCCTGTGTGCCCCTGCCTGGCACAGGTGCCCAAGGCGGGCTCTGCCAGCCCCGTGCCCGGCAGAGATTCCATGTGAATTAGTGTCATCGGAGCTGGGGAAATGCAGCTGAAAATTCACATGCTGATCCAGAGGGCTCATCCAAAGAATACATTTACATTTCTCTCTTACCTTTCATCCCAGGGCATCCCCTCGGGGCGTGGTGTGATGTTCCCATCCACAAAGGGCGTTTATTCCCCGCCGGATTTCACTGCGCAGAGGGGAGAATAGAAACGCCCAAAGATTTCACTCACACACACAGAGTTTGCTGGGCAAAAGCACAACACAGACGTGGAAAACGGGGCAAAGTGAGCTGTGACTCTGCAGAGGGTGAACTCTTGTCCACTCCCCTTGCTGAGGGTGGGGGACCTGAACACCAAGCTCAGGGAACGGCAGTGCCCTCCCTTCTGTTGTGCAGTCCCGGTAGGAGTCGTGGAAATAATCAGCTAATTACCTTCTCCTGTGGAAAGGGAGAGATTGGGCAAAAATGGGCAAAAATATGCAAAAAAAATTGTGTTTCAATGAGCAGAGGTAAAATCAGACCAGTGGAAGGAGCCTGGACTCTTGGAATGGTCATCCAGCAAGTGACAACTGCAAATGAGCCAGTGTGGGCCAGAGGAAATCCAGGGACAAGGAGAGGTGGCAGAGCACACACATCACCCCTTGGCACCCCTTCAGCCCATCCCTTTACAGAACACTGGGATGACTGAATAAAGGTATTCCCTTTCTCCTGAGTGCCTTGCAAATGGTCATTCCTGGGGGCATTTAGCCCAAAAAGCACACCCTCAACTCATCTTGTTTCCAAAAACATCTCTGCCCATGAGAGGAGGCACCTGCACCACCCCACCCTTGGTGCCCTCTCGGGGAAGGGAGAGGTTTTGCTGCTTTTCCCTTGGCAGAGGGATCCAATCCAGTAAATATTGTGGTGACAGGAGACTAAACAGGAACTTGAAAGCAGCAAGATAAATGTAGATCCTCCAGAAAGCTCTTGGTGATGGGATTTGAGGCTGGGAGCCTCCTGCATGAGAAAAGGCTGGAATCTGCACTCCTTGGGACCACGCAGCCTCAGCTGGTCATGGGAAACCTTCCAGCTGCTAGAAATGCAAATGACCTTCCAAGAAAAGGTGCCAAGGTGAGAACCCTCCGTGTGGTTGTTTTGGTGGAAGCATCTTTTGTATCCCAGAACTTGGAGAAGTGGGTTTTGATAAGCCAGGAGAGTTTTTCACTTTCTCAGGAGAGTAATTCCCACAGAGCAGCTGCTCATGGTGTGCCTGATGGAATTCAGGGGTTCCCCAAGGAGTCTCTGCCCTCCAAGACACCAACCAGTTTCCTCACCTTTCTCCCATGTCATCACAGAAGCGTAACTGTGATTCTTAATTGGCCCAACTCTGTCCACCAGCAGGAGGTCCCTCCTGGCCCTGGCTGTCATTGGCTCCACAGGACAGGAGAAGCTTCTGGCAGCTTCTAACAGAAACCATCCTGGAAGCCCCCCCTGCTACTCAAATTCAGCTACAGAAACCCGTGGCAGCTGTGGGGCAGTGCTCCCGGGGTGCCAGGGACTGCCAGCTGCATTAGAGGCTTTCAGGGAGGTGGGGATGGGGGCACCATTCCATCTTGGCAGAGCTTGATCTGCCCCTTCCACCACCACACTCCCCCTGCCACCCTGAATTGTTTCCAGCTGTGGAATCTCTTTGAGCCTCCCCCAGATGTGTCCCTCCGAAGCCAGGAGTCTGTGGGAAGGGCTGGGGTGGCTTTGAGCTGCAAGAAAGAGAGAGAGAAAGAGAGAGAGAAAGAGAGAGAGAAAGAGAGAAAAAGAAAGAAAGAAAGAAAGAAAGAAAGAAAGAAAGAAAGAAAGAAAGAAAGAAAGAAAGAAAGAAAGAAAGAAAGAAAGAAAGAAAGAAAGAAAGAAAGAAAGAAAGAAAGAAAGAAAGAAAGAAAGAAAGAAAGAAAGAAAGAAAGAAAAGAAAGAAGACTCTGTTAGAGAAGCCAAGAGAAGAGCTCATCATTCATGGCCAGGGTCACACACACACCTCAGGGTGAGGGGGCTGAATGAGGGGCACGTGCTGTGCCTGCAGCAAGGGGGGCTCTGCTCCCCACCAGCCTCCAGCTCAAAGCAGACAAGTCTTGGAACGTGCCCTTTGTTGGGAGCTTGGCAGCTCTGATCAATCCACCTGAGTGGAGCTGAGGTGGGTGGAGGGAAAGGGCAGGGGAGGATTAATGAGAAGGGAGTGGGTTCCCACAGCCCCTCACCCACAGGAAGGGCCCTGCCATGGGGTCTGTGCCCAGGCAGAGTCTGTCAGAGGGAGGAATTCACCCCATCTGCAGAGGTTTAGCCTTTGCCACTTGCTGCTCCTTCAGGCTCTGAGTGGGAGGGAAGGACTTCAGGGTGAGGTGACTCTTTCACCCAACTGAGGAAGAACTCGTGGTTTTATCCAGGGTGGGGAGATCAATCCAGAGGGGACAGAGAGGGTGAAGCTGCTGCTTGTACAGGGCAAATATACCAGAACTCACAGAATGACAGAATGTTTTTTGATGGAAGGGACCTTGAGGCCCATCCAGTGCCACCCCCTGCCATGGGCAGGGACACCTCCCACCAGCCCAGGGTGCTCCAAGCCCCGTCCAACCTGCCCTTGGACACTTCCGGGGATGGAGCAGCCACAGCTTCTCTGCCCAACCTGTGCCAGGGCTGCCCACCCTCACAGGGGAGAATTCCTTCCTAACATGGAATCTAAATCTTCTTCACCTTAAAGTCATTCCTCCGTGTCCTGTCCCTCCATCCCTTGTCCCCAGTCCCTCTCCAGCTCTCCTGGAGCCCCTTCAGGCACTGGGAGGGGTTCTCAGGTCTCCCTGGATCCTTCTCTTCTCCAGGTGAACACCCTAAGTTCTCCCAGCCTGGCTCCAGAGCAGAGGGGCTCCAGCCCTTGGGGCACAGGGACTTTGTTCCCACAAACACATTTTTCCATGGCAGGTGTGTCACCTGCCCCTGGGACACCCCTGGGACACCCCAGGGACACTCCCAGCCGCGTATCCCCTCCCAGCCCTGCACACACCTGCACCACCCCCCTGCTCACCCTGTTCTGCCCTCACCCCTGGGACACCTGGGCTTCCTCCTCACAGACCCAGTGGGAATTTTGTGTCGAAATCGGGTCAGAAGCTTGCTTGGCTCACATAAACCAGGAGCTCTAGGTTTAATAGCTCTGATTTTTACTGGTTTTACCCCCAATGGGCACAGAATTATCTCCTCCAAAGAGAATCCCCCACCCAAGCACAGCACGTCCTGCCGCTGAAGGGAGGAAAACCTGCACGTGCAACAGGAGGGAAAAGAAACCTACTTTATTCTTTTTCTCATTTTCTATTTTTTTGGGTTTTTTTAATATCTCCACAACTCTGGCTTCAGCTGAGTGACCTGCAAAGAGGGGCTGAGCAGCAGAGCAGGAGGAGCCTGTTCCCATCACAGCCTTGGTGTTGCTCTGTGGGAGCTGGGGGGTATTTGAGCTGTGCCGTGTCAGCTGCCACTCAGTGGTGGCCCTGCTGACACGGGATTGCCTTTCACGGACTCTCCCTGACCATTTCCCTACCAGGATCCCAACAAAAGGCTTTCCTGGGATGCTCTGCACAGGCTCAGCAGCAACAGCCAGTCCCAGCTCATATTTCCTGTATTTAGTGATAACAGTGCTTGGCAGAGATAAAAGGAGATGGTATTTTTCCAGTGTTGCCACTACCTCGAATTCAAAGAGAAGGATCACACATTTGTTTTAAGATTTATGTTTTTTAATAATATTTTAAAGTTTCTTTTTAATTCCCTGCTCTTTTCTGCGCCTTTAAGAGATACTTGGGTCACAATTTCAGTTTTCTTCCCCAGCAAACAAATCCCAGAACACCCTCCCTGGGAGTCTCCTCCTCCTCACTTTCTGCCTTGATGGAAACGTGAAACCAGGACTTGTGTTGTGTGGAAAGACGAAACAAAACATCATGTAAATTATAGGGAAAATATGAAAAATTAAGCCAAAACAGGAAACTACAACAAATGAAGGGATGACAAGCAAGCAAATAAGCAGCATAAACATTCCAAATTAACTTCCTCTTAGCTGCCCACAGGGAGACAGGGTTTCACAGCAACTTGTGCTGCTCCATCAGGGATGCAGGGTTTCATTGCCCATACACTGAGCCCACCACAATTCCCTCTGAGCAGCACTCCAGGATTTGATTAGCTTATCTCAGCCCAGAGACAGAAAGAAAGAGATCTTTTATTTGGGGG
>VXAU01004051.1:315-11315 GCA_013399695.1 Formicarius rufipectus | reverse complement strand
CTCCCAAGGCCCATCCCAACCCCTCCATGGCCCATCCTAACCTCTCCCAGGCCCATCCCAACCCCTCCCAGGTCCATCCCAGCCCTCACCCGTCTCTCCCGGGCGCTGACCCTCTCCAGGTGTCCGTGGCCATTCCGGATCCACAGGGGGCTGTGCTGCTCTCCCGGCTCCTCCTCCCGGGATCTCCAGAAGGTCTCCAGGCTGTGGCCCACGGCCCGGACACGCGCCCGCCGCCGGCGTCGGAGCCGCGACTCGGGTGGGACGCGGCGCCGGGAACTGGGACACACGGGAAGGGCCGGGACAGGGAGTGGGGCTCGGGATATGGGGCTGGAATGGGTGTCCTGGGAATGGGGGCACAGGGAGTGCTGCATCCCGAAAATCTGTGGGGGTTTGGGGGGGAATATCCCGAAAATCTGAGTGTCCTTAAAATCTGCCCATGTTTGCAGTGGAATATCCCTAAAATCTGAGTATCCCTAGAATCTGCCCGTATTTGTAGTAGAATATCCCTAAAATCTGCTCCTATCTGTAATGGAATATCCTTAAAATCGGAGTGTCCTTAAAATCTACCCAGATTTGCAGTGGAATAGCCTTAAAATTGGAGTCTCCCTAAAATCTGCCCATATATGTCACAGAATGTCCCTAAAATCTGAGTGTCCTTAAAATCTGCCCATGTTTGCAATGGAATATCCTTAAAATCAGAGTATCCCTAAAATCTGCCCCTATTTGTAGTAGAATATCCCTAAAATCTGCTCCTATCTGTAATGGAAGATCCTTAAAATCCAAGTGTCCTTAAAATCTGTCCATGTTTGCAATGGAATATCCCTAAAATCTGAGTATCCCTAAAATCTGCCCAGATTTGCAGTGGAATATCCCTAAAATCTGAGTGTCCTTAAAATCTGCCCAGATTTCCAATGGAATATCCTTAAAATCTGCACCTCTTTTAATGGAAGGACCTTTAAGATCTGAATATCTTTAAAATCTGCCCAGATTTGTCATGGGATCCCTTTAGGATGTGCCCACATTTCAATGGAATATCTCCATAAAATCCCAATCCCTTTAGGATGTGCCCACATTTCAATGGAATATCTCCCTAAAATCCCAATCCCTTTAGGATGAGCCCAGGTTTCAATGGAATATCTCCCTGAAATCCCAATCCCTTTAGGATGTGCCCACATTTCAATGGAATATCTCCCTGAAATCCCAATCCCTTTAGGATGTGCCCACATTTCAATGGAATATCTCCCTGAAATCCCAATCCCTTTAGGATGAGCCCAGGTTTCAATGGAATATCTCCCTGAAATCTCAATCCCTTTAGGATGTGCCCACGTTTCAATGGAATATCTCCCTAAAATCCCAATCCCTTTAGGATGAGCCCAGGTTTCAATGGAATATCTCCCTAAAATCCCAATCCCTTTAGGATCAGCTCTGGCAGAGGCACAAACTCTTTCCCGTGACCCATTCCCTGGATGCAGGATTGATCCAGAGGGACATTCCCAGAATTCCCCCTGCGCAGCTGGACCAGCACAAGGAAATGAGGCTTTCCCAAGGCTCCCAACCCCCTGGAGCATTTGGAACCCCTAAATCCCAAATCCCAGCCCGCTGAATCCAAAGGAATCAACCCCCTCTCCGCCCAAATCCCATCCCGAGCCGCTCTTCCCGGAGGGAATCCCAAAGCCCCACTCACTGTGTCCCGGCATTCCCAAACTCCAGGGATTGGAACGTCCTGCACGTGACATTCCCGGGGAAGAGCCTCTTCCCCTTCTCTTCCCAAGGTTTGTTGGGACTCACGTAGAGGAATTTCAGCTCTGGGAATTTCTCCGTGTACTTGACCAAGGTCCAGGTTTTCCCTGTCCCTGGAGAGGGAACAGCGAAGATTCCAGAGTCGGGAATGACCCAATCCATAAATTTGGAGGTGTTTTCCCCTCCCTCTCCCCCTGCAGGAATATTTGGGGAGCTTTAAAAATTCCCAACCTGCAGCCTGAAAGCTTGGAAAAGAATGGGAAAGTCCAGCGGGAGCGTTGTGGGTTGGGATAAGGAAGGGGAGATCCCTCGGGAATTCCCACCACGGGCAAAACAGGCTGGATGGGATTCATTGGAATTGTTGGGAATTAAATCCCTGGAGGGAAAGGAGGGATAAGAGCTACAGCCTGAAACTCCTTCTGCTCATCCCACTGTCCTTCCCAGACTCCACTGACTCCAGGGAATCATGGGAACACGGAGCTTGGAAAACAGATGTGCTCCAGTGTGGATCCCCTTTTCCATAGGGTCAGTCCCTTGGGAACTGCTCCAGAGTGGATCCCTTTTTCCATGGGGTCATTCCCTTGGGAACTGTTCCAGTGTGGATCCCTTTTCCATAGGGTCATTCCATTGGGAACTGCTCCAGAGTGGATCCCTTTTTCCATGGGGTCATTCCCTTGGGAACTGTTCCAGTGTGGATCCCTTTTCCATAGNTGTGGATCCCTTTTTCCATAGGATCAGTCCCTTGGGAACTGTTCCAGTGTGGATCCCTTTTCCATAGGGTCATTCCATTGGGAACTGCTCCGGAGTGGATCCCCTTTTCCATAGGATCAATCCCTTGGGAACAGCTCCAGCACTGATCCCCTTTTCCATGGGGTCAGTCCCTTGGGAACTGCTCCAGAGTGGATCCCTTTTTCCATAGGATCAGTCCCTTGGGAACTGCTCCAGAGTGGATCCCCTTTTCCATGGGGTCATTCCCTCGGGAACAGCTCCAGCACTGATCCCTCATCCCATGGGAATCAGGATGATCCCATCTCCAGCTCCCCCACACACACATTCCCACTCCCCTCTCCAAAGTTTTCCCTCCCCTTTCGGGGGCTTCTCCCCTAAATCCGCCATCCCAGAGGCTCCAGCTGATCCTCTGGAATCCCACATTCCCTGGGCCAGCAGGAGAGGCAGCTTGGTGCTCCCACCCCGCCTTTTTCCATGGAATTCTGGGGCTCCCACCTGCAAATCCCAGGATTTTCACCACGTGGCCCGGCTGGAGGTTGTGGGTCAGGATCCTCCTCTGCTCCGGGGTGGCTCCGACCTGGGATTCACTGCCAGGAAAAGGGAATGTGGGATTGACTGCCAGGAAGCAGGAAAAGGGAATGTGGGATTCACTGCCAGGAACCAGGAACTGGGAAAAGGGAATGTCCCCCTGGAGAAGGACTGGGGACAAGGGCTGGAGGGACAGGACACAGGGAATGGCTTCCCAGGGCCAGAGGGAATGGGATATTGGGAAGGAATTCCTGGCTGGAATTCCCAGAGGAGCTGTGGCTGCCCCTGGATCCATCCCTGGCAGTGTCCTGGGCCAGGCTGGAGCTCCCTGGGCTGGTGGGAGATGTCCCTGCCCACGGCACAGGGTGGGAATCAGATTATCCCTGAGGTCCCCTCCAAAGCATTCCATGATCCCAGTGACTTCAAACTCCCCCTGCTCATTGGGTTTTCCCGGATTTACGGCCCCATTCCGGTTTTCCCCTGGGAAGGGACGGAATCAGGAGCTGCACCAACCCCCATCCCCCTGCCCCTGCAGGGAACAATCCCCTCCACATTCCCTGGAATGCCCAGCATTCCCTGAGGAGCCTGGAGGAGCATTCCCTGCTCCACAATTCCCACCTCCAGAGCGAGGCCGGCGTTCCCCTTCCCGCGCTCTCCGTGGCCACAGAGGGATTTTCCATCCCGTCCAAGAAGTGGAAGATACTGGAGTGGCTCCTGGGACGGGGGGGGAAAGGATGCAAATGGAATTCCTGGATAATCCCAACACTCTGTGGGAGATCATTAGTCATGGAAAGGGTTAATTGGGCCTCGGAAAGGCACCGGAGCAGGGAGAGGACACGGCAGGGAAGGGCTGGGAAGGACACCTGGATGGGGGGGCACAAAGGGTGGGAATGACTGTGGATACTCCAAGCCAGGCTGGGATTTGGGATTTAGGGATTCCAAATTCCTTTGGGTTCCAGTTCTTTTGTGTTCCAAATTCCTTTGGGTTCCTCAGGCCAGGCTGCGCTTTGGGATCTGTGGGTTCCAAATTCCTTTGGATTCCAATTCTCTTGGATTCTTCAATCCAGGATGTGATTTGGTACTCCTGGATTCCAAATTCCTTTGGGTTCCAAATTCCTTGGGGTTCCAAATTCCTTTGGATTCCAATTCTCTTGGATTCTTCAATCCAGGATGTGATTTGGGACTCCTGGATTCCAAATTCCTTTGGGTTCCAAATTCCTTGGGGTTCCAAATTCCTTTGGGCTCCAGTTCTCTTGGGTTCCAAATTCCTTGGGGTTCCAAATTCCTTTGGGTTCCAATTCTCTTGGACTCTTCAATCCAGGCTGTGCTTTGGGATCTGTGATTCCTTTGGGTTCTAATTCTCTTGGATTTCTCAAGCCAGGCTCTGATTGCGGATCTGTGAGTTCCAAATCCCTTTGGATTCTTCAATCCAGGCTGTGATTTGGGACTCATGGATTCCAAACTCCTTCCCAGTCCTCTCCCAAGGATTTATCCCTGTCCTTAATCCCCTTCTGCAATCCTGTGGGATTCTGCCTGCACTGCCAGGTGAGGGAAAGGCACGGGATGGGTCCCAAAACACGCGGAGAAGGATCCCACAGGAGCTTGGAATGAGGCAAAGCACCAGAGGGAGGAGATGAATGGTTGTCCTTGGTGTGGATCGATCCATGAGCTGAAAGTTTCCGGGATTCCTTCAAATCCCGCTTTTATTCCCGGGAAAAACAATGGCTTTTTGGGAGTCTGGCACGTGGGAGAAGGGCATGGAGGGATGGGCCGAGGAGGGGATCACCTGGAGGTGGAGGTTTGGTTGGACATTGGGAAGGGCCCGGGCACAGGGAAGCTGTGCATTCCCCACCCCTGGAAGTGTCCAAGTCCAGGTTGGAACAACCTGGGAGGGTGGAAAGGGTTGGAATGGGGTGGTCCTGACCTGCTGGAGCCGGGGAGGTGCCCGTCCCTGGTGGCAAGCAGGACTGTGGCCATGCAGTGGAGCACCTCGGAGAGCTCCAGCGAGGGGAGGCCGCACGGGGGGCTCCTCAGCAGCTCCAGCAGCCCCCGCGTGTCGGCGGCGCCGTCGGAGAGGAGCACCGCGACCACGACCACGGCCCACGTGGGCTCCACCTGGCAGAGCCAAGGACAAGGGAACGCCTGGAGCCTCCAGGGGAACCACCTCCACCCTCCAAATCCCGGGATCTGCACGGTCCCCACGGACCTTCTGCCAGGGGGGGAACGTGGGGATGGAGATCCCAGAACACAGAGGAGCAAAGCTGGTCAGGAGGGATCTCTGCCACGGTGGAGACCCTCCTGAGAGACAGCCCAAGGCCCATCCCATGCCCAGAGACATTCCAACAGGGAATTCCCAGTTCTGGAATACTTCGGGTTTCCAACCCAGAGACATTCCAACAAGGAATTCTCTGTTCTGGAATACTTCGGGTTTCCAACCCAGAGACATTCCAACAAGGAATTCCCAGTTCTGGAAGACTTTGGATTTCCAGCCCAGACACACTTAGACAAGGAATTCCCAGTTTTGGAACACTCTGGATTTCCATCCCATTCCAATGCCAAGAGATATTCAGACCAGGAATTCGCAGTTTTGGAAGACTCTGGATTTCCACCCTATTCCAATGGCAAGAGACAGTTTGATAAGGAATTTTCAGTTCTGGAATACTTTGGATTTCCAGCCCAGAGACATTTAGAGAAGGAATTCCAAGTTCTGGAAGACTTTGGATTTCCAGCCCAGACACACTTAGACAAGGAATTCCCAGTTTTGGAACACTCTGGATTTCCATCCCATTCCAATGCCAAGAGATATTCAGACCAGGAATTCGCAGTTCTGGAAGACTCTGGATTTCCACCCTATTCCAATGGCAAGAGACAGTTCAATAAGGAATTTTCAGTTCTGGAACACTTTGGATTTGCAGCCCAGACACATTCAGACCAAGAATTCCCAGTTCTGGAACACTACGGAATTCCAGCCCATTCCAATGCCAAGAGACATTCAGACAAGGAATTCCCAGTTCTGGAAGACTTTGGATTTCCAGCCCAGACACTTCCAGCCCAGGAATTCCCAGTTGTTCCAGCCCATCCCTGTGCCCACATTCCCATGAAGGAAAACTGCTTTGCCAAGTTATTTCATGGTTTGGGCTCAGCTTGGCAGAGACTCCCGAGCTCCACGGGGATCTCCAGGCCCACAGGACTGGCCACCCCTGTCCATCTGCTCCAGCTTGGCAAGGACTCTGTGGCCAGTGGTGGGACAACCCAACCCAACAATGACCAACCCAACAGCACCTGGCGAGGAAGGACCTTCAGGGACCACCCCAAAGCCCCAGAACGTGGCCTGAAGTGCCACCCACCCCAGGACCACCTCATGGAGCTGCTGCTCCCTGACCTTCCCTACGTTGTCTCCTTGTTTTATCCCTTGACTTTAGACAACCACCCAACAATGACCAACCCAACAGCACCTGGCGAGGAAGGACCTTCAGGGACCACCCCAAAGCCCCCTGGGGAGGAACCAGAGCCTGGCATGAAGTGCCACCCACCCTGTGACCACCTCATGGAGCTGCCCCCTGACCTTCCCTACGTTGTCTCCTTGGTTTCTCTTTATTCCTTTAGACAACCACCCAACAATGACCAACCCAACAACACCCGGCGAGGCAGAACCTTCAGGGACCATACCAAAACCCCCTGGGGAGGAACCAGAACCTGGTATGAAGTGCCACCCACCCTGTGACCACCCCACATTGCTGCTCCCTGACCTTCCCTACGTTGTCTCCTTGTTTTATCCCTTGACTTTAGACAACCACCCAACAATGACCAACCCAACGGCACCCAGCAAGGAAGAACCTTCAGGGACCATCCCAAAACCCCCTGGGGAGGAACCAGAGCCTGGCATGAAGTGCCACCCACCCCGTGACCACCCTGCAGCTGGGGCAGCTTGGTGGCAACCCAGGCTTGGGCCCTGGAGAAGAGCTGGTGGCTTCCCAAACTCCGGAGCGGCGCGCCGGGATCCGCCGTCCCGCGGGAGGCCGTGGCCGACACCAACCTGGGTGGGATGAGGACACTCAGCAGGTGGGGGCGTTCCCAAGGGCAGGGAATTCCAAACCCTCTGGAGCACATCCAGAAGGCTGGAGCAGCTTGGACCGTGCCTGGATCCCAATCCCAAGTTTCACCAGGTGCAGGTCGGATTTCCGGCCCTTTCCGGTGCCGAGAGGCGTTTTGGTAAAGAATTCCCAGTCCTGGAAGACTTTGGGTTTCCAGCACAGACACACTTAGACACGGAATTCCCAGTTCTGGAATACTCTGAGTTTCCAGCCCATTCCAATGCCCAGACACATTTAGAGAAGGAATTCCCAGTTCTGGAATACTCTGAGTTTCCAGCCCATTCCAATGCCAAGAGACAGTTCAATAAGGAATTTTCAGTTCTGGAATACTCTGGATTTCCAGCCCATTCCTGTGCCCAGACACATTCAGACCAGGAATTCCCAGTTCTGGAATACTCTGGGTTTCCAGCCCATTCCAATGCCAAGAGACAGTTCAATAAGGAATTCCCAGTTCTGGAATACTCTGGATTTCCAGCCCAGACACATTTAGAGAAGGAATTCCCAGTTCTGGAATACTCTGGATTTCCAGCCCAGACACACTCAGACCAGGAATTCCCAGTTTTGGAATAGCTGGAATTCCCTCTGACTCTCTCCAAATCTCCTTAGTGGAAGGTGTCCCTGCCCACGGCAGGGGTTGGAACGGGATGAGACTGAAGGGCCCTTCCAACCCAACTCATTCCATGAATCCGGAGGGTGGATCCCCCCCTGTTCCTATCCCAGGGTGACTCCCAGAGTTGCCCTCTGGAATATGGAATCCCCATCCCTGGAGGGATGTCAAATCCCTGTGGATGTGGCACTTGGGGTCAGTGGTGGCCTTGGCAGGGCCGGGAATGGTCCGAGAGGTCTGTTCCCACCTCAGGAATTCCATGATTCCAAGCTCACACGCTCCAAGCAGAGGAAGAGAAGAAAGGGAAGGATTTTTCCCCCATTTCCAGAACTCCATGAGTGATTTTTAATAATTCCCCCTCCCTCCTTTTCCTGCCCGTTTCCCACCCATCGCGGAGACCAACCCCATCCCTCTCCCGGCAATTCCCGGGATGGAGCGGAGGAACCGCAAGGCAAGGAAGGAGTGGGGACTCACCTGGCCAGCCCCAGGACACACTCATCCTGCTCCCTGGTGATGGAGAACTCCTGCAGGATCTGCTCCACCCTCTCCAGGGCCGTGGCCTCCCTCCTCACGTACTGGTGGTACAGCTTTTTCCAAGGAATGAACTGGAATGGGAAGCAGAGGCCACCGGATCTCACCTCCCGGCGCTGCCAAAGGGGCTTCCCAAAATCATCCCAAAAAAGGGGAGTTCCAAAGACCTGGAGCTCCCCAAAGTGGCTTGGTGGGAACAGGAGGTTGGGAAGGAGAGAGGGAACGCAGGAGAGACTCAAAGCCTGGGAATATGTCCATAAAAAGCTGGATTTTCCTGGGATGATGGGAACAGGGTGATGCTGGTTTGGATTCCAACACCAAAGCAGGAAATAAATGAGGATATTCCCATCCCACTGCCCGGGTCTGATCCCAGCAGGGTCTGAGTGCTCCAAATCCCCCGGGGTGGGAATCCCACAGCTTCTCCTTGGATTTCTCCAGGAAAAACATGGAGGCCACAGCATTCCCAAGGGGGCCACAGCATTCCCAGGGGGGCCACAGCATTCCCAGGGAGGCCACGGAATTCCCAGGGAGACCACAGCATTCCCAGGGAGGCCACAGCATTCCCAAGGGGGCCACAGCATTCCCGAGGGGGGTCACAGCATTCCCAGGGAGGCCACAGCATTCCCAGGGAGGAGCAGCTTTGGGAGAGGACTCCAGCACGTTCCATGCTCTCCCCCCCAGCACACACAGGGAGGGTAAGGACACCTCCCAGCCCATCCCATCCCGGCCAAATTTCTGGGAATGGCCCCAAGGAGAACCGGGATCTCCACAAAAACATGGAATGAGATCCGTGCCCAGCGCTCCGAGTCAGGCTGGGCAGCCCCTTGGTCCGAGGGGAGGAATTCCAAGGGGGAAGCGACTGGAGCTGCCTGGAACTGGGATGCAGGGATCCCTCCTCCTGCCAAAAGCAATTCCCAGCTTTTTTGGGGACTTCAGAGGGGACCAAAATCCATAAAAACAGAGCCCAAGGCCTTTCCTCCAAAGCCACCAGAGGCACCAAGGAGGGTGGAGGACAGCGAAGCAGACCGGCCACGAGAAGACTTCCCAGCCTTCCAGAGGGAATTCCCTGCGTGATCCATGGAAAACAGCCCAGGGGGATCTCGTGGAGTCCCATGGGATGTTCTCTTCCCAAGCATGGGAAGGATGGAATCAGGGATGTTGCCCCTTTGGATACAGGCTGGCACCTGGAGATGGTCCAGCAGACCGGGAAATGACAGGAAGGGATTTAAAGGGAGACAGGATGGTTGGGAACAGCCAGAGGAAAACGGGACAGCGGACTTCCCACGGAATTCCCAATGGAATTCCCACGGAATTCCATACCAGTGGATCCCTGATGACGTCCCTCCAGCAGCGACACACCAGGCTGAGGTTCTGGTACAGCTCGGCCACGGGGAGGAAGGCGAAGATATTCCGGAGCACTTCCACGGGAAGCTTCCCGATATTCCCGCATGGCTCTTCCCAATCCCGCGTGCCCAGGAGTCCGTAGTGCGGATCAGGGAGCGGCTCCACGTCCACGTCATCCGGCTGCCCCCCGGGAATTCCCCGGGATGCAGCGGGAAGGGGCAGCTTCCCGGAGATTCCCACCGGAGAGAAGTCCTGGACTCCGAAGGGATCGGCGGCTCCCGGGAAAAAGGGATCCATGGGATGCACCGTGGTCCCGCCGCCCCTCGGCCCTCGCCACTGGGAATTCCCGAGGGAATCCAGGCGGTTCTCCCGTCGGCCACGTCCTGCACATCAAGGAAAGGCAGGAGAGAATTCCAGGGAAAGCCGGGAGAGAGGCTGCGGAGTTATTCCCGCGGGTATTCCCAAGGGCTTTGCTCCATGAGGAGGTCCCTTCCCAAGCCTCTCCCGGGCCACATTCCCAGGGAAATCAAAGGCCTGAAGGGGATAAAATCCTCCTTCCCACCAGGAATTCCTGGGATCCATCCTTTGGAAGTGTTGGAGAAAGGGAAGGGAAGGCAGGGGGATCCCAGGGAGCTGCTCTGCCCATGGAGTGCGCGCCGAATTCCCGGCATCAGGAATTCCAGCATGCCAGCAACTGGAATTCCAATGGTCAAGCCCAGGAATTCCAATATCCCAGCCCAGGAATTCCAATTTCCCGACCCAGGAATTCCAATATCTCAGCACCAGGAATTCCAACATCCCACACCTGGAATTCCAACATCCCAGCCCAGGAATTCCAATATCCCGACCTGGGAATTTCAATATCCCAGCACCTGGAATTCCAACACCCCACATCTGGAATTCCAATATCCCACACCTGGAATTCCAACATGCCAGGAACTGGAATTCCAATGGTCCAGCCCAGGAATTCCAACATCCCACACCTGGAATTCCAGGCCATAAGGGTTTTCCTGTGGGAATGACTGGCTTAGCCAGGGCTGGAATAGAACAACTTCCTGGCTGGAATTTAAGTTTGAATCCCTGAAAACTGCAGATTCCCAGGGAAGAAAATAAAATAAAATAAAGTGGAATTAAACAAGAAAATAAAAATAATGTGAAATGACATTAAAATAAAAAAATTAGAAATAAAAGAGAAATTAAATAGAAGTAAAAAATCCCAAATAAATAGAAATAAATACAATAAAAATAACATCAAATAACATCAAATATGAAAATAAAGTGACTACCATATAAATAAAATAAAAGAATAAAATATAAGAGAAATCAAATCAGCTAAAATAAAAATAGACCTAAATTGAAGTGGAATTAAATAAATAAGAAAATACATAAAATAATTTGAAATAACATTATTCAAATAAAGTACTTAA
>VXAU01004049.1:50787-65343 GCA_013399695.1 Formicarius rufipectus | reverse complement strand
TTTTTTATCTCTTACGAGACTATATCACACACAGACATTTTCTTTTATGTTTTTTCGTGTCAAACATTTCCTTACTTCCAGTTTCAGTCTTTTAAATGATTTGTAACATCTGATGCATCCTTTACCAAGTAGGAAAAAAATATTTCTTTCTGACACTTGAGAATCCATTCTCCTATATTCAGAGCAGACTTCAAAAAGTAGTTCCATCTCCAGTAACCTTGGTCATTATTACTGGAAGGAAGATTTATCTGAAATACTATACTATATGTATATGGTGTTATCTATCTATCTATCTATCTATCTATCTATCTATCTATCTATCTATCTATCTATCTATCTATCTATCTACACACTTTGTTTCGCAGTTTTGATTAAATATTCCAGAAAATGAGATAAGAATTTATTTGCAAACTCATGCACACAAATTGTATATACACAGACATTAATTATTGCTTCTTTTCACAAATCAGTAGCATGGGATTAACAAGCAAATTTTCTGTCTAGCCACAGAATCAGGGCTTTTTTTATTAAATTACTGAGTTTGGTATCTATAGTCAATGGTGTCTCTAAAGCAAGATTGCTCTTCAGTAATCATTTCTCATCTCACACAGTTAAATAGGTTTTGTGGTTATTTTGAAGTTGAGGGAACTACATGTTCCCATGTCATTGCTCACTGGTGGATATTAAAAATACAAGGGCTCTGATTTTTCTATGCTAGTATCTATGACAGCTTTCCTTTCTGATCTCATACTGTTCAATAATATCTTGTTCCTATGAACTACCCATGTTGCCTTGACACTGCTAAACATACAAACTATTAGAAATTATTAGAAATACTTTTCTAAATCTTTGGATTTCTATTTCTCATTTTCCTGTAAATAATTAAATACTTCATTGTTGAAATAAGGAGAACTCACCCAGTTGTTTCCACATATATAAAAAGAAACTTCTTTACAACACTGTATTATTTTATAAAAATAAATTATTTTTTTTTTCCAAATATAAGTAGATATCCTGTATTTGCAAGGGAAGCTGAATTATAACCACAACTTTTGCCCATTCCTATAAGAGACTTTTCTGTAGCCTGAGGACAGAATTTCAGACAACTGCTACAATATCCAGGCTCCCATGGAGTGATGCTGAAACAGAAATGTTGCAGACAGATTTTCCTCTTTTTTTAAATTGCTTGCATTGCGAGATCTGGGGTATATGACATTGAATCTGTTGTGCATGTGCAGTATGATAGCCCTGTCTGTAGGATTTCCAGAGACAGGCAGTTCATCAGGTCCTTGCTTAGATGGAATTAACTATTTTCCACTGGTGTAAGCCTTTAAATGATAATTCTAAAAGAGAGGAGAGAGTTTATTATCAGTGAGGGCCTGTAGAAAGGTCTGAACTATTTACTGGCCAAATGAAGTTTAGTCTGTTTAAATTATAGTTGAGACTTCTTAGCTCCCAACAGCTGTGACTTTCTGCTGTTAAAAAACTATTTACATATAATGTAGGCAGGGTAAGCATACATGAAAGAGCAGATGTGAGGACTCAGACACTTTGTAGATGGATTATTAAGAGCTGTGTGGTGCTCTAACCCTACCAGCTTTTACCAGAGTATGTAAGTGAATGATTCATTTGTTTCACTTTAAAGACCCACAGAGAGTAAAGAATATAGATGTGTTTATAATTTTAAGAAAGATGTCACATTAGTAAGAGTTTCTTACACTCCTAGAAAGATTCCTGTCTGCTAGTCATTAGCTATGAACTTTACTGTATTTTCCATTTTTTGCTTTTCTGTGTTTTGCCGCTTATATACTGCAATAATGTATGACAACCAATGATGATGTATTTTCTACTCACAGATACACCTGAATGCAAAATAGATGTCTGTGGTTGGGGTGGATTAACTGAGTGGACAGAGAAATTCAAATAATCATGTTAATAAGAACTGTAATTCAAATAATCATGTTAATATTAGCTATGGAGATAGTATATATATTTTAATTTCTCTGAATTGGCTGTAACTTTCAGCCCACAGAAACTGACTGACCATAAAGTCTTTGGTTCTGAAATGCAGGTGAAAGCAGAAACAGTTTTTTAAGAGAAATCTGTGAGTTAGGAAATCCTATATATTTCTTACAGTACCACCCAAATTAAAGGTAGCTCTACATTTAGATTGACTACGCCAGCAAAAATGCTGTCTTAAAATAAAAACACTTTCTAGATTTTGGGTTTGTTCTGATTTCCTCTCTGCAAATGTGCATGCAAGGACTGTGAAATACAAATTGACTGGAGAGGATATTAATGAGAAAAAAAACTTGGAAATTAAAGTAAAATCTATTCTTATTTACTAAATATCAGCATGTAAAAACAAAAGTTTCCTTATTTGAAAATTAGAATTAACCTCTTGTGATAGATCCAGGTTTATTTGCATTGAAGCTGGCAGCACAGAGCCTTTGTCAACTAGTTTGGTCAGACCTTCCTTCATCTTGGATAACTTTGTCTACTTAGAATCACTCCGGTGGTGTCCTTTTGCTTTTTAATGAAGTGTGTCAAAGTTCTTCTAAAAGTCTAGTCTAACTTTCACAGATAAAAACATGAGAAAAAAATGCCTGGTCTACAGACATGTTTAAGAAAGGATGTTAACTAGATCTTAGCTGACACAGGCATATGTCTGCTGCATTTACTCTTGTATCCACACGTTAAAGTTTTATAAGCACATTAATTTACATATACAGCACTACATCTTGTTGCTGTGTTTACAGAAAACATAGAGAAATTTACTGTGCATAAAGTAACCTCAAAACCTGGCAGCATTTCTACTTACTAAACTTACCAAAAATCTATATAGGGCTATGCCCTATTTGAAGAGGCTGGAGCTTGCGTTAGTTGTTAAGTTTAAAACCAAATTAAAAAAAAAAATGAAGTTTTTTTTTGGTTGGTTGGTTGAGTTTTTTTTAGAAATTTCAGTTAAGTCATCTGCAAAGGAGCTATCATATCTTGTTTAACTGATATCACTGATTATATCTAGAGAAGGAGACTCTTTACACTGTGTTCAGACACAAGCTGGCAAGGCTCCCAGCAATTCCTCTTTATACTGGAACAGGAATGTTTATGCAAGCATATTAAATGAAAACATTACTCAAAAATATAGTCTGCAATATAGTTATGCTGTCAGAGTATGGCATGTCATATGGATGAAACTCCATTGGGTGAACTCTCGTTGTTTCTAGGGTAGCCTTTTTTCTACTTACTAGTCTTGTTATAACTTGAAGAAGAGAGCAAAATCAGAGGCAATGAGAAATAAGACTGAAAAAATGCAAATGTATAAAACTTTTCGTATTATATATTTCTGTCCTGGTTGTAGTAGTAAGTATCAGTTTGTCACTGGGTGGATGTGTATTCTAAACCCTCCATGTAATTTTTTTCTCACAAACTGCTCACAATGGCCCATTTGCAGCAGCTGCATAAGGCACACCCAACCCCTCAGTCTGGGTGCTTAGGAGCTTCTGTGGGATAAGGAAGTTTTCCTGCCTCCACACCCACCTGAGGGGTCATGTCTGCTAATGGACCATCAGTGATGCCAAAAATATGCCATTGTTCACCTCACAGAGTAAATCACCCATTGTGAAACTCTCCACCTTGGGGGAGGGACTGGGCGATCCCATCAGAGCTCAAACTTGGGGTTTTGGGACTGGGAGCAATCTTTAGATCCAGAGGAGGGCCAGAGCCTCGACTGGACTGAGACTGCCACCGGACTGCAACCATCATTTTCACTAGCAGGTTCCTTCCTTTCTTCTTACTTTGAACTCAAGGGAGCTACGTGGTGTTCAACAGGTTTTGGTGAGCTCCATTCTGCTCGTGCCCCGCTATGCTGGGCTGTACCTCTGTTTTTGTGGCACAAACAAATTTTCCTTCTGTATCAGTGTATTTTGTGATCTTTTATTAAATTGTTATTCTGACTTGCAATCCCATTCTGAGTTGGATCATTTCTCCTGCAGGTTTAAGTCTAAACCAGCACAATTTCCTATTACTTTCTATATTTAATATCTCTCTAGATATTTTTTTTTGCACACTATTGTTCTTATGTATATTTCTGTTATGTTTGAGTGTATTAACTTTTTTTAATAGCAGACAGAAAAGTATAAAAAGTCCCATAGATTTTTTTATAGATCTACCTGTAGATGTACATTCCACTTGACACAGGTCATGAGTTTTTTCTCTGGAAGGGAGATTCCTGGAATTGCAATTCATGCCCATTGCCTTTTGTCTTATCATTGAGCACCACTGAGAAGAGTTATCTTCATATTCTTTACATCTCTTTATATATTCCTTACATCATGTTTACAAACATCTCCACTATATTTGTATCCATTGATAACATTTCCCAATCTTGCTTTTCTGGATAAGAGTCTCCCAGCCATTTGCTTCACTCAAATTTTTCTTCAGCCCAAGGAGCGTAGCATATCATATATTTAAGTCAAGAATGTATTATTACTCTAGTTGAAATCTCTAGCAGTTTAATCAAAATATATTATTAGTCCAGTTGCAGTGTTGCTATGACTTATTGTGGTGGTTTTCATCCGGTGTCCACCCAAACCTCCAGGTTTCCCTTTCCCAGAGGGAAAGGGAAAAGGAGAAAAGGCAAAAAACAGCTGAGAGATAATGGCAAAACAAACTCAGAGTAGCTAAATACTTACACTTATTACTGACAAGATAAGAACTAAAACTAAAAGTAATAAAACAAAAAAGTAAGAAATAAATCAATCTTAAGAACACCTTTCTCCTCCCACTCCTCCCTCTTTCCAGCAGTTCGAGAGAGCAGGGAATGGGAGTTTTGCAGGTGGTTGTTGTTGCTGCCATTGCTTTTATCCTGTGGGTCACTCCATGGGATGCAGTCGGGTGTCTGCACCCCGATGGTCTCCGTGGGCTTCAGGGGGACAACCTGCTCCACCACAGTCTTCACCATGGTCTGCAGGGGGCCACAGCTCTTAGTCCTTCCCCTGCTTTCATGGGGTCCCTCCCATGGGAGACAGTACTCGATAGACTTCTCCAATGTGAGTCCACCCCCTGGGCAACACTTCTACTGGGGGGAAAAAAACCTGCTCCAGGTGGGTCTCCTTCTCCACCAGTCATGGCCGCAAGCCTCTTCCAGGATCTTGCTCCATCCTGGGCCTCCCACAGGGCAACAGCTCCTTCTGCATCCACCTGCTCCTCCAGGGGCTGCAGGGGGGTCTCCGTACCCCAATGGATCTCCATGGGCTGCATGGAGTTGGCGGGAGGATATAGCTTTCAGTCCTTTCCCCCTCCCTGCTCCAGCGTGGGGTCCCTCCTTTGCCTCCTCCTGCTCCAACCTTAGTCTCTGCGTTGTTATCTCATGGCTGGAAATTCAACTGCTCAACACTCCTAATTCTTAAATATGTCATCACAGAGGCGTGACTGTGATTCTTAATTGGCTCAACTTTGGCCATCAACAGGAAGTCCCTCCTGGACCTGGCTGTCATTGGCTCAACAGGACAGGAGGAGCTTCTAGCAGCTTCAAACAGAAACCATCCTGGAAGCCCCACCCCCTTCTACTAAAATTTAGCTACAGAAACTCATGACACTTACAGCTTTAAGTACAGTTAAAATTAATAAACATAAAGTCCTGAATAAACCTCTTTTTTTCTTTATACTTACTTTCCTTCCACTGCTCCCCTAAGTCCCAGGACTGATGACTTTGGGCTGTCAGTGGACAAGTGAGCAGTAAATCAGGTTCTTTACCAGAAATATGTTGTTGATGGTTTCTTCATCCACATATTAAAGTTGTTTCTAGTCGTTGCTAACACACTTCACACTTTAGTCTTTCTTCCCAGGTTCCCAGCTACATGGCATAGCCACATTTGCTGTCTCATTGTATGTGTTATATGCTGTTCTGTGTTTTCTCTGCTGTCCCAAACATTGTCTGCTCATCTCCCAGAGCCTCATGTCTTTGATAACCAAGGAACTAGCCTTGGTGAGCGTATAGCCCTTGTGCTTCCAGTAGCCTCCTAAGACCATACATTCAAGGCTCCTGCTACAAACATGTATCTGTCCTCACCTAGGACAGGTCACCTGGAGGTTGTGCTCCATGCTACGGAATAGCAGGTCATCCTACACATTGTAATTAGCCATCTCCTACAAACCACAGATATAAGAGTAGGTGTTATGCCACGCATCTCTATGAAGCTAAAGACAAGCTAAAGTTATCAGCATGTTAGCACTGCCTCAGGCCAAATCACAACTCCAGCCAGGCCAAGACAAGCCCAAAGTCAGAGACAGCCTGAGGCCAGTGTTGTTAATTCAACAAGCCTGTCGCCAGGTACAAACAATATTTACTGGCCTGCAATGACTCATACTTTTGAAAAATCCTTTCTGAAACATCCATAACTGTAAAAGAGAAAAATATAAAGGGTTTTGCTAATTTTTTTTTTTTTGCTTTCCATAATCTTGTCTTAGTGTTACACTAATAAATCGGATTTTTCTGTGGTTTGTACATTTTATCTGTCTCTACAGTTGCAGTAAGTACTGAAAATGCTAAGCTAAACAATAAATAAATATACTATTTTTCTAGTTCTAAGTACTAAAGAGCCTAAGATTTGCAATTTATTTTGTTATGAAAGATTTTCCCTTTGGACTCTGTCTTACATATTTTAAACAATTAATGACACTGGAAATTAAACAAAACTGGTGTAGACAATCAAACAAGAAAGCCATCCTGTAGGAAGTGTTTCCTTACCTCCTTGGGATTTTTTTCATGACCAATGAAGTTTCTTTGCAGCCCAACAGTGGGAGATCTTACTAGATGAGGACAGCAAGTGAACCCTGACCTCCAAAACCAGAACGTCTAATGGTGTGCAGTTTCCTTGCTACAATGAAGCTAACAAACAGCAACTACAGCCATTGAAATGGACTAAATAATAAGAAAAATCAATATATAATTCTCCCTCTCAAATTGTGCCATTGAATCAACATTTTGAAAACCTTTAAAAATCAAAGGAGCATTAACTTTTAAATAGGTCTATACGCATTTGAACCTATTTATTCATTGATTCTTTATTAAATAAATGGTGCGTATAATAAAAGAAAAAGCAATGATAAGCAATATCTCTTCTTACACTTTTAGAAGACTCATAGTAAGATATAAAATTAGCTAGTGGAAAGGTATGAGTTAGGCACTTGGTTCTGTCTTTGTCCAATTAAATCAGAAAATTGTTCCATGTATTTTTAGCCTCCTGTGAAGAGTAACTAAATGACTATTATATCTGCCAGTGATCGTGTCTCCTTAATTCTCTTTAAAACATTCTGTCTCATGAAGTATATTTGTTAAAATGCTACTCTGAAGAAACCGGTATATTTAAATGTAGGGTACTACCAGAAAAGGTTGGCTATAGCAATCTATATGGTATAGGGGATTTTGACCATAACATTGGCTATTTAACATAACCTTTGAACTTGTTTGACCTTTTAAAGTATTTTCTAATGTATTTTAAATTTAAATAACTGGTTATTGAAAGTAATGTAGCATTTTAGAAGTTTAGAGGACTCTGCCTTTAGCTGAGCTAGCACATACGCAACACTGCCCCTTCCCACTCCCCTCTTCCAAACCACTTAAAACAGACTAGGACTTACCTGAAAAGAGATTTCAATGCAATAAGGCCGGTGTGGCCTGACTAGATCAAAGTAATATGCTGTGAATCTGGCTGCTGTGACCTTTTTGTCATTGTTTTGCACAGATTTGATTATTTAAAAAACAATTTCAGAAAGTAGTTAACTATTTTTTTAAAGAACAAAGTAATGTGTATAGAATGATGTGCTGAAGAGAACAGTAGAGATTAAAGGTCTTCAGGAGAAAAACAAATGATGATGAGAATTGTTGTCTGGGAGAACTGCCTCAGGTTTGGAAAACTGGAGAGGTCTCTGGAGAGTGAGGGGGAGAATAGTTAGAGAGGTATGTGAAATTAGGTCTGAGCAGGAGCATGTAGAGCATCCAGGAACGTTTCAACACTGATAATTAAGTAGAACTGTCTTTATTTAACAACCCACAATGAAAGTTCTTAGTCTGTGGCTTTGTAATGCACATTCTATACACTTTGAATTTTCACCCAGAATCACACAGATCATGGAATTTCTGAGAGAGGTATTGAATGTGTAGCATGAAACAGCAATAAGTCAAAAGTCAGAAACAGTCAAGGCTCAGCCATTCATGATCCAAGAGGAAATTTAAAAGTCAACCTACTAAATATTATCAATCTAAAGGTAGCCTTTATTCAATACAGAACAGCATGCCTTTGGGTTTCTCTAGTCAAAACAACACAATTTTTGCTTTCCTTATAAACTCTGCCATACCAATGCCTTCGTTGATCTTCATTTGAGGTGACAAGCATCAGTGTTACTTCAGGTCACTGTAGTTTGGATTTTGTGGATCTTTGAAAATCTGAGTCTCAAATCAGTCAACAGTGTTTGACGTTTGTTCATCCCTAATGAAATCAAAATTGAGTTGACCTGATGTGGACTGACTCTAAATGAATAAGAATCGTAAATGTTTGGAGAAAGACATAATTATTGCCAAAAATTTGATAGGAAATCACACTTGTAATCCTATCTATATGCATTTGTCTAGAGCTGAATGCTCATGAAACAGCAAATATATTGATGCGGACTTTTGAGGTAATTAAAGGGTCAATAGCTGTTCTATTATGTACACAGTTCATCAAATTAGTAAGACCAACATTTTACAACAACTTTAAATAATTGAAATTTCTCTGTAACTTTCAAGGGCACAGGATACATGGTGGTATGTATTCCAAAGACCCTGTTTATGAAGTTAGTAAGTATTTAACCTATTTTGAAAGTGAAACTGTCATTAAATAGATAAAATACTTTCATTCTCCCATAACTAATATAAATATCTAGTCTTTGAGTAAAGAAAGTAAAAGTAAGAAAGTCTTGTCTGTAGCATGGGAGATGAAAGAGAATGAATCCATACTTCATGAATGAAAAAGAAATATATTTAGTTAGCAGATACTGAAAGACCTGCTTACATTGGTTATCTTGACACAGAATCTGCTCTTTTTACACAGAAGGAAGATTAATAAAATTGGTATCTACAAAACCATATAGGAAATTCAGTTAAAATAAATTATGGCTTTTTAAAGACACAGTGAACCAATCCCAGATGTGAGATCATGCCTATCTTTTAATAACAAAGAAAATCTAAGTGTAAAAGTTGAATTACCATTACTCATAGTGTACAAATAAATAAAACTGGCAAATTTTCTTTTCACAAGATTCTACCATTGAAAAATTAATGTAAATTTTCTCAAATATTAGATCTAAACAAAGATGAGTGAAATAGTTTAGGTGTTGTCTCTTTTGAATATTAATAGACTTTGATGGATATAATTTTTGTTATATAGAGTAAGTTCTTCTGCATTGAACTCCTTCAAATTGGAGATGAAATAATAATGTAAGTAGTAACTATACACTCAGTTATCATGTGCAAATATAACAAGGTTATGTTAAGACAGAAAATTTACTGTGTATCTAGTGAGAAGCTGTAGGGAAATTATCTTAATTACTCTTATATTTGTCCAGTTTTCAACTACATGCTTTCAAGTATCTGTGGGTTTGAAATTTTTAATAGGTTTACTTGGAAAGTTTCCTTGTCACCCTTTCATTCTTCTGTCTGTAATTATATTTTAATATTATGTAATTGGAGTCTGTAGAATATTGAAGATTTGGTGACTTATTTTACTTTCCAGTGTCCTGCATGTGGACCCTGAACTCTTGCAAGTTTGAGCTGACATATGCCTTCATTGCAATGACTTTCTGTACTCTTCATAACAATATACAAAGGAAGTATCTGGATTGTCATATGAACAATTTTGTTAAAGAAAGATATACCAGAATAAGTATTACAATGGTAGAAGTCATATGCAGATCTCAGCAGCTCAGTAAAGACGAAGGAGCACAACATAAAATTTGAACAGGAAAGCTGACTCACAGAAGACAGTTTTGGGAACATTTAAGCCCTTAGAAGCCCTGCTTCAGATAGAGGAAGGAGCAGAAAGCTGTCGAACAGATGTGCTATGAAGAAACAGTCCATGGTTGTAGGGTGATTCTTGTCAGCTTGATTGAATAGTACATTTGTTTATGTGACTTCATAGGTTTTTTTCCTTACATAAACAGAGATTATGTGAAATTTGAATCACTACCTATGTAAAGCTGGAGTGTTTCCATTAACTAATCAAGACTAATGGTTGGGTATTTCAATTGTTTGGGAGATTGGTGGATTTCCTCAAGCCATCTCTTGGTAGCAGGTAGACTAGATTATGTGCAGATGTCTCTACCAGACTTAATTATAGTGTGATACAGAAATATTTATTTTTATCATAAGGAATCTGAAAAATTGACAATTTTTTTTCAAATTTCTAACTTTGAGTATCACCTCCTGAATAGTTTTGTTTATCTACTTTGATCTTCCTGTTCATACATTCAGGAAAAAGGCGAGGTGTTGTGCTTGTGTCCTTGATGCTCTTCAAGGTTTTTGATATCTAGAGCAAAGTGGATTCAAACACTTCCACAATACCAAAAGCAGCACATTTGGTTTCAAAATTGAATTTCACAAAAAGGTATATGTGCTTTAAAATTTTTCCTTTTACATGCAGAAGCACATTTCATTGGTTCATATCTGTGGCGGTCAAGAACTAAAAGGTCCCCGTTTGATGGGGGTGCAAACAAGAACGTTTATTGAAACTATAACACACAATACATATGCTCAGTAAATGAATATTCATCCCAGGGTTTGACTTAAGCTAAATATGGGAGGAAATATTATAACCAGGGGATAACTTTGGGAGGAGATGTTATAACTAGGAGATAACACACTATTCACTATGCAGAGACATATGGTAAGGGACACAGTTAGAAACACAATGAAGTCCTCATCTAGGTTCAGGGTGTATCCAAAAAGTCGAGGCAACTTCAGACATCTTGGAGACAGGGAGGTGACAGAATTTTACAGTCCTTTATCTGTCAAGAGATGTCCATTCAGGGTTCTCCCAAGGTTTCCTTGGCATCCCTGTTAACTCCTTCCTTGCCAAGCGGTTTTGTATTCCTTTTGTGTCCTTTTTTATTGTGTTCAGGTAGGTTGCTGTCAACCCAGTTAGAATTTTTTGTTAGTCTCCAGTGTTTCAGCATAATATTAGTTCTCCTCTCTTCTTACTTTTTAACTTTTTATTGTTCCCTGAATTCTTTTATTGTGGCTTTTTTTGCTTTGATTGTTTTTTTTTTAAATTTATTAACTGAATCTACCTCTCATCATCATCATTATCATTGCTAGGCTTCCCAAAAGCACATTTGGGAAGGCTCTACCCACACTTGTTGCAAGTGTGCTGATCGCTCATAAGGCCGATGCAAGATAGGCAAGTTCAGTTGCAAAAGGCACAGCAGAAAGTTTCCGTAGGTGGTACTGTTAAGGCACAGTTCTTTCTGTGCTGTCTTTTCTCCTCCAGGCTGATTCTTCATGCAGTTTCAAAGGAGACAGCAGCATTAGAGATGGTGTGTCTCCACATCTCCTGATTGGAGGCCAGAGAGGACCACTGATGGTGGTCAATATGGCCAAGGCTGAGGTGTTGTTTCAGTGAGTCCTTGTATTTCCTCTTTGGGGCTCCTCTCTTGCGGCAGCCAGTGGTTAGTTCACCGTAGAGCACAACCTTAGGGAGGCGGTGATGAGCTTTTTGGGCTGGAAGTCACCCTGAAGAAGACAGAAGTTCTCTACCAACCTGCACCCCAGGAACTCTTTCATCACCCCCACATCACCATAGGCAAATCAGAGCTTAAGTCTGTTCACTTATCTAGGAAGCATCATTTCCTCGGATGGTAAGATTGACAAAGAGATTGACCATAGGTTACCAAAGGCATACAGAGCTTTCAGAAAAATCCAAAAAAGAGTCTGGCACAATAAACACCTGAAGAAAAGTACAAAGATCAGTGTCTACAGAGCCATTGTACTGTCTACTCTTCTCTATGGGTCTGAATCTTGGGTCATCTAATGCCACCACCTGCAACTCCTCAAACGTTTCCACCAGTGCTGCCTTCGTACAATCCTGAACATCCAGTGGTCTGATTACGTGACTAATGTGTCTGTTCTGGAACAGGCAGAGGTCACCAGTATCGAGGCCGTGCTGCTGAGAACACAGCTGTGCTGGGCAGGGCACATCTACCTCTAAAGAATTTTATTTTTTTTTTAATAAAAGAATGTAAAAGCAATTTCTGAAGACTAATAGGATAGGAAATATTCAGGAAAGTATACCTTTTCCTCATAAATACAGCAGTCAGACTTTCTATGAAACATTTTCATTGAGAAGGTAACACTAATGTATTTCACATCACCTATCTTTTCTAGTCAGATTATTATAATTTCTAGTGAGGCTTAAGTTATCTTGACTTCTTAGGGAAGGCAATCTTATTTAGCTTATTACTTTTTGGCTAGAATGTCCTAGCTGTGAGACTTATAGTCCTATATAAGAAGAGAAAATGGTAATGTGTGGATTTTAGAAGAGAGATTTCATACTTTTATATTATCAGGTACTTTGGATTAGAACCCAGTAGGGACTTTGGGGACACAAGCCAAGGATTACCAATTTTAACTTCAAAAAGTATCTGACCCCACTGTAAAATTCAGAACTGTGAGTGAAAAGCCTAGGATTTTTCAATGTCTAAAGGTACAAGGGCTTCGACACTTCAGAATAAGAGATAAACTGCATTGAAAATAAGTTTAAAGGTAAAATTAATTGAAAGTTTATTTCAACTGGTTAAGATGTAAATACTTATTCTCTAGATCTTTGGTAGTAATCACTCTGACATTTCAAAAATAATAAAAAAGAAAAATCTTGTGGTGCTGTTTAGACAAAATATGATTCTTCTAGCTCAGTGGAGGGAAGCCCTAGGCTTCCTTTGACATCTTCTTAAACTGGTCATTCCATCTCATGCAAGCAGCCATAGGAAAAGTATGTGGAACCCAGGGTTTGATTATTTTTTGTGGAAAGTGGAACAAATTCACTGGGAACATAAAATAAAATCATTTGACTAATGAATTCTATAGTCTTGATTCTCTATTAATCTATAGATTAGGGTCTCTCTCCTTGAATAGGAGATGTTATTGGTTCCTTTCAAGAAGATAAAATGGACCTTCCAGGTGAGCACTCTGAAATATTGGATGACTCGTCCCACTCTTCCTGCTGTGGGGGCCAAGTGGATAAATGTGCTTTTGAATAAGTACCTTAAGAAAGTGTGCTGCATTGAAGAAAAAATTGAGACCTATGGTGAGAATTGTTGGTGTCTACACTGTGGTAAATTGGATGATGAGAAAATCTATAGGTATTATTGTTGACATTAAAAATAAACTGGAGGAGGGTTGTAATTTCTGAACAGAAAGAGATTAAAGATTGTTATAGAGGAAAAAAAAAGTTTTTCAAACAAAACTCTGATGTATGTTGAAAGAACTCTCTGGTTCTCATGATTTGTGAAATAAATATGTTGCCAAATATCAGACTTTTCTGCCAAAAATATATGCCAAAATATATGCCAAATATAAATATATATGCCAAAAATACCCATTTGAAACTCATAGAAATACAGTGTGAATCATGAGGAATAGGGAGCAGAACTGTTCAAAGGAATCACTTGCTTGAAATCAACAATGGTTAAATTAGTCTCCTAAGTGTTGCTTTGTGTGCATCATTGTTGCATTATGCTCTACATTTTTAGATCCATGCAAATACCACCTATCTGCCAAATCACAGTAGCATTATGAAAAAAACCACATAGAAATGTACCCCCTGCATAACAAGTAAAACAATCTGCAGAGCTAGGGTCCCTCTGGGGCAAATCCCTTTGTCTGATCTCAATGGGATAAAGTGGAAAGAATGCATTCATGTTTTATGCAATATCTGTAAGAAAGGAAAAGGTTTTCCTACCAGAAGAATTCCATTAAACAAAGCCTGAATTCTTTATTTTCCCTGCTTTAAAGATGGTATCCAATTCATAGTCAGAAAAGCTCTGTGGAATCAACAACATCAAAATGCAGGGGGGTCAGAACAGACAGGCACTAAACCCAAGCAAATTTCATAACTTTGTAATATGTATATTAATGAGTTGCTTTTACTGAGAGAAATTTCGCTTCTATTTGATTTTTGTGTATTTTGAAAAGTACTTTAACTGTAGGTCCACTAGTTCAAGAGCCTCTGCAGATTACTGTCATTAAATAAGATTCAATTATTCATAGAGCTAATTGTATATTGCAATAGTACCTACAGCATTAAAGTATTTTCCAGTCCAGGAAAAAGATATGCTTCTTGTCCACAAAGCTTCTCAAATAATGAAATAAACAGGCAGAACATCAGGGAGGAAAAAATAGTAAGTCTAAGAAATATGGAGACAATTGCTCCCTCAGTCCCTTCCAGGGCTTTGTCATACAGTATTCTATCTATACAGAAAAGTGGAGAGGGAGGAGGAGTGCCAGGGGGTGGGCAGGGAAGA
>VXAU01004049.1:39723-50776 GCA_013399695.1 Formicarius rufipectus | reverse complement strand
AAAAAAAAAAACAAAGAAAAACACAAAAGTCAAATTGCTCTCTTTCCACAACACCCAACAACACTGACACTGAGTCATGCTAAAGAATCATTGCTGATAGGAATTACATTCTTGTGGCTGATGAGTATTTTCAAGAATATTATTCTAGTAATTTATTTTAAAATAAATGTATTCCCATTTAATACAATTTTGGATAAAATTTGAATATTTAATCTTCTGTTAAGAAGAATTACATTACTTTTGCATATTGGGATAAAGGGCTGAATGCATTGTCATAATATTTGATGGACTAAGAATCCCAGGAAAGCACTTGTGGATTATTTTGGTGTCTGATAAATATATATATGAGAAGAGCAGAACATTAAGTTGAATTTTTTTTTTTAATTGCAATACAGAGAAGAATTTATATCTAATGCATGGTGCCTTTTGAGCTAACTATGCAAAAGCCATGATAAAGTGATTCAGTTGATCAGTAGACACTGCATTTCATCCTACTATCTGCTAGAAGGGAATAAACTAGTTTGTTTCTGTTAGACTGAGCTGTCACATCAGTTCTCTTTGCTGTCTCATCAACAAGAAAGAGATGTAAAATTTTCTGGTTTTCAAGGTGAACTTTCTCAATCCCCCAAAGAGGAAAATCTGATTCACTGAGACTGAAACACTTGGTATTCTGATTATTATCTTTCACAGGGTAATCCAATTAATTTTAAACAAATTTAAAGTTTCAATCTTCATTTTTTACTCACATAGATCTATTTGGAAGTGTATGAACTTTTAGAAGTTCATGAAGTTCTAGAAATTGCATTTAGAAACCACATTATTTCTCTTCTGCCATTTCTTGACTATAAAGGTAGTCATGATTAAATTCCAGAATGTGCCAAGTTGAACGGGACCCACAAGGATCATCTAGTCCAGCTCCTGGCCCTGCACAGGACCATCCCCAAGAGTCACACAATGTGACTGAGAGTATCATCTAAACACTTGTTGAACTGTCTCTGGCTTGGTGATGTGACCTTGGCCCTCCTGGCTGCCAGGGCACTGCTGGCTCATATTCAACTTGCTATCGACCAGGACCCCCAGATCCTTTTCCATAGCACTGCTTTCCAGCCTGCTTTCCACTGTCTGTCCGTACATCCAGGGTTGCCCCATCCCAGGTGCAGAACCCTGCACCTTCCCTTGTTGAACTCCTTATGGTTGGTGCTTGTCCAGTCCTCTATAGCTTTCTATAGAGAAACCACGGTGAAAAAGCTTTGCTTTGTGTATTTGTTGACCTTCCTGTTATTGTTGCATTTAGCAATTAATATATTTGTGGCTAAATAGAAATGCAAGTCTTTACTGCAATTCTCTGCTGACTGCTTCAGACCTAAAGAGCTTCAATGTATGTATTTAGCTAATTTGCAAAATGATTTTGAGAAAAATACCAATTTCTTTAAATGAAATACTTGAGAACTGTGCAAATAGTCCCCTTTAAATTATATATAGCGATCAGATATCCACTGTGGAACCAAAGGTTTGATTTATTTTTTAACTTCGTCCCTAGTTAGACTTAGATCTGCCTGTTTGCAAAGTTCCCTTGCTTTACTGTTAATGCACAGCAAGCATATATATCCATGTAGACATGGAAAAGGCCAGACAAAAAAATTGACACCTTAACTTAAAAGGTAGGAAATGAAAGGCATTAGAAGAGAAAGAATACTCCAGGTGTTTTAATTGCTGAATCTAATTTCATGTTGCATTATTGTATTGTTTTACAATCTCCCAAGTGCATGACATTTCTACTGGGGTGATGGTGAATAACAACACTGCGAATGGGGCTTTGCTGGGGCACCATTTGGACAGGAGCTGTTAGGACATTCTGCAGCAGAGCTAATCAGATTTTCAATGTAAACCAAGGGTGTTGAGAGAGGATTGTTCTGCAGTCTTATGAGAAATAGCTGTGAATGAACTCAAAGGATTGAGAGGTGCTGCTAAGGAGGTCTTTGTGTTGTGCACTTTGAAAAACCTGTATACATTAAGGGCAGAATAACCAAGATAAAATTAATCCCTGGCTGTGCAGAACTATAAGACTAGAGATGGGAAGAATTTATATTGATCTATACTGATCTACACTTATTTACACATGTAAAACCAGTCACCTTAGAGAGCACTACCATTACATATTAGCAGCTGGGAAGGAGTGAGGTAGTGTGAGTACTGTAATGTGCTTATACTCATATGTTGGAAAGTAAAGAGAGGAAAAGAAAGCAAACTTCAACATTTGACTGTAGCCAGGAACTCTCAGAGGAGTGATCAAGGCCTGGTTAACACAGCCAAAAGAAACATAGAGAAAACATGTTTTATTTCTCTGCTGGGAATTCACAACCTAGAACCCTGTCATAAATGTGAGCACTTGTTGAAAAAGAAAGCATGTTCCTTGCTGAAATTTTTTTTGTTCCAGCCAAAAGAGAATCTTGTTCCTTAGAAATTAAAAGCGTGAGAAACATGGGTTGAACTCAGAATATAAAATTAAAAAGTATACAAAAATATCCATTTGAAATTGAAGTCTGTTACGAATTAAGGCTCTATTACAATCCTTCAGCTAAGGGGATTGTGACTGGAAAAAGAAATCAGCTTGAAATCAGAGATAAAAAAATTAAACTGAAACAATTCAATTGAAGATTGAGAACAGCAAACACTTTGTTTTCTAGAAAAATTGTTGTACCAGACTAACAAGTGATTTGCAGATGTTTAATGAAGCAGTATATCATACATGGAACCCATAATCAGCATCCTGAGCACTGGAATAACCTCACGAATGTGTTTTATTAGTTCAGCTGCAGCACTGTGAAGGTCAAGACTAAACACTTATCAGAAAAATGAGTTTACTCTCTCATAACACTATCACTGCTGATAATTCTATTAGCACTTGAGAGACTACAAAGATATCAATGTTACTTTACTATCTGTATTACACGTTTGATAATTTGATTCTAGATTTTTCTAAACTGAGTGCTACTCAGATGTTAATGTTGAAAATTTCAAAAGTTTGCTTTTGGATTTTTGTGTTTGGTGTTGTAAGGGTTTTTTTCAATGTTTTAGCTAGTGCTAGGTGGAGTGCGAGAATACTAGTGAAATTTTTCTTAAGCAAGTTATAGGTCTCAATTCGCTAAATAAAAGGATTTATGGTTCTACTGGATGAAATGAAAATATTTAAAAATTATTATCTTTAAGAAAAAAAAAAAGCTAGAGTTTCGTCTCGCTTCCACCTGTGTCTACCTCACTTAGTTCAAAATATTTTTGCAGCTGATGATCCAAGGTTATCTGCGAATTAATTGATTGGATTTTCACATTATCTCTTTAAGTAGATGTTCTAAATTTGGCAGAAAACTTAATTTTAAATTAAGATTTTGTAATTATGGCAGCATAACTTACATTACTTTAGAGAAAAAAAACTCTTGTCCATGCTAGTGATTAATTTTAAAGCAGGTTTCTTAAATGGTCACTTAAACAAGACTTTCAGGTCAGTACTTTTGTTCTAGGCACAGATAATGCAATCAGGCATCCAGAAAATATGATCCTGGGGGGCTTAATGTGCAAAACTGAGAAACACTTAGAGATAAATTTTTTTAAAGGTACTCTGAGCATATATCTTTGAGTTTTGTACCCTGCTGAATTAGACTTAATTTATTTTTCTCAAGCTGAAATATGCCTTAATCCATGTGATTTAAGGTGTATTTGAGGGTTTCACAGAGGGCTATTTTTAGTTCTTAATTTCTATTTTAATTCCTTTCCATTTAGTATTTGGTGACAAAACACCTCTGCCTGGATAGGACTAGCAATCAAACAGCAGATCTTTCATTGCCTTAGTTTGTATTCATACATATGTATACAATTTAGAGTGTATGTAATGAATTTATACAGTTACAATATATGAGACAGTTAGTAGTTGCTCTTGAAAGCATAATGATATGGAGGAGCTTAAAAGACCTGAAAGTCCATTGCGATTGTATTAATATATGTTTCCAAGCAGGTCTGGTCTAGTGCAGGAAGAAAACAAACAAATGCCAAAATAAAACAAAACAAAAACAAACACAAACAAACAAACAAGCCAAACTAAACAAAAAAACACAAAACAAAACAGGGCCCTTATATCTAGAGAACAAATAATGCTATGACACTGCTTTTCTACTTAAAACTGCTTCTTCAAGGGGGAAAATGAATGTTAGCCTTGCAGCAACCACACTGGGCCACCCACCAAAGCAAAATAAATGGGAACCCAGGAAATCTTCTTGGACTTTCTTCCTGATGTATCAAGGAAAATAAACAGTGGTGGAAAGGTATGGAATTAATTAAAGATGAGTGAATACTTCTTCTAAAAGTATTTTCAAAACTTAGGGTTTTGGTGCGTTTTTTTGGGGGTTTTGTTTGTTTGTTTGTTTGTTTTCCCCCATCATCTTAGAAAAAGAGGAGCACTGCAGAGAGAAATGACAACTTGCTGAATCTGAACCCAAGAAAAAAGACAGTTAATTGCCAGAGCAAAGGTAAGACAAAAATAGACCAGAAGTCTAAATAAAAACTTGGGAATGACAATAGTTCAAGAGAAAAGAGACAATAAAGAGGAATTTGAAAAGAGGTAGTTATGCATTCAGATACAGGAAGCCTGAATCTCAGACACCAGCAAGATTCAAGAGGTGATACTTCAGATTCATAAGGACTGGAGTTCAAGCAAAAGTTTGGTACTATATGCAAGATTTTTCAGTTGCAATTCTAGGAATTTGGAAGGCTCAAAATAGAGAAGAGGAGGAGGATATGAAGAATGAAGATGGGCAGGAAAAATCAAATATAGTAGAGAAGGGGAGACACATTTTTTTCATTCCTGTAGTGAAACAAGTGGAAACCTTTGAAGATTAATGTAGATCTTCTGTATCAGAAGAATTTAAGCTCTTTTCATTTATAGTTCTTACAGCCTTTTTTATTTTTTTTTTCTTTTTGACAACCTCAGAAAAGGCAAATATTGTTTTGGTTTATAGGTGAAAAAGACAAAATAAGCATGGTGTGGATAACATAAATAGTCAAATTAAAACGTATCAAAGTTATATATAACTTCACACATCATTAATTTTCAGTGTAAAACATCTGTAATATACTGTGAGTTAAATTAAGAATATTCAGTTTTATGTTGTTTTAAATTTATTAATAGTATCAATATTTACTATGCCATATGAAAATATAACTAGAATAACAGCATTGCATTAATATACATGAGTTGTCTTCATTTGCATGAATCAGAAATGCTTCATAAAACTTAGCAGTGAGAACTCATAGGTCAAATTCTGTTTCAATTATTCAAGTCAATTTTACATCTGTTGGACTTGCCTGAGGTTCAAATTATGACAGAGAATATACCTTGTCATGATCCACATGGGAATGCACTTAGTTCACAAATGAAGTGTAACCATCCCTAGAGTGAACATCTGCTAGTTTTAATAGCATACTGCAGCATGACACAAGAAAAGAATCAAACTGTAAACTATTGAATGACCAGGGTGTTTCCAACAAAGGTTATACATCACATGATATGTCTCCCAATTGAATGCCTTCTTGATAACCAGTTGGCATCAAAATGATAGTGGTACTTGAAACAGTATGGTTCTCCTGGTGTAAGTAGAGCTAAAGCACCATGACACCCATTCACAGATTGCAGTTTAGGTAACCTGTGTGACTTGAATTTCTGAACTTTCAAAATCAAAACCCTGGTGGGAATAAAACAAAACTGTAAATAATCCTCCAGGAAGAAATAAGAAATAAAAGAAACCCAAGTGTAAGCAAAATGTTCATCATGAGCGACTTGCCCCTCTTCTAAAAGATGTGATCTGATGTATTATTTGACTCTGAAATAAGGAAAAATCATAAATATAAAAGTCTGTAGGATATTAAAGAAAGTGTTGGTTGGTGTTTGCTGCTTATTGCTGTGGCCTGTGACAGTCTACATTTATCTCCACGCCAGCGTCCTTCATGAGGTAATTTCTTCAAAGAATGAAATCCGCTAAGCACTAGTGGACAAGCTTTGCTCTGACTGTGATTAATGCAAAAGAGGAACATAATCGTCTTTTAGGCAATTTAGTTCACAGCTGAAAGGTTGTGTAACACAAATTAACACTCTCACACATAACACAGTTTCTGAATTTTCTTACAACCAGAATTACATTTCACTATTACTTTTCCTGTCCCTCTAGAGCTGCCTTTCTCTATTCCTGGACTCAACTTTTCTGAAACTTTAAGTAAATTATTAGTCTTCTTTTTTAAAAACTAATACAAATTAAATTTCTCCACATCTTAAAACCCTCCCTGTTCTTTTACAACTTCCAGCTGTTTAACCACTCAGAACTATATGGAAAAAGACTTGCTTACTGCCCATAAGGGAAAGATACAGCCTTTATACAGTCTCCTATATAAATTGTGTAATATTGTTTTGGTTGTAAGATTATTTATTTTTTAATAACTAATGAAAGGTAAAGCTGCAACAAGATAGTTGATTTCTAGGAGGATGTCACAACAGTAAGTGCTCAGTATTACATTGGGTTTGGTTTTGGGTTTGTTGAGGGGTTTTTTTTGCAAGAAAAGGTTTTCCACACACTACTGAGGAATACTGGCACAACAACATTCAATTAAAGAATTATTTAAATGTGACAGTAAAATTCTTGTTGTGATCTTCACATGACAATGGGGAAAAAAGTGAACAAATTAATACTCACATTTACAGAGAAGGTCCTGTAGCAAGAACTTTTCGGTAATAAATTTGGGTCTGCTCCAGCAGCGTGTTCAGATTTTTGGATGTGGCTCCACACCTCGGACAGATGTCTTGCTATAGATTGTAACAGTTAAGCACCTGAGAATCTGGATACTAACCACCAAATTTGAGTGTGTTATAGGAAACTTACACTGAACAGCTGTGCACACAGAGAACGTGCAGCTAGTTTGTGCCATTTATAATGTGCAAATCAGATGATCCCATTGCCTCCTAAAAAGAAATAATAATTAAAGGAAAAGAAAAAAAAAAAGAAAAAAAAGGAAAAAAAAAAAAAGTTGAGCTTTACAAATTTTCAAGTAATACAAGTCTTATGCTTACTACCAGAAAGTAAAGTTCCACTGCCAATGAGAGAGCACGGGGGTGTGCTTGGGGTGTCTGCAAGTGCATAAAATATCTTCCAGCATCTTCTAACATAAGTGTTTTAATAATGACTTTATGCTTAAAAATCATATTAAGACCTATTGATATGACTTCAGCCAAGATCCAAAACCTGTCTCCAAAGCATATACTTTTTTCAAAAAGCAAGAAATATGACATTCTTGGCATCAAGTTATTTCTGAAATATTTTTAATTCTAAAAGAAAGACATCTCAGCAAATAGTTGTAGAACCATCCAAGTGGGTGAGTTTCAGCTCACCTAGACACACTTTTCTTTGCTTAAACAAATGTAATCCACACAATTCTTCAGATACTTGAGGAGGGTGAACAGTAAGGAAAGAACTGGGAGTACAGCACAATGAGACCAGCATGACGGTTCACTCAGTGTCTAGACAGACTGCAGGGGGGACAAGTAAACAAGAATCTAACCTTATAGATACGTGTTTATTCTTATACCTGGATATATAAATATATTTATGTTTTCTACTCTCCCTCTTCAGAAAAAGAACATACACCAAAGATCTGCTAATGAAGAATTAAGAAATGGAAACTTACAGAGTCTGCAAAGGTAGACCTTACAGTATCCAGGCTAAGCTCAGGGTTAGGGTAACGCTCAGACTGATGTGTTACTTCTTTTACCCTTTAGCCTGCTATTTTTATTTATTTCTAGATAAAAGCCCAAAATACCTGAAAACAGGCAAAATGGGAGCGTTTTCCTCTAGCTAAAAGTGGAATTTTCTTGGGAAAAGGTGTCTGATTCCAAAGAACTTTCTACACTTGATGGTTTAGCATGTAGCTAGACAGTACCTATGGGAGATACTGGTTGCCTAAACTACCATATGGGCTGTGTCTAATGTCTGAGGAAACACAACATGTCTTATGGTTAAAAAACAAAAAAAAAAAGGAAAGAGTACTAAAGTATGGATGAACATTTTCATTCTAATGAAAACGTTATAAGCTCTTACAAGAAAAAGCACTAACAGTAGAAAAAAAAAATTAAAAGGTAACAAAAGTAATGAACCAGTAGAAATTACCAATTATCCTCTATTAAAAACATGCAGATCATAGAAATGTGGTTGTAGTTGTCATCATCATAATTATATGCCTTTTAAAACAGTCCAGAAAAGCATGGAGATGGGAAAAACAAACAAGATTGCTAACTTTATTTTTAACAAACCAGTTTTAAAAATTAATGAGAGAGTGCAAAAAATGAGAGATAATCAAAGAGCAGAGGATGTAAACCTTAAAGAAAGTTGTGAGAAACTGATCAAGCTGTTGAGCCCCCTCCTCCCCCCAGGCACTGAAGTATCACTCAGCAAGCAGTAATAATCAAATTACTCACAGGCACTTACAAGGCATCAGTGGTTAAGTGTCCTTGCAAGTTAAAATTAAAAAGTATAATCAAAATTAAAAACCTGTTTTCTCTCTGCTATGGGCATGAATGAAGACTGAGCATCTGTACTCTGAAATTCAGAAAGAAACTTTAACTTTGAGGATTATAAACCATGTTGAGGGAGTCCCTTTCTATCTTAAACCCTTTATCCACTATCAACAAAGATTGTGACTGAGAGTTTAGAAGCCTTGTCCATCTGCCCTCAACTCCTTTCCCATTATCTTTGTCTAAGTCCTGCACTCTGAATAATTTCCTTGTTCCTTATGAATCTATTCATTATCAGGATTCAAGAGTTCTGGAAAACAAATCACTTTTGTCCTGAATAGACTGAAGTAAAGGTTCTTATGCTTGACTCTTCCTTGAGACACTGCAGAAGGATAGGGGATGGAGTGGAGTTTTTTAGCTGGGTTAGGTACCAAAAACACATTTAGCCTGCTTCCTTCAATTTGCTGGTGTTCAAAAAAAGAATTAACCAAAAATACCAAAAAGGTATTTTTACCCAAAGATTAAAGACAAAAGACACCCAAAGATATAAAACATACTTTGCACATAACATATTATTTAATTTTTTTTCCATTGATAATTAGTTGCACCTTAGAAGACTGTTTCTACTTTTTTTTTTTTCAGTAATTGCGTGAGTATATCAGACTTCTGAGGCATAGAAAAAGGTCTCTAACAGCCACTAGCCCTTCCATTTCTCTTCCTGCATCTCTGCTATAGAAATTTCAAGAATAGCCAAAATAACCTTGATTTTGTCGGGGCTGAAAACACTGTCACAAAAGTTTCACATCTTAGAAGCATTTATGTGTGCAACTAATGCTTTTTTGTTTCACAGCTCTGATGAAGAAACAAAGTGTGTATTTAGCATATGAAAAGAAGAGACACAGGATCCTGCTGCAGTATTGCACTATGTGTCTAACCTGCTACCAAAAAGAGGTAGTGAAACAAAAGAGTCAATGGGGTAATGAATTGCAGTGCCATGGATGTAATAGCCTCATGGACGTTTTTAAATATTTAACTGTGGATAGTAAATATAAAGCCCCTGTATATGTATATGAGATGTGTGTATGTGATGCCTCAACATTCATTAGAAATGTGTGTTAATAGAAATGGGATTTTTTTATAACTATCCTTTCACTTGGTTTGAATTCTGTCTCTGCAGTAATACTCTTATCCTTCTGGGCAGAAGTTAATCATCTTTCCTTCCCTTTCACTATTGGTGTCCCTCCTTGCTTTCCAGATCTATTCCAGCTCTCTCCTAGGCAATTTAGTTGGTATTCTGTGCTTGCAAAGGCATGTCAACATCAGTATTACAGCTGTAGCTGTCTCACCCTCTGTAGGATCAATAATTTATTACCTTGCCTGTTTTCCAGCAGCTGCCCTACCTACATAAACAACCTGCTCATTTTAATCTGAAAACCTTGCTTCTCTACAGCTCTTGGTAGCTATTGTTCTCTGCCTGTGCATGACCTAAGATGCTCAATTGCTAAGATGCCTTCTTTACCTGTGGTGTGTGAGTTTGTTTTCCTTCCTTTCCAGGGAATTAAGAGAGACTTTCACCATTTATTGGTCCAGTATTTCCCAGTGGTCAGTAACTCAGCCAACAACTATGAAAAAGTCACATTCTATGAGTCAACTTTTTTATGAATATGTGGGATTTTGGCATTTTCTGGTGTCAACTGTGCATCTCTTTCACAGAACATTGTGAAAGTGCCACAGTTATGCTTGGAATTCACCAGGTGCAGTTGCAAAATCATACTAAGCCAAATGACTGGATCTGTCAGAGGTCACTATCAGGTACTTGAGGGAGGTATGCTATTTCCAACAGTTTGGAGTTCATGAACTTCACACTTGATTGTTTTTTTTCTTTGTTTTGTTTTGTTTTGGTTTGTTTGTTTGTTGTTTGGGTTTTGTTTTGTTTGTTTGTTGTTATTTCTCTCTTTTTTTATTTTATTATTACTTATTTTATATTTTTTTTATTTCTTATTTTTACTTTGGTTAATCATATTTGAAACCTGATAACATATGAGTCTCTGTGGAATCGTGCGAACGTGGAAATTATCATGGAATATCAATGTCAGCAAATAATTAACTCGGTTACTGTTAAGCACAGCAAGTCATTCTTTTTCTTCCACTCTCTCAGTTGTGAATGCATCCCATTTATGAGTTACCTGAGGCTACAACTGCCACATTTTGTCTTTGCTGATATGTTCAATAGCTTAGGATGTACTGTGCTAAACAGATAAAGTGTTTTGAAGCAAGTGATTTAGAAAAGAAACCAAAACATGCACAACACAGTTATATAACTGAGGGGGTGGAAAAATCAAATAAGTGAAAAAAATATGGAAAATGTAGTTTGCTTGGATTGGACACTTTCATGCTAAAATATCAACACACCAGACACCATACAATAAAGAAACAAGGAGGAAAAAAGATACATACTTTATTTTAACGCTCAGTGATATTTGCTTCGGAATTCCTAAAAAAATTATT
>VXAU01004049.1:20501-39704 GCA_013399695.1 Formicarius rufipectus | reverse complement strand
ATTGGGGGGGAGGAGGGGGAAAGCTGATAAAAGGTCCACTTAATAACAGTTTTTCAGAAGAAAATAGAAAATAGACATGAATTAAAAAGAACAAATTTCACAAATCCCACCTGTCTGGCTTTTTCTTCATGTCTACAATACCCATGTTGTGGTAGATTAAACGTTGTACTAAACCAGTGACATTGCATGGTGTGCCTCTCAGCTTCAGGGCTTAAGAATGCTCCCACAGTATTAATTTTTGTTCCACTTAAATTCATGATTTACTTGCTTGGAAAAGAAAGCTTCTTTAGAATCAAGATTCTAGGATAAAAAATGTAGCCAGCAAAAAAATTAATATATACTAGCACACATCTACATGTACTTGCACACACATATAAATACATTAGACATAATTGTAGAGCCCATGCTACTCCTGTTGTATACCAAAATTCCATTACTGTCAGTTTGATTCTTCACATATCAAACATCTGGCAAAAACAATCTGTTTACCTGCCTTGACTGATAAATGTGGGCGGGTAAAATATCGTCAAGTATAACACCACTGATTCTAATGGTTTGATACTGTGCACAATATAGGGACTCATATCCATTTAAAATATTTAAGTGTATTATTTTAGAGGGTTGTGAACATTTTTAATATTCTGAAAAAGTCAGATAGAAATAAAAGCAAACAGCAAGACAGACGAGAGAGTGAGGGAACATCCAATTAAGTATGTCAAAAGGATTTAAATGCACTGTTTTCAACTGCTAGAACTACTTATGTATTTGGAAACCCTGGTTGAAAACTTGTCTACTCTCCTTTGAAAACCATCATTAAATGTCACTACTTTCTTTGACTTAACTCAGAATACATAATGTTTTCATTTCTGCTTAATGGAAATACATTTAAAGCTACTTTTAAAACACATTTTCCAGAAATTATCTTAACATAAGAAACATAAAGTGACATCTAAAAACAACTCTGTATTTTCTTTCCCTCAAATAATTGTAGTTATTTTCTAACTTTTTAAAGTTTAAAGTTTAAAATTATGAATAGATTTTTAAAGCACGACTGACACTCTCCCATAGTTAAAATGTGACACAAAATAATTTTCAACATACTTTAATTGACTGTTACATGGATTCAATATGTTCTTATGTGTAAAAGGTGTTAAAATAGTTCTTTAAATTATTTAAATATTATTTAAATATTTACAAAATAAGACAAAATGAAACAGTCATATCAGATCAACAATCTACAGTCTATAGAGTGAATCAAGTAGTGTGTACAGTAGCAATTCAATTAAATATTATGAGATTTTTGTAATTGGATATTTCTTGCTTATCAGTACACCAGGGGATAGATTCATAACTGATTGTAAAGTTAAAATCTTTCAATGAAAATGTGTAGATATAATGTAGCACCTAGGTAATGAAACATTTTAACACAGTATGGTAGGTTGACCTTGGCTGGACACCAGGTGTCCACCAAGTTGCTCTGTCACTTCCCTTCCCAAATGGACAGGGGAAAGACAATAAGATGGAAAATTACTCAGGTTGAGATAAGGCAGTTTACTAAAGCAAAAGTGAAAGCTTGTGCCTGCATAAATGAAGTGGAAAACAACAAGATTTATTCTCTGCTTCCCATCAGTGAGCCATGGTTGGTCACATCCTGGGAAGCAGGATTTCAGCACCTGTAATGGTTTCTTAGCAGGTAGACATTGGAAGCAATGAATGCCTGCCCTTTCCACTCCTTTCCCTAGCTTTTATATTTGAGCTGATGTCATATGGTATGGAATATCCCTTTGGTTAGTTTGGGTCAGCTGGCCTGGTTGTGGTCCCTCTCAGGATCTTGCCCTTAATTGGAGCAGGAGAGTAATGTTGACAGACAGCACTGCTCAGCAGCAGCTGCCTTTCTAGCTACCAATACAAAGTACAGCATTGTGAGGGCTGGAGTGGGGAAAAGAGCTCAAACTCAGCCAGACCCGATACAAATGGGTACTGCTTAGGGAGTCTATTTCCTGTTTATTAATAATATTTCCTACAAGAAGTGAGGGGGTTTTTGTTTGTGTGTTTTTATGAGATGATTATTTCACTGTAGGTGTTGAGCAACCTGGTCTACTGGAAGGTGTATCTGCTCATGACTTGAACAGGATTGGAACTAGATGATCTTTAGGGTTCCTTCCAAACCAAACCATTCTGTGATTCTATGATTCTGTGTTACTGTGACAATACATTTTAGGCAGAAATGGTTGGGCTAGATCCTTGACATATGATACACTCTAACAGGATTATGAAAGGTTATGGAAATCATATAACACATCTTTCTTAACCTGACTAATAAATTTTAAGTATGAAAACATGTTTTCCATAAAAGAGTACATAAAAGAATTTAATTTACTACAAGTCTTGATTACAGGTATCCACTTTCTTATCTCTGTGCTTATGAACGCTGGATACTTAGGCTTGAAGGTGCTAGCCATAGCCATATTTTAGCTTTTGTATGTTGAAATTTGCCAGTTTAGTTTCATTTACTTATGGCACTGTTCCATGTCCTTCCCTAATATTTTAGGAGTTGAACAACTCATTGATTTATGGGTAAAGTGGATTCCTACTTCAGCAAAAGAGTTTGTGGATGGTCATCAGACTAACTTTAAAGATGATTCTTATTTTCTGGCATTTCTCCTTAGGTGACATGATTCTTGCAAATGCCCTGTGCCCTGTTGGAACTTTTAAAGTGTGGATAATTATTCTTTTCTATGTGTGACACAATTTGCGATATGAATATCAATAATACACTCATAAAGAGAGCTATCTCACTTTCAGGTGATTCTTGTGTTCAAAATAAATAAATTTTCTCTTTTATCTGTAAAGGAATTTAGGATGCAGGGGTCAATGGCAGTAAAATTATTTAGCTTCTTTTCACAGAACCTGGAATTCCTCCACTGAATTAACTACAATCAAACAAACAAAGGTTTAGGCCAGCAGAATTTAATAATCAACCTGGAATTTTGCCAGGATTGAGACTGACATGTCTGTACCTAAGTTCTTTATGTCTAGCAGCAAATAAGTAGGATCTTTATGTCGGATGTCTGAGCAAAATACAACAGTTCTAGCTGCAGAAAAGTGACAATTAGAGCTAAATGTGGAGAGTTTTTCTGCCACTACTAGATCACTCTATAAAATAACAGATATTTCATCCAATTATTGACCTGGTTTTACCCTATTTTATTAGTTTAGACAGGAAAGGTTACAAATCCAAAACTTTCAGATAAAAATTGGATACCAGCCTAAGACTCTGCAAACTGTAGAGGTGTTGAGTCCATCAAGACTAACAGACAGGTTTGTGACTGACAAGATAGGCTTATGAAGTTAGTAAATTTGATGCTGCTTAATAAGTAGTTAAGGAAAAGTCTTCTGCTGAAGGGTTCTAGAAGCTTTGTATAATTTAATATGATTTAAACAGTGAGACAGTGAGACTGATTTTTAGAAGATAAGGTCACCTTTTTAATTTTATCCTTTGATTTAATATTACTAAGATAAAAAAAAAAAAGTAGGCATATTCTTTTTTATTTTTTCTGTATTCATCTGTGTATGCAGTAATCACTGACCTAAAAAAACTCTACACCAACATATGCTGTGGGGAAAGCTTCAAGCAACTATGCAAATTTCAGTAAAACATTTGTTAAGAAAAGCTCATCTATGGAATTTACATGATTGATAAGATATTAACATTACTTTCATAATAACAAACTTATTTCTCACCTTCTGTTGAAGTTCAAGTCTGACAGCATCTATACATCCATTTTCACAAGACTACTGAAGCCAGTCTTTTTTTAGTTCATTTTTTTTCCTTGCTATCCAACTGTGGCATGTTCTAGTAATGCAAGATGGAATGTGCTTCATTGCTATCGTTGCTATTTAGAGCAGCACATTGATGACAGCTTGCAGGTATTTGAAACATTAGCTTTTTTAACTGTAGAGTGTTTTCCTCAGAATAATAGGGGAAATACTCAGAATAATAAGAGGAAAATATTTTTTGAAACTGCTGTGCTCTCTCATCTGTCATGTGCTCTACAAATAAAGGGTTTCGATTGCATTGTTATTCTAAATAAAAAATGAGAGACTTTGGGTTGGCTCAATGGAACAATGGACTCTTCTGGGTACATACAACTCTTGTACTTCAACTGCTTAATTGAAAGACTAACAGATTGCTCTGTTATATAGTTTTATTGGTTCTACATAGTAGAGCCATAGCATAGTAGAGACTAGTGTATATTACTCAACACAGCTATGGTGCAACAAGGTGTTAGACTTGTCAGGCATAAAAAATAGCTACTTACTCCTGTCTTGTGTTACATTTGATGGCATTATCCATACTAGGACAGCTTTCCTTTAGAGCACTCCGACATTATTTCACCAGTACAGTATACTCTCTTTCTTTCACCATAATCCTTTTTTTGTTTTCAACATAACCTGTTCTTGCTCTCTACTCTGCCACAAAACAGTAGTGTAGAATAAAGTAGTGCCTATTCCACTCATTTACTTAATTAGAAGCTCCTATTGAGATGCTTTTCATATTCAAGTGAGTGGTGTAGAGGCTGGGAACTGTACTGATTTTCTTGTGTGGGTAAAATCACCTCAAGGAGGACTTTTGTTCACTTATAAACATGTACCACAATATCTACTATCATTACTCTTATTTTTGAATACAGGTTTCAGATTCTGAATATATTCTTAGTTTCATCTAAAAAAGGAAAAAAAAAGAAAGGCAAAACTATGTTATTGGAGGAACTTTAAAGATTCTATAATATAAGATTTTGTCTGTATATTTAAATCACATTTTCCTCTCCTGCCTTCAGACTTTTCTTTCTACAAACTCTGTGGTTGTAGCTGTAATTGGAATTATGTGTTTTTAAATACTTTGGTGGTATGGAAGTGTATAAGAGGATCCTCTACACCATTATTTTTTATGACACAGGTTAACTATGAAGTTAATACTGGGTTTAAATAGAAAACAGTAGTATGCTTTCAATCTGAGTTCAAAGTCTGGAAGATTTTTCAAATTATCAAGACTTAAAAAGTCACAGGCAGATGACAAAATCATTACTGAAATGTAAAGAGTAAATTTATTTCATCACCTTGCTAACCCGAGGATTCCAAAGCAATACCCAGGCAGAGACACAAGTGGGAACACGGGCACCATTAAACTCAGTCCAGGGCAGGAGGTGGTGGGCCTCCTGTTTACACTCATTTATGAAGGGACCATGCATGAATAGTTCGTCACCATGCTGGAATATCCTCTGTGCATCTTATAATCTCTGATCTTATATCTCTCTCCCAACAGAGAACTCAAGCACATCCACGAGAATTCCTCTGAGTCTCTGAAAACTCCTCTGTTATTTCTACACAGAAATGCAACTTCCCAAAACAGACAGAGTATAAACAGCATTAGGTATAATACATAGTTTCCCACACTGGTATTCTCCAGGCCTTGGCATTCCCAGCTGCAAGATCATGAGTGCTCTTTTAACCCTTTTAACCCTTTCCTCCCAACATCATGTAAATGATCCTTCTATGAGCGTCTTTGATTATTACAGTTCTGGCTCACGTGGAATTGAAATAGCAGATTCAGTAAGCCAGGTGAGGAAGGTAGGTTTTGCTCTTCCTACTTCCCCAAAAGTATGTACAAAGATGCTAAAAGACTGACAGGAGGTCTGAAGTAGTTATGTGCTACTACAAGAAGGCAGGACTTTTCCAAGCATCCCTGAATGGAGAAGCTCAGGGCAGATTTCACTCTGTCCTTGTGTCCCTGCTAGTACTATTTCTGGAACTGGCAAAACAGGATGGTAGACTTGAAAATGCAGAAGACATCTGTCTCCCTTCTCCCATATCATGAGCTCTCCCCTCCCTCTTGATAGGCACAAGCATTCTTTCTGAAACCCTGCTGCATGTGTTGCAAGTTCAGGTTGAAGCTTCTGGTTTGGCAAGACACAAATTCCAGCTCACCATAAGGTTCTGTAGGTACAAATTCAAATTATGACATGTATGGATTAAAAAGGCAAATTGCAGAATTCCTTCAGTGTATTTTCATGATTAAGTTGAAAACAACCTGGCAACACTCTACATTTCATAATTATTTCTCCTATCACAGGTATTTCACTCCTATCTCCTCTTTTCTTTCAAGATTAAACTAGCTCCTTCACTTTCTTTTAGTAACATTCTTGAGGCCTTCTGCCCTGCTGCTGCTGAAGCTTTAAGCAACTTCATGAGCCTGGGTTACACTGAACTGCAGCTTTCACCAGCCTTCTTACTTTGTGTGTCACAATACCCTTGCCAACCGGAAGACCTCTCTGAACTTACTCATTAGTGCTTTCAGCAAAGACTAGAGAAGAGTTCTGCAAATGGAACATGCCACGAGGGTGGTGCCAGCAGTGGTGAATTGTCACATCTCTGTCTGTGGGCACTATCATTTAGTGTTCCACATCATACAAAGTCACATTTAGATAGACAGCCTTTTCCTTTATCTTTTCACTTAATCACTGACATCTGACATGTCCTTAAAAAAAAAACCAAAACTTTCTTGGAGTTCTTCTGCCAAAATCTCAGCCTTTGTTTTGCATTAAAAATAGAAACTGATTAGCTGCTTCCTTATGCCAGAAAGTTTATATTATTAGCCTCTGTTCCTGGTTCTCTGAGTTTTTACTTTTGCTATAATTTTTCATATATTTCTTCAAAAAAACTTTCAAATTGTTCTATGATTTTTTAAATTTAACTAGGAATAATTTCCATAAGAAACACACTGTTGATCTTGCATAAATGCCACTCCTTTCAGTATGTCCTACTGGCACTACAGGGTCATACCACGTACCAAAACAACTCAATGTTTTGAAAAAGAGTCTTGGTGGAAAAAAGGAAGAAAAAACCTATGCAGTGACTACAAAATTTTAGGGTAACTTTAAGTGGATAAATAAATGTCTCTATAAAATATTTTTGAAGTCGTGTTTCATTTTCTAGTGAATAAAAATATTATTCCAATTAAAACTCTTATTATTTATTTTGTTTATTACTGACAATTAACTCTGAATATATTACTATTTTACAAAACACAAAGTACAATAAGAGAGATGTCCCCTTCCCCAAAAAATATTTTCACTATAAACAGACAAAAATCTGCAACAACTATTATTTTGGCTTTCGAATAATTCTCAAAGAAAAAAAAATGTTAACAATAGAAGTGTATGGACAAACAGTTTCCTTACCAGAGAAATATTATTTGGAAAGAATGGAGTAGTCTGATTAGCTATTCCAACCTGTATAAACTAGGTTACTGAAAGCTTATCTATAGAAATTCATTTAGGTAAACAATGGTTACAAGCAAATAAAATTATTTTTATGAGGGGCATACATAAATATGTAAGTTTGAGCCTTCTGTTAGATTTAGGCATGGTGCTTGAATCTTTCATGATATCCACAGCTGAGAGCATTTAACACAATCTGTGACTTATGACAAATGCTGAATGGCTTGACTTTTCAAAATGAAGAACACTGGGTCACACTATCATTCTTCAATGAAAGTGATAGCATAGATGTAAAGTATAAATGTTTTCTATTTCGATAACCTAAGCAAAGTACCCTCAGTTTTCAAAGTACAGTATGCTCATTTTTCTATAGTCTCTCTGTAATCTCCCAAAAATAAATTCTTAAACCACTGGTGGTTTTAATCAACTTATATGTTTGATCTTTTTAATATAAAATTAAGCTATGATGATGAAGTAGCTTCCTAGTGGAATTTGCCTCTTCCAGCTGTGAGAGGATTAGAATGATGTCTTAAACTTCCTTCCATATACTTACTCTATGTCTCCTCAAAAGAATTTTTCCCTAGTCTCCAGCATTCAGAGAAAAGAAAATAGTGGTCTTACAACTATTTTCACATCACTATCTTTTATAATGTTCACCCATATGCAAAAGCAAAGAAGAAATTTCACAACAGGAACTCAAACACTGGCAAGATGTTTCTCTAGTCTTTTACAAGACTATTCCCTCTTTTTTATGGCTGTGGCTAAAATTCAGTTATAATAAGTTCCTTTTTAAATGAGGAATCAGATAGATAACATAACTCACTGTTCAAGCACATGAATAAATCAGATGATGTTAGATCTCATATTACAGCACTTGCTCCTACCTCCATTGCCCTCACCCCAAGAGGACTATATCCTAACTGTAAAAGATTTGTAATAACAGATGCTGTAATCTTTAGTCAGTTTTCATGTTGGTTTTAATATTACATTCCAGTAATAACTAGAGTTCTTGTGATATGTTCTGTACATAAGCACTTGCCTGACTAAGAGCTGTTCTGCATTACAGCATGTAAGTAGTACAAGCTAGCACTTGTAACACAGCATGTGTCCATTCCCAGAAGTCCTTCAGCTGGCTGGCCCACAGCAATGGTGGGTTTAAAAAAATACATTAAAATTAACTTTTAACACATTAAAAAATTAACTTTTATTTTCGTTTTCCTTTCTGAAGCACAGGCAGTACAGCAATACATAGGTTATATTTTATTCCCATTAGTGCATGTAGTCAAAGAAAAGGGACAGTACTTTATTTAGTACTTATTTTTCAGCTTTTATCTTTTGAAATTGTGAATCAATTCCACTTGAATTCAGATACCCAGTTGCAATAACTACTTAGAAATTTAGCCATGGTCCCTTCCACAGTGAACAGATCTACATGTTCACAGTGATCCCTAGATTAGATGTCTCTGAGGTTAGATGCTGAACCTGCGACTGGGATCCTGACCAGATCCTTATCTGGACTCCCTTTGATTTTGGAGAAATATAATGCCAGCTCGTGACTAAAATAATAAACTATGAACTGACACTGTCTATTTCTCTTTACTGGTGACAAAGCTTGATTATCACATAAATATATTCACAATGTAGACAAAACAGGATCATAGCTGCATCCCACGGCATAATCTGTGTGTAGTCCTTCTAAACACCAGTAGCAGTAAAATAATGGTAAATTATTGTTATTATTATTGAAAGGCAAGAGTATATTCCCAAGGTGCAAAATTTTCACACAATTCTGTCACACTGTCTTTTGACTAAAAAAGCATCAAGCTAATGAGATTAGCAAGATGTTGCATCTTATGTGTATTACCAGTCTAAATGAGAAAATCCCCATTATTATTTACATATCAGCTTTTACTGCTGTAGGAAGAAGAAAATGAAAGATTTGCACTGTGAAGATCTGAAATCGATCTTTGTTTTTTCCATGACCAAACTTAACCTGAATTTTTTATTGCTGTTACTGTAGCAGGATATGCCACACTTCAAAGAACAAGTCCAGTGTCAGCTGTTTCTATTTTCTTGATGAAAATGAAGAAAGAGTATTTTCAGGGGAGGCTTAGAAGTAAAGAGCAAAAAGAAATATGCAGAGAAAAGCAGAGGTAGCTCTTTTCAGCACCCAGCTGGATCCAGCAGAGGGCAAAGGCCACAGAGCCCTGCATGAGGCAGCAGAACACTTCATCTGTGACTCAGCAGCACAGGTTTGTTCAAGGAAAAGTTTCTTTTCTTTTCAAAGGAAGCAACAGGTCCAGGAATTCCTTCAGAGTGCTGGGAACAAAAGTAGCAAAGGTTAGGGGACCTGATGCTAAGATAAACAGATGTTAAATTTTAGGCACATGGAAATTAGCCCATGATATCCTTCCTGAGCAGTCAGTGTTGTCTCTGGGCGATGTCTTCCAGCAATGGATAAAGCTTTTATGAGTCAATAGCACAGACAGGGAGACTACGTGATGGAGTTACATCAAGACTGGTATGACTAATTTAGGAATCAGCTGTAGAATGTCTCTCACTATGTGATTTACACTTCAGACTCTTAACTAGTTAATATCTGGAAGAATTACCAGAGTATTTTCACCTAACAGAAAAAAAACCAAAACAAACAAACTCATTTTAAATCTGTTAATGTTTTTAAACACCTGAGATATTCTAATCAGATTTTGTTTTCTTGATCTTTGTTGTCTCAGATATTTGTCCTGTAATTTACTGTTTCAAGCAATGTTGTGGGACTCCAGAGACTGATATTGCTCTGGGAAAAAAAAAAAAAAACAAAAAACAAAAAACCAAGCATCCATAAAAACACTAAAAGAATTTTTTACATTAAGGAAAAATATTACTTCTTTCCTCTAGATTGTTAAAAAGGGAGATTTGGCATTGAAATATAAAATCCAGTTCTATTTTGAAGAAACAGAGTGACCTTTTTCAGTTAATAAATTACTTGTTTACCCTGTTACTTTCTCCTTTCAAATTGTCAGAAAATAGCTATAAAATGTAGTACAAATGTGATAATCCTTAACTATGTGGAATAGCTGGAACTGGATTATCCTCAAAATAACAACAAAATATAATAAAGATAACAACTGATTGGTAAGATTAGCATGATTGAAAAGATAAGAATGTGTTACAGAAGATTCCTGAATACCTTTACTGACTGGGGCTTGGGAGTTCCTTCCTTGTTTAGTTCTCGTATGAAGGTCACACCTACAACTATAAGAGGATAAGAGATATTTTATGGAGGTTAAGATTAAAACAATTTGTTCTAGCAGATGACCTAGGTTGAGCGAATTATCCTTGGATAATTGAGGTACTCTGATTAAGACACAGTAATTTTAAAGACTAATTTATGATGTCTCCATCATCATTATCCTAAATACTGGTGTTTCACTGATTTCTGAACTTCCTTTTGCATAATTTATGGTGTAAAACTGATTTATCAATAAAGTTTTCTAATCTTCAGGCCAAAAGAAGTCTAACTAGTTTAAGAATTTTTTTTGTGTGTGTGTGTGTGATTTATTTTTGTTTTGTTTATTTGGATGGTTTTTGTTTTTCTTTTTGGTTGGTTGTTTGGTTTGGTTTGGGTTTTCTTTTTGGCTGGGGGTGTTTCATTTGGTTTTGGTTTTGTTTGGGGGTTTTGTGTGTGTGTTTGGTTCTTTTTCTGGTTTTTGTTTATTTGTTTGTTTGTTGGTTGGTTGATTTTTGGTTTTGTTTGGGTTTTGGCTATTTTTAACCCAATAGCACATTCGCTAGTCAGATCTCTGTTCCAACATCTAGTCACAGAATATTCTGAGTTGGAAGGAACCCACAAGGATCATAGAGTCCAGCTCTTAAGTGAATGGCCATACAGGGATCAAACCCGTAAGTTTGGTGTTATTAGCACCATGCTCTAACCACCTAAAGTTCAATGGCTCTCTTGCGTCTGTGTCTTACTGCCTGTCTTGAGAGAAGATAAAAGTTGCTGCCCCAGACTTTGAGAAACTCCCACAAGTGACATATGTGCCTGAGGATTACCTGAGCTTGGAGCGCTGAGCTGGACAGAGGACTTCCCCATCCCTCCTAACTCTGCCTCCTTCACCCCCGACATCGGGGATACCCACTTGCTTTCCCTTCGCCCCTTCATGCCCCTGGAGGGTGTTGTACTTCCCTGAGCGCACCATGGCGTGGCAGGCTGGAGCCACTGCTGACTCCGTCTGTCCTCGCAGTGCAAGGGAGCATCAACCTCTCAGGTCTGCTCTGATTTCATAGGAGAGGCCTCCACTTCTTCAAGCTGCTTGCGGGAGGCTGTGGTTACATTAAAAAGTAACTTTAAAATAAAACCTGCTATTTGCTGTATTGTTATAAACTTGCATTGTTAAAGCTAGAGATTTCCAGGCCTGACATAACATGCAATTAATTTAATATATAGATATACATAGACTGTAGGTATAGAGAAAATGCGCATTAAAAATGTGGATTGCACCAGTACTGAAAAGCTCACAGTATCCATTGAGTTCTGTGCATAGTTCACCAGCTATGGGACATGGTCCCTGTCTCCCTGTTCACAGAATGCAAAACTCTTAGAAACTGTCAAGGCAGAAATTGCCAGTAGTAAATAGTGTTCAAACACTCAACTAGCACCAATAAGCATCAGCAGTCAGACTAAATGCTATTAAGATTGTGTTTGAGAAGAAGATGGAAGGATTTACAAACTATAGAAGTTACACATAAAAAAAAAAAAAAAACAAACAAACAAACAAACAAAAAAAAAAAAAACCAAAAAACTAATATTTGCAAGAACCCTATCTTAAGAAGAGTATAGATTGAAAACCAAATAAAAAATACACCTTGAAAAACAGACTTAAGGTTTCAGAATTAGAACTGAAAGGAATATACACAGAAGGGAAACTTAAGACAATTTAGGAACACCACTATTTCTGTTTGGAATTTAAAAAATGTGTTGCCTTACAAGCTGAAAATGCTCATAACACTCTGCAGACTTGAAGTACTTGAAAGTGCTGAAGTCTTAGTCCTTTAAAAATATGCATCTTTGAAAGCCAGTAGAGATTACATCTGTGAAATTTTGTTAACTCTGTAAAGAAACAGCTCTTAAAATAAAAATTATTTCCCCTTCTTAATTCATCCCTCAGTGTGTTATACAACCAGCAACTGCCATGTATCCTCTAGAAGTTATTTTTGTGTGTCAAATACAAATTGCTTTCTACACTCAGTGGGTTTTGTTTTTTGAGGGAGACAGGAAGAGGAGAGAAAGAAGATTGTTCTTGGATTCTTTTATTAGTCTTTCTGGGGAATTTTTTTTTAAATGCTCTCATTGACATAACACATTATGAAGCATTGTGCTGTGAAGTGTAACATCAGCTTGTATCAGTCACACTGCATTACTTTACATGCCTTGCCTAATGTGTCACTGCACAGTAACAGCAGAAACATCCTACACAGCTGAAAGCAGCAATAGATTGCACATGAAAATATTGTAAAATAATTTCAGTACCCAGATATACTGCTTCCATAAACATGTGCCCGATTCTGAAAGGTAACACCACTCATGCTCAATTTCCCTAGGATAGCAGAAGGTTATCTGCAATACAAATGCCATAAGAAAACAGACCATAAATAAAATTCTAGCAAAAGGAAGCATGTCTTGTGGTTATTTTGAGCTATGTACATTTTGAAAAGCAGCTTTTTACTGTTCATACAATCTTCTGTCAGTCAAAAGTATTGCAGAAAAAGTTCTGCTTTCATGGATAACTTCGCGTTTTACTTTGAAATCTTATATTCATGTAGAAGGAAGCATGCTTTTTCTGTAAATCTGTAGATATAAGGAGACTATTTTTGGATTGACTAACCCTCTGTTCTGCTTCTCCTGTCCTCAAAAGCTGAAACAGTTTATTTTTAGTTACTTTTTTACGTTTTACAGGAAAGTATTTCATTTAACCCTTCTGTAGTTGCACGTTTTCCAATGACCTTCAGTATTTTACATAGGTATCATTATAAAGAGTCAAGTTCATAGACAATATTCTACTTTTGAATGTCAGTACTATAGTTAATAAAATAAGTTTTTAAAACAAAGGTAAATTATTATCTTTTCTTTTAGGTCTGTGTTGCTCTGATTTGAACTTGGTTTGCCAGTTGCAACATTTAATGATAATCTATGACCTAAGCAATGAAATACTGTCGAAAACTCTAAGTTAAAATATCAGACATTCAAATAAGGGAAAATTTTTCAAAATGTCAATAATGCTCTCCAATAAGAAAAAATGTTTAAGTATTTTAAAATGTGAGGTCTAAACATTGCTTTTAAATGTTTTTCAATTGTCTAATTAAAGCATCGAATCATGTTTTATTGCTATTCTTTTTTGCTTGTTTATATTTAATAGTAGTCTTCTTATGTACATCTATTAATTTAAAATGGTAATGAGGGTTACAAATTAGGTCCATTAAGTGTTATTGTGAATGAATGCTTTGTGTATCCTGACTAAAACGGGAATGACCTTCAAAGAAAGTAATAAGAGTTGATAGCTGAACAAGACCTGAAGGACAATAAGACCTTCTTTTCCAGTGCATGTGGTCAGTACAGCATTTAAAGATTCATTCTTGCTCAGCACAGAATTAAACAGAAGTAAAATAAGAAGAATTTTTCCAATATCTAAGAAATTTCAAAGTACGGTTATACTCCAGCTGTTGACATCAAGAAAATCTTTTCCATGATTTCAGAGAGAGAGGAAACACACCAAAGCAAGGAGGCAGAAATGGCTACGTGGTCAGCACTATATGTACTGTAGATCACAACAGATCTCTGATATATTATTTTGCCTACTGACAAGTCATGTGGGCATATATGTTATGCTATACATATGCTTTGAAACTAAGACAATAAGCATGTGCGCCATGAACACATGCCACCAATAATCCCGAGTTAATGACATTTATCATTCATGCAACTAATAACCCTCACTTTGCAACCACCTATGAGGAGAGCAACACCAGAATTCACAAGAGGAGAAACTTCATTTAATGTTCATGGAGCCTTTAGTAGGAAGCTAAGAATTTTCTTCATTTCAGGGGAAAATTAAATTTGATTTCATTCAGAGTATTCCAAAAGTGTCAGATAACAGTTCAACATTATTACTGATTTTGCCTGAGATTATTTCTTCACAGGGAATGAAATGAAAAATTTCAATGTAATAATTTTAAAATTGTGCATTTCTAAAATTTGCTTTCTCCTCCTCTTTACATAAAACCTTTTTTATATTTTATTGGCAAATACTTCTCTTTCTGCCTTTATTAGTAATAAAATAATCTATTTTAACTTTTTTTGTGGAAAAACATCCTGCTAAGTTCATCCTCATGAAACTTTTATATTTTGAAATAGCAAACTGTAATAATGCATGATGTATGAATACATAAAAATCCACCACTATGAAATGACAAACATATCCATCTACACAAAATGAATGGAGATATTTAAGTGGTGACAAATACCAAACAGAAAGCATGTAACAAGTTGTAGGTACCAAATTTATATATAGTAAAATTTGCAAAGAAATGTTGCTTCTATTTTCTAGCTATATTATTTTATTTCATTAGAAACTAAAATGAATCTTTAAGTGAGCATTTCAAATGTGTACCCCTTTAAAGTATTTTGAGGAGATAAAAGTAGTATTTTTCAAACCTAATTCCATAGAAACTTGTAGCTTACTGAATAGCAGTTTTGCTGATTTTTACAGTACTCTTAGGATTTGGCTCTATTACAGTAATTTAACAACACTTATATGTATAAACTTGCATGATCTTGAGCACTTGCATCCTAGATGCTGGTTCTGAGAACATGGGTGATGCTTTTGCTAAATATTTGTCATTTATTCTTCTATTTTTCATGGAAATAAAATTTTAGACATTTTAACTAGGCAATCATGTGATTAAAACAAGAATTGAGGTCATGGCTGGCTTGGAAACATAGTTTGTAATTTCTTCTGGTACTTCAACTATCTCTGTTCAAGTCATTACTGCTCCTGTAATTGGCTACTTCTATATGCACTAATTAACAAGAGAGATCACTGCTGTTGCCAGCCCATGCATGCAGCGTTGCAGGCTCACCTTCTGCATGAGTGAAAGAGATACTAGGCTGTGTGTTAGTTCACCAGGGCAGCCTTGGCATTGCTGTCACACACTCCAGCATTTGATTATAACCAAAAGCCAGTGTGCCTCTGTGTGCATGACAACACCATGTCATATAGCTCATAGCATACAGATACTTTTCAGACTTCTTTAAAAATTAAAGATAATTTTTAAAATCCAAATTATTTTTTTCTCCATTTTGTTTGCAGTTAATTAGCTGTATATAATAACCTGTCCTACTGGGTAGAATGAGTATACCTAGAGTTTGACTTTATCAGTTTTTCAAGAGCTTGATATTAGTTCCTCTACAGATGCAAAACAACACAAATGAACTATTTTATTTGAAAATTTATTTGACCTCTTTGCTAATTAGTGCATATGAAAATGTCAGTTTACCCAGGGGCAGCAGTAACCCAACTAACAGTTGCTGAATTACCAGAAAATGTTACTGTGTCTTTATTCTAGTATTTAATTTTTAGTAAATTGTGTTTTAGAATATTTTTTCATTATTTCAGAATTAGTTGCTTGCTATATTCATTCCATCAATAGTTCATAAAAAAAGTTATTCCAACCAATGTGTCAGTTACCATGATCATAAGCAACCATAAGGGTGGTTACTGAAAACAGAATGATTTCTTTTGTACAAGAATACCCTGATGTCCTGAAAATATGTTCTGTAGGAGTTTGACAGTAATTTTCTGGAAAATGAAGTTATTTTCTTTCTAAAAAGTGTATAATGGAAAGATGATGTAGGCAGGGTATTAAAAAATATGTGAAATTTTAATGCCTAGAAAAAGTATATTGTAATCTAAGGCCTTTTTCATTTGTATTGCAATAGCTTTGCTCAAAAAAAGGTGAGACTTCTACAGTACATTGCCGAGTAAATAAAAGGCTGTTACTGCACAGACACAGGTAAGATGTTCCATTCTTTTCTGCTAGGGTTGGTGTAAAATGTAAATAACATTACTGGAAAATTTAAAATGTACTGCAACCTACTGTATCTGTATTTGTAGGAGTTATTTTAACATAAACATTAAATTCAGGAATTATCATGCATCAGGGCAAAGAATTGAAAATACCGTGATAGCAGTAACTATTGCAGCAGATTTTTAACTGGTAATGATCATTTTAACTGGTAATGAATTTTTAACTGCAATGATAGATCAGTGACTGCAGTACTACTGTAGTACTTTCATTCAAGGCCTGTGAGTGATGCCACTAATAGCTACTCCTCACCTCAGGACTGAGAAATGCACTGTGTGAATGATAAAAGTATTTTTTCAGTTATTCCTATGAAAGATGGAAATATTAATTCAACATCAGTATGTTATGGCATACTACATGCCTCAAGTATATGGCTTTTTCAGATATTCTCACATGCATTGATTAATTTTGTTCTATTGCATGGCAATTCTTTTTTGCTCATTCCTTCCTCAAATCATTAGCATGAACAACATTGATGTTGTGCAATTATCTGAGTCAAATTTGATTTTAACCTCATACATGAATGCAAGACATTTCACTGTGAACTTCAAAGGGGTTTTTGGTCTGTTTTTGTTTGGGGTTTTTTTTGTGTGTTTTTGTTTGTTTGTTTAATCAGATATAAAGAAGTAAATTCCTATAATTCTACATTCCCAGATCAGGTACTTATTTTTTCATCTCCTTTCTGTTGCTTGCCCAATGGCAAATATTTTCTCCTCAATTACAACACTGAATCTGTAACTTTTAAAAATTATAATTTCCATGTCATTAGGAAATAATAGAGAAGAGTAACAAAAGTGGGGGGATAAACTATTCAGGATTTACATCAGCAAGCAGATTAATAACACATACTCAATTGTTATTGTAAATTTTATTCTTGATTATATAGTCTATTTAAAAATATACCTACATCAGAAAAGATATCACATTTAGTAATGGATTTATTTTTTTTCCTTTTGACCTCCATTAGCTCAGGTAGCACACCTTTACTATTTTGCAAAAGAACTTTCATAAACTGTACGGATTCTTTATTTTGAGGTTCCAACTAAATGTATTGTCTGGAGTTTTTAAATTAAACTTGAATCTTGGGAGAACAGGCTCAGTAGAAAAAATTCTTACTGGTGACATTTCAAGAAGAACTTACCTTCTTTTCTTCCAGTCCAAGTGCAAATACAGAATACAACTGCTACTGACCCGAACATCCTTTAGGCAACAAAATTTGGTTAAAGAGAATTACATGTTTAAAATAATGTATAAAGTCAAGCATTTAGCTGAGCACTCTACGTCTTCAACTGAATGATTTAATCCCATTAATTGCTCACCTGCCACTCCTTGCAAGGAAATGAAATAAACTTTTTTTCAGATATCAGAAATCAGTTTATTGAATCCTCTTGTTTCCTTTATATGTTCTTTCCACATGTCTAACCCAATTAGTGAGGAGAGAAATAGACATGTAACAATTACAGATATGATATGCACATAAGCATCACGTTTAGGTTTTGTTTGTTTGTTTGTTTTTTTCTTTTTTCCCCCTCTTCAAGGTGTTTTCCTAGCACTTCTCTGTTATACTATATGTGTGATTTAGCAACAGGTGGAACAACACCACCAAGAAGGCTGAAATTGGCAAGTTTTATATAGTTTCATCACACTAGTCATCCTGGAAAAGTGCTCGTCTCAGAGAAAAACAATAATTTACAAAACATTTTACTGGAAACTCTTCTGGAATGATTATTTCATTGTGTTTGTATTTCAGTACAAGATTCTTCCATACAAATTTTCAGTCAGTGACATAAAACCATGCCTGTTTTCCTTCACTTTTGACTTTCCTGTCTACTTCAGAACAGAATAAGCATGAATCACCTGAGGCTTGGGAATTATGGATGGCCTGTCTGCGCAGAAAGCAGCATGGTCTGAGCAGAAGTACCAGCAGCTAGCATTTCCAGCTTTTAAACTTATTCCTGAAATAAATCACTCTTATTTTCAGCAATTTTTCACAGAGCAATGTTTCACAAAACTTGTAAGAGTGTTTAGGGATTTCAATGTGTTGGGCAGTAGCAGTGAGGTGTTCCCAGTTTTTGTGATTAACAGAATGAAAACCAGACCGACCATAGTATTACAATAGCCAAATTTCCAAGTGTATTCAACCACCAGTACATGTTGCATGCTTACAAGGTAACAGAGTCCCTGCCCATACCTGGAGTCTGTACTTCTTTCTCTGCCTTGGTCAGACCGATCCTTGACAATGTTCATTTCATCTTTGCTTATTATTGAAACTGTTTCTACGTTCTTTAACTTATCCTTCATTACACTTCATTACACTTCATTTACTTCATTTCCTTTTGGGTATTTCTGTGGACGATTATCTCAAGATTTTCCCATTTGACACTTAATTGTTTTAAAATTATGCTAGAAATAACTTGGTAAAGGAGAAAGTTAGATAACAGTTACCTAAATATACTTTAAAAAGATGTTTTTGTTGTGAGGAATTAGTAACTCACAAAATGTTATTATATACAGTAAAGCTATTACCACAAATACTGAGAAAAAAGCAATTATCATCTTTTGTGTCTCCCATCTAGCCACTTGACCTATGTATTTAAGAGGCAAATCCAAGCACTTACCCTGCTCAAAATTCAAAGCACAAGAATAAAAACCTGCAAGTATGGTTCATTGCAAATGTAAATCCCCAAATGCATTGAACACTTATTTTAACATAAAAAACCCTCCAAACCAACCAAATAAAAAACCAAAACAAAAAAAAACAAACCAAACAAACAAAAAA
>VXAU01004049.1:0-20432 GCA_013399695.1 Formicarius rufipectus | reverse complement strand
CAAAACAAAAAACAAACAACAACAACAACAAAAAAATCAAACATTAAAACAGAAGAAAGTTTCTCATGTCAGACTCTGAGCTTGGTTGTGCTTATCCACATCCACACTTTTAATCATCTTCCAGTAAACACTTCAATCACAAAGCAAATGGATATGCTTAAAGGATAAGAAGCAGAATAAAAGGTGGAGCTGCTGTAAATACTGATGAACAAACCACTAACAGACACAGTAATGAAAAAAAAATAGAACTCTTCGACAGGATTGATTTTACTATGGCTTCACACTACTGCAAAGTAGGGGACAATGTAGGAAAAATACATATTTCAATACACACCTGAATTACCTGAGCTACATCAAATGATGTCACAAAGTGCTTTCTAGAAAGGCAGACAAATTAATTAAACCTCGCTTCTCCAGTGATGAGCTAATTCCATCCTGGCTCCTGAGTCTTCTGTGAAAGCTTCATTAGCAGTATCACCCATTCCAAGTATCCTGGCATTCCTCACACAATGAAAGCAAGAGCTTGGCTTTCTGGATTAGTGTACCAGGTAAATAGACACCTGACATGGTGCTATTATTACTCTGGCAGGCTGCCACCCTCAGTAACCATTTCACCATTGGAAATAACATTGACGTGCATTGTATATTTTAAACATATTTATGTTCTCTGGATAGGTTTCACTAAATTGAAGGCCACATATTCTGTTTTCAATGACAGTATTTAGGTTTGAATTATGTTTATCTTGCAAAATAAGCAATTTTCTTGGTTTAGTAACTCTGTCTTAAGTACCTTGCATACAATTCTCTAGTGAATTACCTCATTCATTCTAGTTTGCTTTCCACATTGCTAACAATTTCTTCAGCTTTTGCAGAATAACTGCAGAAGTGAAACAATGTGTAAGACCTAATTAGCTAGGTAGATTATACATATATAATTGATTTTCAATTGATTTCTGGGCACAGCAATGGGGGAAAAAAACCAACCAAACAAAAAATTACATCCCATAACAACCAAAAAACATGAATGCAATGAATTTGAAAATCCACATTTGAAAAGCCTATACCTACATCACCTTATTTACAGGTATAGCTATCATTTTGGACCCAACCTCTGCTAATTTCTGAGGGGGAACAGATGCAGATATCACTCTGAAGTATCCAGAAATTCTCCATTACAAAACACCTATATCCAATTCCAGACAAAATTTACAGTGAAAAATGCTGAAAAGAGGAACAATTTTGATTCAGGTTCTGGTATCAATTTCTGCTGATGAAATTCATACATAAAACAGAACTAATCGTGTACAATGTATACAGATAGAAAATACGAATTTTAAAATAGATTGTTAAAATAATTCTGCTTTAGACTGCTTGAATAACCTGATCGCCTTCTATAATGGAACAACTACTTAGATGGATGAAGGGAGAGCAGTGTGTACAGTCTACGTCAACTTCAGCAAGTCTCTCAACACTGTCTCTTTCAATATTCTCTTAGGCAAACTCAGGAAGTATGGACTAGATGAATGGATGACTACACAAATAAGAACTGGCTGAATGCCAGAACCCAGAGGTCTGTGATCAGTGACACAAGGTCGAGTTGGAGGTCAGTCACTAGTGATGTCCCCCAAGGTTTAATATTGGCCCCAGTATTGTTTAACTTAGTCATCAATGCCTTAGATAAAAGGGCAGATGCCTCCTCAGCAAGTTCACTGATGACACAAAGTTGTAAGGCATGGGTGAAACCTCAGAGTGCTGTGTAGCTCTTCAGAGGGATCTCAAAAGGTTGGAGATGGGCAAAGAATGCTTTGGGTTTGAAAGGACCTTGAAGGTAATCTGGTTCCCACCTTTCTGTTGTGGACAGGGACACCTTCTACTAGACCAGGTTGCTCAGAGCTCCATTCAACCTGTACTTAAATAGGTCCAGAGATAGGTTATCCACAACTTCTCTGGATAACCTGTTTCATTGCCTCACCACCTCCACAATAAAGAATTTTTTCATAATATCTAATTTAAATTTGCTTTCTTTCAGTTTGAAACCATTACATCTGAAATTTGACAAAGGCAAATGCAGGGTCCTGGGAAGGAATAGCTCCAGACATCAGCAAAGGCTGGGGTCTGATCTGCTGCAAAGCAACTCTGCAGAGAAAAACCAGAGGGTCTTGGTGGACAACAAGTTCTTCATGAACCGTGTGTCCTTGTGGTCAGAAAGGCCAATGGTATCCTGGAGTGCGCGAGAAAGAGTGTTGCCAGTTGTTTGCAGAAGGTGATCCTGCCCCGCTATTCAGCTTTAATGAGGCTACTTCTGGAGTGCTGGGCTTCTCAGCAGAGGAGAGACATGGAGCTCCTGCAGNATAATAAATATATATATTTATTATATAGTTCATATAATATATATTTAGACATATATATATTTATCTCTCTCATAAAGTCTGAGAGAACTGGGCCTGTTCAGCCTGGAGAAGAGATGAATGAGAAGAGACCTCTTTAATGTCCATAAATAAGTATCTGAAAGGAGGGTGCCAAGCGGATGGATTCAGCCTCTTCTCAGTGATGCCAAGCAGTAGGACAAGAGGCAATGAACAGAAACTGATGTACAGGAATTTCCACCTGAATATGAAGCATAATTTCTTTGCTGTGTGGGTGACCAAGCACTGGAATAGATTGCTTGAAGAGGTCGTGGAGTCTCCTTCACTGGATATATGAAAGAGCCACCTGGACACAACCTGTTTAAGGGTGACCCCACTTGAACAGGGAGGCAGGACCAGATGACCTGCTGATCCCTTTCAACCATTCTATGTTCCTTTGTTTACAAGACCTTTAGGTGGGAATGCTGGCAGTTCACTCCAACTGTCTATGCTGTCCTCTTGAGGAGACAGTTATTGGTGGCCTGACCATCAGGAGTCAGGAGAAGGATGAACATGACACCATACAAGGACAGTGAATGTTAACACCTGGACTAATCGTGCCAAATTTTTGGTGTGTTTTAATTCACTTCTAAGATTTTTAATTAGACCACAATAATATTTGAATTCCTTTATGGGATGTACTCCCCACTAGCCTGTCAAGTACAAAGATAAAATTTTTCATATCTTTAAAAATTATCAGTAAATATTTTCTTTTTAAATAACTCATCACATCAGTTAACACAGTGGACTTTTGTTTTGTTACCTAGAATGGTGGCCATGATTCAAAAAAGGGAAATGTTCTTTAATGCATAGTTACTTTCACTGAGAATCAAAGTTTAACTTAGGATTATTACTTGTTATATGTATAATTAGGATTATACATATTTCAAATCATTTGATTGCACCTCACACTCATGACAGACTTAAAACTTATTATAAACTGTGAATTTATGTGCTGAGAATAAGAGACATTTTGTCTATATTGTAAATGGAGGGCAAGGTAGAACCAGTGATTAAACTCAGAATTGCCTATTTTTTGGTCTATTGCCCTAATCACCAGATCATCCACGTTCAATTTTGGAAAATAAAAAAATTATGTGATATGGATTTTTCAGACTTCATTTCCAATGACTTGTCTGTAATCAGGATACAATTTTATAGAGTTTGTCTCTTAGACAACATTCTTTATCTCAATTTATTTTGAAGTTATTAGATCATCTGTATGCAGTGAGTGCTTTTTTCATTTTTTTTTTATGATTATCTAGATTATTTAGAATCTAATCAACAATTAATAGTCGTATTGCTGTTCATGTTGTACTTTTTCATTTCCCATGTATCACAAACATTTCATGCAGTAAACTAATTTCTCCATAATTTTAGTGTTTATTCCAATTCCCAAATGTCTCAAAATGCATAGCCAGTCAGTAGTGATTGGGAGAAGCAATTTAATTATTGTCAGCAAGTGTCACATTTGAAATGTTTCAGAGTGATTATGTCAGCTTTTGAAATTCCCTTTCACATCAAGAATTATAAAAAAAGTCGCATACTATGAATATAATAAAACCCGCTCTCCATCAGAACTGCTTTCACAGTCTAATCTGTCTCATCAGGAGTAGATGTCTGACATGACGTATCAGTCAAAATCTTCAGACTGTTTGAGACATAATTCAAGTAATCTTTCAAAACAGAAACAAAAAGCACATCAGTTCTCAAGTCTGTAGGCACTGATGGTTTGCGCAGGCTTGAAGATTACTTTTCTGTGATGCCATTCCTTGTAGAATATCCTAATTACTGTAAAAGTGCATGACTGCAATATAAAAAATAAAATGCATACATCAATAACAAATGGTTGAAATTACAGATATATGTATATATTTAGAGACTCATTGATATCATCCTTTTGTACTTCTTACAGCTGCCATGAACCAGACCGTAATGAAGTCTTTTTTCTACTTTTAATGTTTATATATTCAGTAATAAGAAATACTATGTCCTATCCAAAAATACTTTTTAAAAATATGTTTTCTTTTTCAAATACTCTGCCACTACTCTCAAGAGAGTTTCTTTCTCTAATGTCAAGGCTATCCATATAAAAGTAATATAGTAAGAAAAGTAAAAAAAAAATTCCTGTGTCTGAAAGATTTATTTTTTTTTTTTTTAGCCTAATTGTTTTGTGGAAGATATGCACAAATTCATCCTCACAAATTTTTTTCTGCAGGAGTATAATTCATTTTTTCCTTGGTTAAAAGTTATCCATTGATAGCTAGAGAGGAATAGTAACCCATTATCTCAGGTCATCTTTAGAAATGTAAAAAGGAAATAAACTTTGGTTTATCACTGATGGGATAATTTGAAGAACTCTGAACAAGAATCAATTTAATCAGTTTTGAGCAATGAATATTTTGAAGTTGCATGCAAGTTAATACCTTGGCTATAAGAAATGTCATTTATGTTTATGAAGTAATCTATCTTGTTACAAGATTATTTTGCCTATGTTTCTAATATAAAGACTTGTATCAATATTTATCTTTAGGCCTGACTTGTTTTGTTTAAGGTATAATAACAAAGCTCTTCAGATGAATTAAACATCAGTTATTTATAAAAAGTTTGAATTAAGCTTTTTCTCTGTTAAATTACAATTTGTACTCATTTAAAAACACATTGTTTCAGTAGTGGTGTGATCAATATCAATTATACAAAGATAATTACAGCTGTTTTTCAATCATAAAAAGAGCAAGATTTTTCAGTTTTTAAATACAATTCTGTTGCATAGTTAATGGTAATAACAAGGTTTTCTACTTTATCCTGCCTTTTGAATGTTCTCATATTTTCATTTTGTTGAAGAAAGTAACTAAAAGATTACACAAACTTGTTGCAGTAAACTCTAATTTACTGCTGTTGTACTGAGCTTAAGCTGAGGACATAAAATTCCCCCCCAGGATGTCTGAAAAGGATGGAAGGAACTCAGTGCAAATCTGTAGAATATTTGTAAAATCAGCAAAGGGTTATGCTGTTGCAAAAAAATATCTTTAGTATTAAATTACTGGGCTTTTCTTTTCCCTCTGTATGGCCTAACTGAACACTTGATACTTCACATTTACCTTTGGTTAAGGTGGAGAAGATGCAAATTGCATGTCTGTGCAAGCTGAGACCTCATGATGATACCAGTGCTGCTAGATTCAAAGGGCTGTTTCTTAATTAGATCTTATTTTTCTGAACTAGCTTCAGCTGGAAAAGTCACATTTAAGCCAAAAATATTTTTAGGGCAGAACTATGTATAAATAATGAAAATATTTCCAAGTTAATTTATTTTGTATCAGGTAGTTATGAGATTGTCTCAATACAGATATTTTGAATGCCATGTCCTAAATACAATTTCTTAGTTTTTGTCAAAACGTCTGCTAGAGCAAGACAATATTTTGTTATCTTTCATGATGAGCAAGAAAAACATACCTTATATGGACAGTTCAGAATTACAGGATACTATTTGAAATTTTAAATTGTTATATGAGTCACTCAGGAAAGACTAACTTTGGTTTGGATTAGCTTTCCCAGATAGGTGACAAAAACTGAACCGTGTCTTGTGTGATGCTGTGGTTTTGCATATGTTCATGGTTTGACATCTAAACGTTATTAATAAACGCTTCCCCAAAGAGTTGGCAAATGCACATTCATTTAGATGCTGTGGTATTATGACCATTCTCATTTTATGTCGAAATGAAACTGTACTGTAAAAAGATGTATTTTGGAAATCAATTTATTAGGTGACTTGAGATTTGCGATAATACAAAGGAGATTATGTAAAGAGGAAAATGAAGGGAAATGAATTTGTGCTCCTGAAATTTCATGGAGTTATTCATCTTTCCACCTATAACAGAGTAGATGAGAATGTTGTTCTAAGGCGTTTGATCGGGAAACTGTTTGCCTGAGTAGAAACTTCGAGATAAGTGTTGCACTATTATTTCATTCAGAACCCTTGGTGTTTTAGCTATTTTAGAAGTACGTTTTGTATATATCAGACCCTACTCAATTTAAAGTTTACTCTCATGTAGCTTCATGTTCAGATGACTGCTTATAACATCTTACCCTCTTTCCTCTTCTCTCTAAGAACAGTTTTGAGTGCAGAAGGACCTTCAAATGAGTCCTTACATGTGCTTTCCAAAAAGTGCTACAGAACCAGTGCTGAATTCATTTGAGCAAGAAAGAAAGATAGTGATGAAGATCAAAGAAGGTACCTGTGGAGAGACATGACTGTATTAAATCAGGAAACACCTTCAGCTTTTGCATTTTTAATATCAGTCAGTATGAAACTTTATTTTCCTGTTCTTTGCTTTGTAAAAGTAACTCATTTGTGCCCTAGTGCTATTACTAATTTTATCACTATTAAAGTAAATGGGTCTGTCTTTTTTTGGTCTTTTCCTGACAACCCCTTCCAATTAATTTTTCTCAGGTTAGCACAGTAATTTGGATGGAACACAGCATGTCAGAAGCAACAAGGTGTTTTTACAGAATAAGACCTTTTCACGGTCTTGTTCACCACACTGCATTGAGCAAATACCCTCATTAAATTACCAGATATGGCTATGTTTTCATTTAAATGAGGACAATTAATTCAGTACCCACCAAAGTGACTACAAAATTAAAAGGATTTCAAGAAAAAAAATAAAATCCAGTACCTGCTTTTGGGACACTGTCTAGGGCCAGAGAGTAGAAAAATTATCTTTTTACAGCTTTAGCATAGTGTGCAAATAGATCTGTGTTGGGAATACTATATTTCCAGTGACAACAGAGTAAACATTGACAACCTGCATCCCAGTCACAGCTCATTCATAGGCCCAAAAGTCCATAAACACAACTGATCTCCAAGTGAAAATTCAGCCCTGAACAGTTTAAATATGGCAAGTCCAGCTTTATTCCTGCTGTGCTGCTAGAGGAGACCTATAATAAGCCTTATAAACTAGATGCAACAATCTTATATAATCTGAGGATTCCCTTATATTGGCAGGAAAGCAAAATGTGAATTATTTATAATTTCCACACTCTGTCAGCCCTCTTTGTGAGAGATAAAACCAGTAAATGCATATTATGTGTAATTTCTTTTTTCTCTCTAAGAAAGAAGGAAGGATACATCTAAGTTTCCATATAGATCTATATCAACTTTTTTTCTTTTACTTTATGTCAGTAAGATGAGTTTTGTCTAGTGAGGGAACAGAAAGGAAAAAAGAAAAACCCCATCCCTAACAAATGAGACTGGTAGAAAAATGAATCAAAGTATTCTCCTTTTGAGAATCAACAAGTGCATATAACAGGAGATAGGCTCTTCTTTTTCAATAGTGGAACTGATTTATATTAATGTAGACTGAATAGGGAATTACTTTCTCAAAGTTCAGCCTAGAGGTACCCCAAATCCCCTTTCACAGATAAAGTGACTTTAAAAGGCAATATCACTCAAATTCTGACCTTCAAGAGCTTGATGCAGCTTGCTGTTTTTTTGTAGTCTCATATTCTTTCTATAAAATTATGGTATTTCCTCCAAGGAGGAACTTTATTTCAAAATAAACTTTTATTAAAGTGTCATCAGTAATTTTTTTCAGTAGAATTATAACACAATTCACATCTGTAGATTAATATTCCTCCTTGTAGTAGTTATAAATTCCGTTTCATCTGGCCTACAGTTTAATAATTGAACCTTGCCACCATTTTCAAATTTTTTTTTTCACTCATGTCAGCTCATAAATTCAAAACACAACTAATGTATCTTGCAAAAAAATAATTATTCCTATATGGTAAATATGAGGGAAAAGTTTTATTTTTTGAGACCCTGAACAACCGCTTCACCATATACTTTGCAACCAGTGAATATATTATAGATATATTTCCCAATATTATATTTCTATTCCCATATACATGTAAAATATTGTCCAAAAATCTACTTGTATTTGTCCTTCATAGAAAAGAAGAGTTTTAACAAGAGCTCAAAGGAATAAGCTCCATTGCAGTCAAAGTTTTCTGAGGAATAACAGCCCAGTCCTCAATCCCCCTCTTCCCTTAACCAGAGCATCCTCCTTCTCACTATTCCAAAAAGACTGAATTTGTCTTTTATATCTCTAACAAAAGGTAGCACAGAAGCTCAAGTACAGGTGGTTTTTGTTGTTGTTTTTGTTTTGTTTTTGTTTGTTTGTTTTTTGTTTTGTTTTTGTTTTTTGTTTTCTTTTGTTTTGGTTTGGTTTTTTTTTTGTTTGTTTGTTTGTGTTTTTTTTTCCCCTAGGCCATCCCTGCAAAAGGAACTGATAATGGCATTATTGTGCTAGTGAGGATTAATTGTGACTTGAAATATGAGATTATTTCAAAGGACAACAACAAAACCTACAAATGTTAGGAATAAGGAACACAAAAATCCTGTTGGATCACTTTGGTAACAATTGCTTTATAATGATCCATTTTTTGTTAAATGCTGCATTATTTTGCTCACATGTGTCCATTTCCTTTTCTACCTTCTTTTATTAAAATAATTTCAATATATTTAAATAATATTGTAATTTCTTACTCACTAAATTTTGTCATTTTTCTTAGTGGAAATACAAAGTGAAAAATTCAACCATTTCCAGAAATAGCTTTTCAGCGTTCTAAGACTGAGTTTGATGAAAACATTGGAAATGAAATCTCCAGAATAAAAAGGAGTTGTCTTTTCTTAGACCAGCAAACACATTGACAAAAACTGGTAAAATATCAGAATAGTCTTGAAGTCCTGCCAAGCATTTCTGGGATCAGTGAAAATAGTAAAAGCTACTTCCCTGTGGCAGGTTTTGGTTTCTTGTCCTCTACCTTTACTCTTCTCATTTAATTATACCTTACATTAATTCATAATTTTTACACATACACAGTACACTTCAAATTTTAATACTTCAAAAACTAGATAATTACTTAAAAAGTGGAAATATTACCACTGTAATGGGACTTGGGATTTTAAAGATTAATTACTCTGAAGCTTTTTACTTTTCTGACATCTGCCATTTTTCTTTAGTCAATCACAAAACAATACACAGTAGACCTCCCTACAACATAGACATAGTTTCATCTTCTCAGGGGCTGGAAATGGTACTGCTTCTAATGAGGATGAGCAAGGATGACTGTACAGTGTCAAAGATTCATAATTACTGCTGTCATCAACATTCATGAAACAGAGGCCATGCTTCTGCTGTCAAATCTTTAAATTCTTATATTTTTAACACAATTTGGGATGCTTTTACAAGAAGCATAATTAATCAAAAATCCCTATCTCCAAGTCATTTTTAATGAGATATTGGAAGAGTCATGCAATTTCCCTAAGTGACACAGCTAAATGCTACAAACATACAGAGTGTGAAAATATGTTATCTGAAATGTCAATTCACACACAGGTGTTCGACCTCATTTATATTCTTCTTCCATTTAACACAGACTAAGCACATCTGGCAGTTAATATTTTGTGTGTGAAAGTCTTGCTGAGCCTCATCACAACCAAGTGTGTCCAATTTTCTCACCCTGCATGAAACGTGAAGTAACATTGTGCATAAAAATTTATTACATATTTTTTCAGCTCATGAGAGTTTATCTATTTTCAGCCACTGCTGTGTTTGAAATACAAATGCTTTAAACAACATAGTAGACAGGAGTTTCAAAGTTATTGCCAGCACTGGAAGGAAACATCTTTCCCTCTTCAAACTAAAATATTTAGTTTTCTCTCCTATGTAACCACAGAAACCTCTTCAAATAGGCAAATACCTTCTAGAGACATACATAACCCCATTTCTATGGATCATTGGAGCAACATCATTCCGGCCCTATGCCAGTTGACCTTACAACCCATCCAGAAGATAAAACCAGAATTTCCCTGAGATTGAAACAACCATTCTGAATCAAGAAATCCTTCAACAGTGATCACAGCAGGAATTACAACTCCAAGAGCAAATACAATCCTCTTCCACACCAAATCTGTGTGATGTTTATAAGAGCTCTCAGGACAATGCTGTCATGCTCATCTTTTGTTTAAGGTATCAGGAGTATTTCTGTTATTTACTGACAGCTCTTTTAATGCCTATTTCCCCACCACTGTTTCCTCTCTTTCCTTCCTCTGGTCTTTCCCAGGATAACTACTGCCTAACTTCATAGGAAGTGAAACATCTGATGACATATATGGCTGAAGTGGGAATCAATTATATGTCTGGGTCTTCATACACAATGGCATTCCTTGCAATGTCACATCATAGAACTGAGGGATACTCTTCTTTGTCACAAAGAAGACTGGCAAAAAGTGAAAGTCATTAAGAGTCTTGATGAACATTTTGAATAAAACCTTGTTATCTCATTTCAGATTCCATTTCAAACTCGGAATTCACTCCAGCTTTTTCTAAAAGCTAAACCCAGACATTCTCCTTTGTCCCTTGTACAGAGTTTTTTCTGTTCATAATTGGTTTTGCTTCCCATTCTCTGGACCATTAATGATACTTTTTCTAAACATCTAATGGATATATTCTGATTTTATGCCTCCTTGTTTTAAACTTTATTTTTACTCTGAGATTGAGGAGTGCATTATGGCAGGCTGAGTCAGTCTATGTGTTTGGAACATAGCAAGACATTACTTATGCCAAATGAAAAAGTTTAAAGTGTATTGTGCAGGAATATAATGACTAGAAATATCTTCATAAAAGAAAGTTCTGGATAATCTGTTANNNNCTGTTATAAGGTTTTTTATAAGATTTTCCTCTTTAAAAAATAGGAGAAAAAAAATCCAGTTTTTTGTACTATTTCAAAATACCTACCATCTACTTTTATGAGATTAGAAACATCTACACAGCACACAAATTTATACACTTTGTGGTTTAACCCCTGTAGTCAGCTCAGCAAGCACCTCTTGCTCATTCTTGTGCAGTAGGATTGGGAAAAGAATTGGAAAACTAAAAGGGAGAAAACTTGTTGGTTTAAGTTCAGGTAGTTTATAAGGAAAACAAAAGCTCTGCATTCAACCAAAGCAAGAAATTCATTCACTAATTTCTACCAACAGCCAGACTTTTAGCCATTCACAGGAAATCAGGGCCCCATCACATATCCTTTGGAAATAAAAGTATTATTATGGTATATAAAGTGATTGAACCCAAAGTGATTCCTCAAATAGGCTAAGGATTAAATGAACAGAAGTGTGTCTGTTTCTATAAGAAGGGAAGAAATAAAAAAAACCATAGATTTATGCTTTAATTCATACAATTTAACTTGGAATATAAGAAATTAGCCATTTCAGTTGCTATAAAGGGCAGAAGGGAATGTTGTTAATGTCAAAGTTGCTTAGATACATAGCCCTACATAAATCAATATGAATTAAGCTTCTAAAAACATTATTTGTAATCTGGGCCTTTGGTGCTTAAACATCAGAGTAATCAGGAGAGATTTAGTATGCATGGTTTGTTTCCCTGAAGGTTGAGCAAGAGCTGTGGTCAGCCAGCATTAGAAATGACTCAAGATGAATGGAAAATAAGTTCCCAGATTTGAGCTTCTATTGCAGACTGAGGCATCTGCACATAAGGGCAACCTTCTGTACTGATCAGTGATCCTCACCTATTCCAATGGCAACAGGCTTCCTGTGGGATTTATTGTTTTAGCACTTTGCCATCTGTGCTGGTGTCATGTTGTGGATAGGTCTGAAAGCATAGACAGTAGTTATGGTGACACTAATTTTTACAGGAAATCTTGTCTGGCTAATAGCATTTGGCCATACTCTCTTTCTTTCACATCTTTAACTGCTCTGAAAATCCAGGAATACCCATCACACTAACAAAAAGTGACTTTATGGTAAGGTCATAGACACTGAATTCTCTCAAAGATAGGAAAGTCAAGATCTATTGAAGAAATGAAGACTTTCTTACTTGTGGGCAGGTTTTTTTTGTTTTGTTTTTGGTGGTTTTTTTTCTTTGTTTTTGTTTTGTTTTTTTTTTGTTTGTTTGGTTGGTTGGTTTGTTGTTGTTTTTCTTGTTTATTTCCCTTGTTATATTGTTACCTATTTATTAAGTAATCCATTTGGGACCGGAAGGGATGATGACAACAATAAAATACAGTGATTTTGACATGTTTCAAGAAAGTGCAATTTCAGAATCACTTTGCACACTTCAACATAGTTTATTTCATTCTGTGTGCTCTCTAATGTTGACTACAAGGTATCAACAGCTCATCATTAACCAATCACTTCAAATTCCAGGACCATCATAGTAAAAGAAGCTAAATAGAATATATTTTGTAATTTCATGTTTTTGCATGAAATTGATTTCAACTGTAATGGCATTTTCAAAGGGACACTGTGCTTCACTGAGTTTTCCATAAGGAATCAGTGTGCTTTGTGATGTTCCAATCTGATACACAAATGAAGATAGAAAAAAGAGAAAGAAAACGGGCACTAAAAAGAACAGAGTAGAATTCTCAGAGCAGAAAGTAAAAATGTAAGAAATGAACTGTCAGAACTTGAAAGAAAATTCCTGGAGAATTGAGGCTGAGGGTAGAAGGACATAAAATAGTCTATAAAAAAATAGTGATTTTGTAAAAAAGAAAAATTGAAAGTAATATATAAATCCTAGGGAAGCTACAAATGGAAAGAAAAAGTAACAGTGAAGACACCACTATGGAAAATTATGGTCTGCATAGCACTATATATTCACCAGACAGTTCACAACAGCAGAAATGTCTAACAATTTTCTGTACTGTAAACATTGAATCTTCCCTTGAGTGTGTTTGTTTTTAAACCACTCCATCCTCAGAGTGTACCTTGCTATCCAACAATCTGAAGACATTAAAGCAAGAGGAGAGCTTGGTAAAGCACACGTGTTCTAGGTTTCTTAACAATTCCAAATGACTTTGAAATCATACAGCCATAGCTGTGCTGAAGGCAAATAGATAAAGCTTTCTTTGCTTCTGCAAACCATCTGCCGTACCCCAGTTTGCGGAACCATTCCAGGTGGTGCACAACCTGGCTCTGTCCAGCTGGATACGCAAACGAGATGTTTATGCTACAAGGGATTTTCAAGATTCTTTAGAAATAACCATTCAGCTGGCATGCTCTGCCTCATTACTGTCAGAGCAGAGGCCAAGACCACCACAGCAGAGCCTCTGTCTTCCCAAGCACTGCTGCTCAGGGTTGTATTCAATGGTATTTTAATGTGGATTTATCTGAAGTTTGCAAGATGAACCTATACTTTACAGCTAAGAATTATTAGTAGTACTGTTCTCTTCCTTACCCAGGAGCTAGAAAAAACTGTAGCAAGACTATTCTACTGGCTTGAAAACATCTCAAGTGTTCAGCAGCCAAGTACAAAAAGCCCCCATGACATACTGAGATGGACTTTTAAACAATCAGATTGCCGACTGAAACACTGAGTGGGACAGGGAAAGGAAAAAGGGAAGCCTTTCATGGAAAAGTAGCTGAAACATGGCATGTGACACTTAATCTTAGAACTCAGACACTGTGATCAATATTGTGTTCAATGAAAAATGTAGCCTGTCAATGTAGTGAGGTTTGGGGTAGTTCCATAAGAGAGTTGTCTATGCCAGGAAGTCTAATGCTATTAACATAGAATATGTTATGAGAATAAATTATGAAGTGTTCTGAATTTTTGTTATTATAGTGGAACCAAATTTGAGCTATTCCTGGATTAATAAATGCAGAATGCCAAGTAACATGTAAAATCAACAAAAGATGTGAAAAAAACAGAAAAGTAAATCAAAAAAGAAGCCTGAAGAAATCGGAAGGCAGAGATGGGAAAAAAAAATCATTATTCTCCAAGCAATGAGTCTTGACTTTGATGCTGACAAATAGTATTTAGATCAGTGTTTTTTCTACTGTATACCATACCAGTGCATGGAAGTAACATTCATTTGGAGTTTTAGCATTTAGAAACACAGAATGAGAGAAATTAAAATAATTTTGAAATATAGTTGGCCCTTACACATGATTATGTTAATAATGGCAATAATTCTTTTACAGACTAATTGTTCTGAAAAAAAATCACCTATATCTTTATAGACATTTGCATTTTAGTCTTTAAAAGTTTTCGACTAATTTTGAATGGCAGAACTATTTATGCCTGGTGTCAACTATTTTTTCTGAAATAAGCATCTGGGTTGGAACACAATTCTAGATCCTCTACTCCCTCTAAAACAACAGAAGCTTTCAGGAGGCTTTAAACTTCTGGCGTACCTCTTGGCTCATGGAGTACTGGCAATATCCTTACGCACAGTGTCAAACCAACCTGGTTTTGATTTTGGATTCCCAGAGTTTACTTCTGAGTTAATAGATTGAGTACAAAATTTACAACTATTGTTGTTCTCTTTCAAGTGATTTGTAAGACTACAGCAGGCAGAACCTGGTGCCAGTGTTAGATTAATCTCCTTTCTGACATATAAAGGCCATATTGATTGCTAAAACTGACTGCAAAGTCACCCAAATAAAATCTTGAAGAAACATATAAAATACTATAAACATTAAGACCTTTCAACGTCTTCACATCTTCAAAAGAAAGTTTGCCCACAAAGACATCAGATTTTACTGTCACTTTGTACTTCAATTGTATTAAGTATTTCTAATTCTTTCCTATCTTCCATATTTTTTTTAAGACTTCATATATACAAATCCCCAAAGGTATCTCTGAGTATTCAGCAAGTAATAGCAACTGCAATCTCTATCATTTTTCATTGTATTATTTTTTGCAAATGTGATTGTTAACTTCTATACACAAGTTTCCAAATAAATAGAGGCAAACAGTCTAAAATCCGAACATTGCACTTGTTTCCATTTATGGAAGTAAAACATATTCTTGAGCAAACTGTGCTACTTCGAGCATTATTACAACATTGCTAAATGACAAAATAGTCTAAGGAATTATGCAAGAAAAGTTGCAGTCAAACAATTTTTTCAGTCAGGTACCAGACTCAACTGAAGTTTTAAGAGTTAATGCCTTTAAAATTTTTACCTTTACTTAAATACTGTAATTCTAAATTGAATCACAACATGTCTTCCTTTTCATGAACTCTAAAATGCATGACATAAGTCTCAAGCATGGTCAGATGTACCAAACAGATTTCAATTTAGTGTGCTTAGGTAGGCAGAAATTAAGTGTCTAAATTAGCTAGTACCTGCATAGATTTATTCAATTTAAGAGACTAAAAACTACAAAACTATTTCAATACTCTATAACAAGTTCCCATGTAAAATATCTGCAGAAATAAAAGTTAAAAATATCACACAACTAATAAAAATATGAACACAAATGTTAGTTTAAAAATATATCTGAAATTGATGGGCACAGATGCCCAAATTTTGCCATTAGATCAAATAATTTTGGACACATCTTCAATAACCCCTTCTTATATCCTTCCAGGCCTTTTTTTTCCCCTTTTTTTTTTTTTCCCCTTTTTTTTTTTTTCTCCCTCTCCCTCCTGTGCAATTCTGACATTTAGGTTCAGGTAATAAATACATAAAATATTTTCCCCATATCCTGAAAAGATTTAAAACAATCATTGTAATCAACATAGTAGGATACTAACCACTCCACTGCAATTTTTAGAATCTGGAGTCACAAAGTGAATCCTCTACATATTCACGAAAAAGATCTGCCAAGCCTATAACACTGCGAGAAGGCGTATTTTAGTTTCCTTAATTATATTTTTCACCAACTACCTTTTTTGTTTGTTTGTTTTTTCCTTCTTGAATTACTGCTGCTACCTTTCCCATATCACACACCTATTTAGATATCCAAACATTCCTCTGGATTTCTGCTTTTATTATTTTGCCGAATTTAGACTATGCTATAGTCCTGTGCTACAGGGCTGTAGGTCTCATGGCTGTGGTAGAGACATGGTGGAACAGCTCAGCACCACAGAGCTCTGCTATGAATGGATACCAGTTCTTTGGGACAGACAGATTGGGAGAACGAGGAGGCGGAGTCACACTGAGCACAGAAGAGTAGCAGGGAAAGTCACAATCTCTGTTTAGGGACAGACAGTGAGGCAACCTTGGCTGCAAAAAGGACATAGAGGTCCTCTTAGACAGGAAGTTTAACTTGAGCCAGAAATGTACTCCTGTGACAAAGAAAGCCAACAGGATCCTTAATCTGGGGATGAATTAGGCAGAGCATGAGGGTCGGAGAGAGATGATCCTTCCCCACTACTCAGCCCTGGTGAGATACATTAGCCATGCTGTGTCCAGTTCTGTGTTCCCCAGGGCAACAAAGACATACCAGAAGAGTCATAATATTGGTAAGGAGAAGGAGCCAGACCAGTCTCAGTGATTCCCAAACACAGAACAAGAAGCAAATTAGGGGAAATAAAAAATATTTGTGAGGGTGATAAAACATCTGCACAAATTGCCCATGGAGGTTTTAGAGTCTACCTTCTTGGAGGTATTGAAAAGCCACTGGAACACAGTCCTGGACAAACTGCTCTATGTACCCTTCTTTGAGCACAGGGATTGGACTAGAAAGTTTCTGGACACCCCTTCCTACCTCTACAGTTTTGAGATTCTATAGCATTTAGTTCAGACAGATAGTCAACTACAGAACAAATCTTGAATACTACTTTTGTAAACAGTATTGAGATCTAGGCAAGTTTCAGATTTCAATTTACATGTTGTAATGCATCATCTGTACTCAATTTGAGTGGCTGTCAAACAGCAATATATGTCAGTGGTCTTTAAACAATTTATGCAAAGTGCCCAGGCTTAAAAATTATGTCAAGAACTTACTATAAAATTAAAGGACATGCTGCTGTTATTGTGCTTATTTAACAACACAGAATGACTAATATTCAGGAAAGGGCATGGAACCTGAATGGCATCTGCCTTCTTCCTGGTCAACTTTCATGAAAAGTTGGGTTTAATCCACTATTAAGTAAAAGAACATTTAAATTTAAATTAACATGATTTTAAGGGCAACTGTTTCAGATTTTTTTTATCCTGGCTCCAGACTCTGAAGTGAATGGAACTCTTAAACAAAACCAAAGAACTTGAGGAGTCTTTAGATTCAGGTGCAGAGGAACTGGACTCAGGAGCACTTGTATCTAGATGTGAGCAAACACAGCTAAAGCACTGTTCTGTCATTTCTCTCCTCTTTCCTGCTACATTTTCCTTTCTATCATGCATACAGATATTTATTTTTAATAACTTCTTACTATAGGTTGCAACGCCGTAACTATACTCAGTTTCCTTATCTGTGATAGAGATAAATCATAGAATCATTTAGGTTGCAAAACACTTCTAAAATCATTAAGTCAAACTCTAAAGCTAACACAGCCAAGTGCATCACTAAGCATGTCCTTAAGCACCACATCTAAACATTCTTTAAATACCTCCATGAATGGTGTTTGACTTAGTTTCAAACTTCACCCTTGCACTAATAATCATTTTAAAGTCAGATTATCTGTAAGAGTTAGTTGATCTTTCATGGCAGTTGGAGAGAAGAGAACTTTCATATGAAGATTGATTCCTATCCTAAAACTAGTGTCCATAATAAATAAAATCAATAATTTTTCAGAAGCGCTTTTCTCTATTGCCTATGAAAGCAATCTCAAACTATTTTCCACATTTGTCACTTTACTTTCTATCCAGTGTCAGTCAGATAAAGTGAATCCTGCCTGCACACGCTAATCCAAGTATTTTTAAAAAATATTTGGATTAAAGTATCTAACCCTCATTACTCATTATTTCAAATTATAGCCTTTTAGGTATAGTCACAAAGAAACCTTTGCAGAAATATTAAAAGGTGAATTTTAAAATTTTTGTGGTCTGTAAGTCTTAGGCTATATCTGACAGTCTACAGAAGTCTGGAAAATAAATTTTGGCAAAAATGTAGGGAGTGCAGATGCATAGGAACTAGGGCCAGCTGGATGAGCCGGATAGGTTCTTTCTCAAATTAATGACTCTGTGGATCTTAAGCAAGACATTTGGTGCCCCTGAAATGGGGAGGGGAAAAAGAACCAACAAGCCTATTTCCTCCCCCACCCAAGAAAAACAAACAAACAAACCGATCCAACAAACAAACCGAAAAAACACTTGGGAAAACTACTTTTATTTCCATCAGATATAATCAGGTCAACTCACAGATGATCAGTAACTTGGAGAAGATAAGACAGTTAAAGAGGCTAGATCCTATAAAAATCAGAATAAAAGATGCAAAGTAAAGGAATAAGAATAGACAAAATGCATTCCAAGTGGAAAAAAATAAGGTGTCACTGTGAAAATGTCTTCTGTTTTTTCTTGCAAAGGACTAAAGCAAAAATTGCCAGGTTCCCCCAGGTGAAATACTCAAGGAAGGTCCAGCAGTGAGTTATGGATAATAATTCAGGTACCAAAGGAAATAACAAGAATGCATTCTTTTTATGCCACTGAGCCTTAATTGTGTATATTAATCAAAAAGCATTTTATGCATTCACTTCAGTATAACTCCAGTTTAAATCCCTAGTAATGGGGGGTGACTTTTCATAATTTTGCAGAAGAGCTACAGCAGAGCCAAAAAAAGTCTGTGACTTTTCAAGACATTGATACCAATTATCATAGTACTAAGGTTTTATTCTATGTCTTATATTTAATGTATATGGTCTGGGTACATGTACTTGCGTGCTGCTGAAAACCAAAGCACCTTTAATGAATGCAAATTGCCTAATGCCTTAATCAAGAACACTAAAGATATGTAAACATACAACTGTTGTCTTTTCTCACAAATGTTAGGTACCCATTCATTTAACCCCAGAAAACATAAGAGTTATGAAACAAATACCGTGTATCAGAAAAAGCAGGGAATGTGTCTCAGGGCTCATCCAACTCAGAATACCTGAATAAAATATGTGTATAGAACCTGCTGGACTAAGGCACAGAACTGAACTCTAGAAGATCTGTGGGACATTCACATATGAACAGACATAAACAGGCATTTAAAGGTAGAAGCTGGTTTGCTTTTATTTAAAATTACCTACTCCCTCTTTTATTTTTCTACAGTTTTCGATGAATTATTCCAATCACTCATTCAGTTGCTTTTCAAGCTGTGAAAGTTTAAACTACTTAAAGAAACACATAAACACTAGGGGAGAAATCCCTCTTTAGAATCCCATTGTTTATTTGTACTTGTAACTCAGTTGCTTTAAAAAAAATATTTTAGAAAGCAGCATTATTAGTCTTCAACAGTGTCTTGTCTTGAAATATTTGCATGTAAGCAGAGAAAGAAAGAAAGTAGCTATTACACCAATCATTGGATCTTAACTCTTCAATACATGAACTCCTTTTTCTTCTATATACAGTTTGACTTTTGTTGTTTGCTACTATTTTCCTTTAAAATACCTCAGTCTCACAAATCCTACAACACAAGATCTTCCTGTTTATGAAAGAAAACATGAATGTGGTTTAACTATATGGGTTAACTATGGGTTGACAGAAGCAGAAAAGACCTAATGCAGACCTAACTTACACGATAGGATGTTAGTTATTTCATAATACTTTGACACATGATGAGCCATTTCTGCATATTTTGTACTCACATTTTATGACTTCTTGATTGAGTTCCAAATATAGTACCAATGGGAGTTCATAACCAGGCAAAATAATTGTCATGTTTTTTTGGGGAAATTCACCTTTAAAAGTTTGTTTTCTTATCTTCTACAAGGTAAGGATACTCTAACCAAACCTACATCCTGAGGACCTCGCTGTCACTGTCCAAGCTTGCTAGGCCCTGGCAGATGAACCTCAGGAGTAAAGGGTGGGGCCAGTTCTGCACACACTGTGCCTCACTTAAAAAATCCACTGTGCAGGCTTGAGGGTTTACCCACTTTTGCAAAGCCCTGCAGCGACAGGCGAGGGACAAAATGGCAGATGTTACTGTTACTGGCAGGAGCACTGGAAACTGCAGACCCAGCCCTGCGTGCAGGTGGGTCAGGACATTGGTCAATCAAGACTGACCCTAGAGATGACAGTCTTGGTCAGCAGCATCCTGAATGGCCAAATGGCCTTTTTCAAGGAGAGCACTG
>VXAU01004048.1:37805-68284 GCA_013399695.1 Formicarius rufipectus | reverse complement strand
TCTCTATATTATTTAATATATTTTACATGGATATATTATCTCTTATTTGCTCTTTCTGTATATTTTACACACATTGGGCTTTCCCAGAGGGTTTGGGGGCAGGGAGGGGGGGGTGGGTATCAGAGATAAAACTGAGCCCAGGCTCTCCTCCCTGTCCCCAGACCCTCAAGAAACCCCTGGGGGGATCCTTGTAATCCAAGCCTGGAAACAGCATCTCCCCCCGGGCCAAGCTCATGTTCCTGTAGAGAACATGAACATTCCCCCTCCTTTTCCTGCTGTGGATCCCAAGGAAGGGGAAACATTCCCATTTCTGTGCCAAGGCTCCCAAATCCCACCCATCCGCTGTTTGCACAACTCAGAGTGAACGTGGAAGTGGGAAATGAACACTTGGAAGGCAGAAATTATCCCTGGAAACAGATCCAAGCTCGGCTGTGTCCTGAAACAACCCCGTGGTGGGCACAGCTCAGGAAATGGAACAACCCCTGATCCTGCCCCTTTAGGCTGGGATTTGCTCCCTGGGGATTTGCTCCCTGGGGATTTCAGCAGCCTCCCCCCTGCCCTGGGGAATAACCCCTGGCTGGGGGTGATGGAAGAGTTTTGTGCCCTCCAAAAGGAGGGAATGGCTCCAAATCCCTGTGGCTGAAGCCACAGGTGTCACCCCAGGAAAGGCTGCAGGGATGGTGCTCAACACCAACAAAACCCCTGGAAAGCAGGTTGGGAACCAACAGCTTTACCCCTAAGTCCTGAATTTCATCCAGTTTGGACTTCCAAGGTAATTTTCCCCCTTCCCTGAACTCCCTCATGAGAGAAAACGGAGCTGTTTTCCCTTGGCATCATCGTGGGTAAAACCAACCCAAGGCTGGAAACTTTGCCCCCCACCCAGGGGACAAAGAACTCCCTTGTCACCTCAGAAGGAAGGACCAGCATGTTGGGAAGGATCAGCCACAAAAAACATGGAAATCAGGGTATTTTACATGCAATCTAAATAAGAAATTGGGGTATTTTGTGTACTGTTTAAATCTCTCCCTGTTATCCCTGTACTGACTCCGTGGCTGAGCTGAGAACTTGGAGAACCAACACCAGGCAAGATTCCAATCCCCCAAGTCATGGTGGGGACTTGGGATACACCAATTTTCCCCCCTGAGACTCCCCCCAGACTATCCCAAGGGTCTCACCATCTTCAGCAGCGTCCGGTTGTCCCGGAGACTCCCCACCATGCCCACGAAGGACACCAGGAACATGGTCACACCCAGCAGGAGCAGGACCACGGCTGGGGCCAGGAAAATCCCTTCCAGGGTCTTGTGCTTCTGCCTCTCCACCTCAGCGTAGACCCCAACGCAGAGGATCACCAGGCCCAGGAGCTGCGGGGAAGCGCGGCAGGGGAGTCATTCCCAGCGGGAAAAGCAGAGGGAGAGGGGCAGGTGGGAGATCCAGACAGCCAAGGACAACCCCCAGGGCTTTGGGATGTTCATCCAACCCCAAACAGAGTCCCCGTTGCCCGGGGCTGGGCTGGCAGGAACGTGGCTCCACAGCTTTAAGCCGGGCTGTCCCTGCCGGATCCCTCGCTTGGATCTCGGCTTGGCCTTGGCTTTGACAGCCACGACAATCTGAGACAGCACAACCCCCAAAATGCTGCGTTTCACTCCATCTTTACACCTGGTTTGGCACCAACTCAAACTCTTGCTGAGCCACTTCCCTTCCTCCCACACCACCAGTTAGACCCGAGCTCAGTGCACAGGCCCAAATTAAACCCGAGCTCAGTGCACCACCCCCAGTTAAACCCAAGCACAGTGCACCACTCCTAGATAAGCCCGAGCTCAGTGCACCACTCCCAGATAAACCCGAATTCACTGCACCACCCCCAGTTAAGACCAAGCTCAGTGCACCACTGCCAGTTAAACCCAAGCCCAGTGCATCACTCCCAGTTAAATCCCAGCTTAGTGAACCCCCTCAATTAAACCTGAGCCCAACGAACCTCCCCAGTTAAACCGGAGCTCAGTGTATCACTCCCAGTTAAACCTGAGCTCACTGCACCACTCCCAGTTAAGCCTGAGCTCAGTGCACCACCCCCAGTTAAACCCAAGCCCAGTGCATCACTCCCAGTTAAATCCCAGCTTAGTGAACCCCCTCAATTAAACCTGAGCCCAACGAACCTCCCCAGTTAAACCGGAGCTCAGTGTATCACTCCCAGTTAGACCCCAGCTGAGTGCAGACCCCCAATTAAACCCGAGCTCAGTGACTCGTCCCAGTTAAGCCCGAGCTCAGTGAACCCCCCCCAGTAAAGCCTGAGCTCAATGAAACCCCCCAGTTAAACTCGAGCTCAGTGAACCCCCCCAGTTAGACCCGAGCCCAGTGCGCCGTCACAAAGCACTTTTGATCCCTGGATGAAAAGTGCCACAAACTCCCCCCCACCCCGCGATGGATTATTTCTGACACCCCCCCCTCCCCCTCTAATTGACGAAGGGAGCCGGGATAAAGCCGGGCTTGACAGGCTTGGCTCAGGATCAAGGCTCAGGATCAAGGCTCAGGATCAAGGCTCAGGCGTCAGCGCTGCCGGGAGCGGCTCCATCGCCCCGGGCGAGCGGCTGCTCCGCCCGCAGAGCCGACGCTCCCGAAGGGCAGAGAGGAAACCGAGGAGCTTCCAGAGCCTTTTCCATGCGCCTTCTGCAGCCCTTCCCATCCCAAACCACAGCGGGGAATCCCGGCAGGAACCCCCCAGCCGCAGGCAAAAACCGCATCTCCTAAGAGGAGAAAACCCTCCTTTCCCTCTCCTTTCCCATCACTTCCACCTTTCCAAGAGGCTTCCCTGCTCCTAATGAGTTTCCTAATCACACCAACAATTCAATCCTTAATTTCCATGTACAATCCTTGGGTTTCTGGGGGGTTGAGCTTTTTCTTCCCTCTGCTTGGCTGCTGTTTCTGGGGTGTTTTGCAGCTATTTCATGTCTAGCAATCATTGTTTGCTTCCAGGCTCCACCTCAGCCATAAAGGGACAGAAATCTCTCCAAAAATGACATTTAGACTCGTGACATTTTACAGACACTTCTGTTGTTTGAAACCAAAGAGGCAGAAGCCAAACAGACAAGACCCATTAATGGTAACAGGCTTTTTAATCACGGTTGCATCTTTAGCCTCTATTTTAAGCCTCGGGTTGGTGTGTTGGGATTAGGTTTGATTCCGTGTTTATCCCTTTTACGGTGCCCCAGGAAACACATTTGGCTGTGGAGGTGGGGGGTATCCATTAACACACACCACGCATCCCCCATTAATCCCAAATACCCCCCACGTGCCAATCAGAGCCACTTTCCCCGCTCTAATTAATCCATCAGAGGGAGGGAAGAGACGGTGGGGAGGGCACGGAGCAAACCCGGGAGAGGGGAGGACGGAGCCTCTCTGGGGAAGGGGAGCCGGAAGGGTTTTCCTTGTGCAGGACTTAAATCCAGCCTTTCTAGGGCTGGAAAGCATCCCTGGGGAATCTAAAGCAGCTGGAGTGCAGGAGGCTGCTGCAGAGAGGGGCTGGTCCTTCATCCCAATAGTCCTCTGGAAGGGACAACACCCCTCCTGATGGAGGGGACGCCCCGCAGCATTCCCAAGCAAATACTGAGCTGATCCCCCTGAATTCCTCGNAGCTCAGTGTATCACTCCCAGTTAGACCCCAGCTGAGTGCAGACCCCCAATTAAACCCGAGCTCAGTGACTCGTCCCAGTTAAGCCCGAGCTCAGTGAACCCCCCCCAGTAAAGCCTGAGCTCAATGAAACCCCCCAGTTAAACTCGAGCTCAGTGAACCCCCCCAGTTAGACCCGAGCCCAGTGCGCCGTCACAAAGCACTTTTGATCCCTGGNAATGGTTTGGGTTGGAAAAGACCACGATGCCCACTCAGTGTCACCCCCTGCCATGGGCAGGGACACCTCCCACTATCCCAGGTTGCTCCAACCTGACCTTGGACACTTCCAGGAATGGGGCATCCCTGAATTTCCTCACTTAACCTTTAACCTGGAGGGTCCCTAAGCCGCTCAAAGCAGGGTCAGGTCCCAGCCCATCTCCACAACCCCCGGCCAAAAAACCACCCTCCAGTTCAAACAAAATAAAACAAACAAAAAACCCACATGCACAAAAGCAAAACAAAACAAAAAACAAAACAAAATTTAAAACAAACAAACAAACAAACAAAAACAAACAAAACTACCAAAAACAAAAACAAAGAAACAAACAAAAACCCCAAACAAGCAAAAACTCAATGTCAATGCATCTTTAGGCCCCAAAAAAACCATCTCGCAAAGCAACTCCCACCTCGAGGCAGGGAATGGATATGCTGGAATGTCTCCCAGCAAGGCAGATCGCAGAGGAAGGCAAAATGCACCGAGTTTTGGGAGGCTGAGCGGACAACGATGTTGCAGGATGAGCGGGAGAGGGATCCGGAGAAATGCCATCCGGGGAGAAAGAGCAGCATTCCCTGACAAGCAGCATTTCAGGGGAAACAAAGCTGGATTTGGGGCAAACCAGCAGCATCGAAGGGTTTGCCAGGACCTGTGGGGCTGCAAGGGGAATAATCCTTTATTTCACCAAAACCCGGATCGTCCCAGCCCTCCCTGGCACGAGACGAGCATGGAAAAGTCTCCCCCTCCTTGCCCAGCTCGGGGGTCCCGGTTCCCACCCCGGGGGTCCCGGTTCCCACCGGGGTCCCGGTTCCCACCCCGGGCACCCTCGGGGGGCGGGTTTTGCCATGAATTCCACCAGCAGGGATATTTTGGGGTCCTGGCACCGCAACCCGTTACACACGGGGAGGTAACGGAGTTCGCTGCTGAACCCTCAGTAATTAAGTGTTAATTGCCCGGTGATCACCTAAACGGGGTGGAAATGCCGGGAAGAGAGAGCTGGGAATTGAAACTGCTCCAAGGGGAAAGGGAAATCTGTGTTTTCCCTCTAAGGAGAGGAGGATTATCCCATTTCTCCATTACAACCACCACGGGATCCCATTCAGAATTACCGGAGCGTCTGGACTATGGGAGATAAAATATGGGATTGCTTCTAATTTCTTTATTATCCACGTCCTTTCCACGTGGAATGTTGGCAAACTCCTATACACTCTGCTAATTAAAACATTCTTTTTATCTGATGCTGAAATTAAATTGATTTTAAAGCCATAATTTCTTGGCTGTTCCCTTTGATGAGTTTTCCTTCAGCTTTTGTTCAGAATTAGGACTAATTTAGTGCTCACACAAACGCAACTCCCACCTGAATATACACTACGCTCAGAATTTGTCATGTTTGCTTTTATTTTTCTAATTAGTTCATTTAACTGGTTTTCTAAATGGCCCGTCCCCATCTTTGTAAGGGATTTTATTTAGGAAAAAAGCGTTCCTAAAGATGTGCTCATGTGATCGACCCCCCAGCACCCCGAGGAGAGCCAACCCAGAGGGTTTTAGACTCGGGTTTAATTCCAGGCCGGTGTGATTTTAGTGCCTCTGGAGCTGGGAGGAGTCCGAGGGCAGGGCACGGAGAGGGATGTCCAACCTCCCATCCCATCCCACACCGGCCCCCGGGAGGTCTCTCGTCCTCTTGGACACCTAAAATGCCAAATTGGGCTTTCCCAGACCAGCCTTTCCCCCCAGGCAGATTTTCCAGCCTCCAAACCCGCAGCCGGAGGTTTCCCCAGGGAGCTGCTCCGCTCTTCCTGCAGTCCTCTCTGACACGGAGAGGCAAAACCAGCTCAGTCCGAGCAGAAAACAGGGAATTTCAGCCCTCGGGGGGTTCTTACAACGCTGACAATTTAAGAAGAGCTTTCCCTGGGTGCTGAGGAGCTGCTGGAGCCCCTTCCCCACCTCTGCAGCCCCTTCCCAAATGTCTCTTGGCAGGATGACAGAGGCTGGTTTTCCGCTCTGGCAACAAGGGAAGAGCTGGGTGAGGAGGTGGGGACCTGGAAATGCTAAAAGTGGGAATTCCTGGTGGAAATCCCTGTCCCACTGGGGGCAGAGTCACTTAGAGACCTGGAAGTGGCATGAAAAGGCAATTATTGAATGGACAAGAATCCAAGCCCCAGCTGAGCTGCTGCTGCTGGCAGGGCTGGGGTGCCAGAGGCAGGGGCTGAGCTGCCAGCTAAGCCAGAGGTGAGTCAGGGAGTTTGGAAAGCTCTCGTGGAGCTCATCTGGTTCTGCTTTCTGCTCCTCCATCCTTTTATGACCTGGCCCTGGCACAGAGGAATCACTAGATCCACCAGGGATGTGCACAGTGCCATCCTGTGCTAAAAATCCCAGAGTCTCTGAGGCTGGAAAAGACCAAGGTCATCAAATGCAGCCCTGGACTGATCTCCACCATCCCCCAGCCCAGAGCACCAAGTGCCACGTCCAGTCATCCCTTGGGCAGGGGTGGGGACTCCACCACCTCCCTGAGCAGCCTCTTCCAATGCCTGACCACCCTTTCCATGAGGAAATTCCTCCTGATGTTCATCCCATGAAGCCATCTCTCTGTTCAGGGGAGGTTGGAACAGTGAGTCATAGATCAATGGAATAGACCCCTGGACTTGTTTGTGTAGGAAAAGCTCTCTTGGGTCACTGAGTTCACTGCCAAGGTCACCATTAATCCATGTCCCCAAGTGCCACATCCACAGGGATGTTCAGTCCCCCCAGGGATGGGGACTGCACTCCTTGCGCTAGGGCTGAACAACCCTTTCCATGGAGGAATTTCCCCAGTATCCCACCTGTCCCTGCCCTGTCCCAGCCCGAGGCCATTCCCTCTCCTCCTGTTCCTGTTCCCTGGAGCAGAGCCCGACCCCACCCTGGCTCCTCCCTCTTATCAGGTTGTTCAGAGAAGGAAAAGGTCCTTCCTGAGCCTCCTTTTGTCCAGCTGAGCCTTCCCAGCTCCCTCAGCTGCTCCAGCCCCACAACTTGAGGCCACTTCCCACTAAAACCCCACAAGGTGCCAAAATCCCCCAAAGCCTCCAGTGCCAGAACTGACCCTGCCCCAGAACAACCCCCACCATGAACCCAGGGGGGGCCAGAGCAACCCAACCTCAAACCCTGCCAAGGGCCAACCACCACAAGGGGCTTTTTCCAGTGGGGATGGCACTGCCTGGATGAGTCAGGGATTCCTCCTCACCCAGAACACCCCAAGTGATGATGCCTGAGCCCACACACGACGTGAGTCAGAGCAGAGCCCCAGGAGGAGCTCAGCCAGTGGGGCATCACTTCAGGCTCCAGCCAAGATGACCAGAAGTGCAAAATAAAGGGCAAAATTCAATTTCCAAAGCCTCTTCTTCCAGCAGAGCTTTGGAAAGCTCCAAATCAACACCCTGGGTGCTGCTGCTCCTCCTCAGAAGGATTCAAAGCAGCTTTTTATTTCTTATTTTCCAGGCTTTGGGAAATGATGAGTCTCTTCTTGCTGGTGGATTCCCCCCAAAGTGCCTCAGCAAAGAGGATCTAGAAAGGGCTGAATGGTCTTAGTTATTGGAAGGAGAACCTTGGGATTAATAACACAATGATTTAAGTGCATCATACAAAGCATAGAAATGCAACAAACAGGCTTGTCTGAGGGTCAATTAAAACTCCCTTTTCCAATGTTATGGGAGAGGGAAGAAAAGGAAAGGAGAGTTTCTCTTTGGAAAGAAAATCCCAAGTGTTCCCTCCACTGATTAAAACCGGCCCGTGGTGCCCAAACCTCTGTGCCCTTTGCTCCAAGTCTGGTTTAAAGCCACTCTCTGGCTCATCCTTCACTCCTTTAGGGATTTTTCCAGCTGGAAAAGCACTGGAAAGGATCTGGGGGCACTAAATCCAGGGTTTTGCAGGCTGCAACAACCCTGTGATGGATCTCCCTCTAAACCTCCCCAACCCTTCGTGGTGAACCATCTCCAGTGTCACTTCACTGAATTTTCACTCGGGAATATTCAAAGTCTTCAGGAAATGCAAATTCCTCCACAAAAATCCTTTTCTCTGGAGTGCATTTCCCAGGGACAAGCCTGGCTTTGAGGGCTCAGCCAGCTCCAGGGAATTCATTTGGTGGTGCCAACATCAGCAAATGAAAGAGGGCAGAAATAGGTCAGGCTGAAAGAGCCCCTGGAGCTGCACAGTCCCCACGGATTGTGGGGTCCCTGTGGAAGGAGCAGCCCAGGGCCCAAGGCAGGCGGGGTGGGAGCAATTCCAAGGACATTTTTCCCGCTGTTTTCCATCCTTTAGGAAATGATGAGTCTCTTCTCGCTGGTGGATTTGCCCCAGAACGATAAGCATTTGGAAATGAAATGATCCCATCATTAATCCATGTTTCCAAAGCACAGCCCCAGCCCTGGGTGCAGATTAATAAGGATTGAACCCCTGAGCCTCCTCCCAACCCTTCCAGCTGCTCAAAAACACCTGGAGAACCCCAAATCCAGCGGGACTCAGCTCTTGAGAGAACCCCAAACCTCAGAGTTCCCCACACAAGTTTGCAGCCCAAAGTATTGTTGTAAAATACTGTCCAATATTGTCAACCATCCCCCCAGAAATGGGGGAAGGAATCTGGATTAGGGGGGACCTGGTGGGCACAGTGGGAACCTCCTGGAGGTCTCAGATCTCCTCACCCCTTGGGGACCTTCCTGCCCACCAACCACGAGCATATCAGTGTGATATTTTCAAAAAAAAACCCCTTTTTTGGTTATTTCTGGTCATGCCCTGGGTGGGCACAAGCTTTTGGGTGCAGTGAGACCATCCCCAGAGAGGGAGGGAGAGCTCTGCCCTCCCCAGGAGTGAAATCATCACAGGATTAAATAATTATGAAATAAAAGGCATTTGCAAGCCCCATTTGTTCCCACACCCTCCCGGGACACCTGCACAGGTATTTCTGTGATTAGACACACACCCAGCACAGGCACGAGGCTTATTTACCCCTGAGGGGGAAATATATGTAAATACAGTCAGGATTAGGTAAGATTAAGCCCCCCAAAATAACTTTATGTTATCTCCTGCACTAACAAGAGATCCCAAAGGGATGTGGGACTTTTGGCTTCCCCTCCCCCTGTTCTGACACGTGTTTGCACTTCCCAGGTGCAGGGAAGTCCTGACTGTAGTCCAGTGATTCAAAACTGCTTAAAATTAGCCTTATTTTTAATTTTTCAAAGTTAAAGTGGATAAAACTCCCCCTTTTTGATGCCTGAGAGGAGCAGGGGAGAGGCAGGGAGGGGTGGGGGGGGTGTCTGACCATGCCATGGGGTGAAAACACTACATTTCCGGGGGTTTTATGCTCCAAATACCTCAAAATGTGGCTCAGTGCCCCCCGGAATTTCCAGGAGCAGTCTCACGGAAGGCCAATCCCCAGGAGGAGCTTTTAAATCCACCAAACCCCCACGTTTTCACCCAAAATTGCCCGGTTCAGACCCAGCCAGCTCCAAGCACAGGGGGCTTCACTCCCCAGGGACTGATGCTTTGGAAGGGGAGATCTGGGCTTTCAAAAGCCAAATCCAACCCACGGGGGGGGAAATTCAGACCCTGCAAAGACAAATCCAACCCATGAGAGAGAAATTCAGACCCTGAAAAGACAAATCCAACCCACGGGGGGAATTTTTGGGGAGGGAACACCGGGAAGGGAGAAAAAGGCACCGGGAGCACCTACCGAGAAGAGGGTGGAGTAGGTGGAGAGGGCGAACTTGATGCCGTAGTAATAGAGGTGGGAATTCCGGCACTGGGAGTCTGGAGCCATCCTCGGAGCTCCTTCCCGACGGGAACTCGTGCCCGGGAACGCGGCTGGGACTCGGGAGCGCCCGTTCCGAGTTCGGCGTGGCCGGAGCGCTCGGGGAAGGAGTTAACCCTTCGCGGAGCTTGGGCTCGGCTTTGCTGCCCTCGGCCCCCCAAAGCGCAGCCTAAGGGGGGTTAGGCCGATGTTTAGCCCTCAAATCGGCGCATTCCCAGCACTCTTTTTAAACAGAGAACGTGTTGCGATCCCGCCCTCGCCGGTGCGGGGAAGGGGAGGTGAAACCCGCAGAGATTTCGCGGCAGCAAAGGGGGGAGTGGGGAGCCCCAAACCTGGGAAAACCGGGGAGAAACTCCCCCCTCGGAGCCCGGGAGCGAGGGGAAGGTCCGGAGCCGCTGCACCTCCCTGTCAATACCTGCGGAGCAGGAAGGGCGAGAGAGGGAGGGTGGGTCGGGTCGGGGAGCGAAGGCGTGCGGAGAGAGAACCAGCGCCGGGAGAGCGGCCAGCGCCGGGACGGGCTGGGGGAGAACAAAGGAGCAGGGAGGGGAAACGGCCCAGAGGAAGGAAAGTGTGCCAGGGAGAGCAGAATGCACCGCAGAGGAGCAAAGGGGGGATTAATAAACAGGGCAAAAAGAGGGGCTGGGGAAAGTCGTGTCCGCAGTTGGTCTGCGGGGGTGGCAAAGAGCCCCCTGGACAAAGGGGACCCCTGGAAAGGGCAATATCCAGGCAGGGAGACCCCCAGACAAGGGGAATATCCGGGCAGGGAGACCCCCAGACAAGGGGAATATCCGGGCAGGGAGACCCCCAGACAAGGGGAATATCCAGGCAGGGAGACCCCCAGACAAGGGGAATATCCAGACAAGGGGACCCCCAAACAAGGGGAATATCCAAACAAGGGGATCCCCAAACAAGGGGAATATCCAGACAAGGGGAATATCCAGACAAGGAGAGCCCCTGGAACAACAGGAGCCTCCAAATAAGGGAAGCAGCCAGGGAAGGGGACCCGCAGGACAAGGGAAGCATCCCGAAAAAGGGGAGTCCCCAGACACAGGGAGCTCTGGGAAAGGAGAACCCCTGGGCAAGGAGAGCATCCAAAAAAGGGGAGCCCTGGGATGAGGGGAGACCCTGGACAAGGGGAGCATCCAACATGGGCAGCATCCAGACAGTGGGAGCCCCCAGATAATGGGATCCTCGGGATCCAGACAAGGGGACCCCCAGACAAGGGGACCCCCAAACAAAGGAAGCATCCAGATAAAGGAAAGGCCAGGACAGGGGGGGCCTCAGATAAGGGGAACATCCAGACAAGGAGAGCCCTGGGACAAGGGGGGGCACCCAAACAAGAGGACTGTCCAGACAAGGGGAATCCCTTCGTTTCTGCAGAGATGGGAAGAAAAAGGGGCCTCGTCTGCACTGGGGTTCATGGCCTGGGAAGGGTTTGGACACCCCAGTTCCCAACTGGAAGTTGCTGCTTCTCCTCAGGGGGTTAAATAGAAAACTTAAACCAAGGTCTGGAGAAGTGGCAGCAACTCAGGGCAGCGGCCAAAGGCCTGGGAGCCCTTCCAGGAGGAAGGTTGGAAAGGGACTTTGGAAAAGGACACGGAGTGATGGGACAAGGGGAATGGATTTAGGGTGAAGGAGGGTGGGTTAGGTGGGATATTGGGAAGGGAGGGTGGGGAGGGGCTGGGCTGGGATTCCCAGGGAAGCTGTGGCTGCCCCTGGATCCCTGGGAGTGCCCAAGGCCAGGTTGGAGCTGCCTGGGCTGCTGGCAGGTGTCCCTGCCCAGGGCAGGGGGTGGGATGGGATGGGCTTTAAGGTCCCTGCCAAGCCAAAGCAGTCTGGGATTCTGGGATTTCCTCATCCCAGCAGAGCTGCCATCCCTTTCCTTCCAATATATAAGCTTAAAGGGTGAGAGTTTTCCAATCATCCAAAGCCAGCAGAGCCCAAACACTGAGGATCTTACAGCTCAGGAGGTGACAATGGGGTGAAACACGGGCCAAAAATGACATTTCAGATCGTGATTGAACTAAACTGACTCTGATCAGGCTCAACAAGCAAAACCAGAAGTCAAATTTCTGCCCATGTTTTAAAGCTGCCCTAAAATGAGTGAGGAATCTGTTGGAGCTGGTTCTCCCAAATGAACTTTTGGGGTGTTGGAGCAGCAGTTCCGAGGCAAAGGAGGAAAACAGCAACAGCATCACCAGCAGGGAGCAGCTCCTGTCACTGTGCAGGAAGGAATCCCACCATCCAGCACTGAGGAAACTCCTCCGGGGGGATGTGGGATGTGCCTCCTCCACCCTTTCTTCCCTTTCTGAAGGATGAACCAGGAGAACAGTCAATGAAACAACAAATTAATAAAACCCCACTTGCCCCCACGATTTTTCTCTTGTTTTTCCAACAGAAGAAGTTCCAGTTTTCCAGATTTAAGCACAGGAAAAGCTCAATTCCCACCCTCATCTGAAGCCGCATTTAAGGGAATTATTCACTGTACAACGTCCAGGTTTTAGCAGGGATTTCAGGCTCCTTCCCTTTCTCCCTGAACCCCCCAAACCCCCCAAATCCTCAACAGGATAAATCAGGCCATTTCCCACCATTTCCCCACATTTAACACCCAACATTCCAAAGGGAGTTAATTCCTTCCCAAAAACCCTGGAGGGATGGGAAGGACAACAAAACTCTCCAAGTGCTTTTGTCAGACCCTTTCAATGCAGCAGAAAGGAGGGATTTGCTTTCCAGGGGCTGATTTCTCCCTCTCTCAGCCCTGGGGGCGAGGGAACCCCCGGTGCAGGGACTGAAGCCCCCCAGGAGCGACAAAAGTGGTTTTATTCCCCTCAAAAACACCTCCAGTTGAATTTTTTAACAATTGCAAGCTGTCCCAGCCCATGGCAGGGAGTTGAACTTGATGACATTTAAGGTTCTTCCCAATCCACCCCACTCCGTGACAAAATTACCTTCACCAGGAGTTCAGAGATATTTAAATTTTATTGGTGGTTTGTTTTGGTTTGGGTATTTTGGGGGTTTTTTTGGTTTTTTTGTGGGTTTTTTTGTTTTTGTTTGTTTGTTTTTGTTTGAGGGGTTTTTTTTGTGTTGTTTTTTTTTTATCCCCCAAGGAAATAAAATTGAATTCCCTGCTTTCCTTCCTGCAAAAGGGATGATGAAGCAGCAAAGCTCTTCCGGGTGCTTTTCCCCTTGGATGCAGAGAGATGAGTCGGCAGGAACCGACCTTCAATTGCCATTTATTTTTCCATAATGGGCACATCATCGACAAGCCCCGCTGGACACGAGGGAGGGGCAGGCAGAGCTTTGAAAAGGCCTCAATTCCAAGTGGAATAAACCCCGAATTTAAACTTTATTTTAAATATAAACTCCGCAGTGATGCTGATACAGAGGGACAGGAAAGGGCATGGGAACAGTGGGGTTATTCCTAAATGTTTTTCCCTCTCCGGGGGTGATGCAGGAGCTGGGGGACGGTTGTGGAGCTCATCAGACCCTTAATTGGGGCGTTAATTATTAACTGGCCGCCCATCCCGGCAGGTCAGCCCCGACAATGATTAACCAGGCAGGGGTGACTCGGCTCCTGTTCCAAGACCTTCAACCCCCCCGATGTGGCAACAACAGCCCCAGTGAGGGGCTCTGCCCCCACCCGGGGGTCCGGCAGGGATTTCCCACCCTCCAGTTCCCAGGGGATGGGGATTCACTTCCCACCCCACGGGTGGAGTGTCTTGGAATAATCCAGCGTAGCCACAGCCTGAGGCTGCTGGAGAAATCCCAGACCCTCAGAGTGCACCTGGCAGGAAAGGTGGGATTCCCTGGAATATGAACTGGAAACCACTGACCCTCTAATTCACTGGGATTACATTTGGAGAGGAAATTTTGTGCCCCCACCCCGAAGACAAAAGGGATAATTAAATAGATTTGGTGGTGGTTTGGAGTTGGGAGGAGTCCCGTGACACAGCAGAGCCCTGTGCAAGGAGCCAGAGGGGGGAAAAGGCCTTGGGGAGATTTTGGGGTGGGATTTATGGCCCCAAAACCAGGATCTGGGGGTTGCAGAGTTCCAGGCAGTGATTTTTTTTAAGCTGCATCGCTGCCTGATCCTCATCCAGCCCCAGTCCCAAGCTGGGCAGCCCCAGGTCCCTCAGCTGCACCAGGGCTGGGTCAGCAAAACAGCCCCAAAGCTCCTTTAGACTCTGGAATGGGATGGGTTGGAGGGACTTAAAGCCTATCTGACCCTGCCCTCTGGCAGTGGGAAGCCATTCCCTGTATCCTGTCCCTCTCCAGCTCTCCTGGAGCCCCTTTAGGCCCTGGAAGGGGCTCTCAGGTGTCCCTGGATCCTTCCCTTCTCCAGGTGACCCCCCCAGCTCTCCCAGCCTGGCTCCAGAGGGGCTCCAGCCCTGCAGCAGCTCCGTGGCCTCCCCTGGGCTCTCCAGCAGCTCCATGACCTTCTCCTGCAGGGCCCTGGATGGGATGGGAATGGCCAGTTGGAAGCTGGAGGTGACACAGGACGGGGTGTTCTCTGCCTTAACGAAGCCCATGGCACAAATTAATTAGTGAGTCTTTTCCCAGGATTCTGCTGCGATTCCCCAGAGGCAGGTGAGGAGTGGGAAGCCCTAATTTGGGATTTAGCAATCCAGGCAAGCTCAGGGCTGTCCACGTGGGTCCCTGCTGGGATGGGATCCTTCCCAGGGCAGGACAGGGACTGCACAGCAGAGCCTCCTCTGTCACCCTCATGGGAGCCCAGGATGGTCTCGGCTGGAAGGGACATCCAGGATTATCCCATCCCACCCCCTGCCCTGGGCAGGGACACCTCCCACCGTCCCAGGGGGCTCCAACTTGGCCTTGGACATTTCCAGGGATGGGGCAGCCACAGCTTCTCTGGGAATTCCATCCCAGCCCCTCCCCACCCTCCCAGGGAAGAATCCCTTCCCAATATCCCACCCATCCCTGCCCTGTGGCAGTGGGAAGCCATGGAAGTGAGACCCACACGGCAGCAGATCCTGAGGGACTGACCCCATGGAAGGGACCAGGAGCAGATCCCGAGGGATTGGTCCCATGGAGGAATGCCCCACCTTTGAGCAGCTCCTGGAGAACTGCTGCCCATGGGATGGATTCCCATTGGAGAAGCTCCTGGAGAACCGTCTCCCATGGGAGGGACCCCACCCTGGGGCAGGGGAAGGACTCCAACCCCCCTCCCAGAGCAGCAGCAGGAACAGCCTGGGATGAGCTGACCGTGCCCCCCATTCCTGTCTCTGGAGGGAGGAGGCAGAGCTGGGAAGGAGGGAGGGGTGGGGGGAAGGTGTTTTTGGAAGACTTATTTTACTTCTCATCCTCCTGCTCTGATTTTGCTGGTAATAAATTCAATTCCTATCCCAGATTCCAGCCTGTTTTGCCCGTGATGGTGATCCATGAGGGCTCCATGAGGGATCTCTCCCAGCCCTTCTCTCAGCTCCTGCACCTTTCCCTGGATTTTCCCTCCCATCCAGTGGAGAAGGGCAGCGACAGAGCCGATTTAGGGGATGCCTGGAGCCCACCGGGCTCAGCCCACCCACCAGGCAGCGATTTCAGTGGCAAACATTGATTTTCCCCCTGCAAACCGTGGCCCAGCAGGGGCTGCTCCGAGGAGAGGAGGGAGCAGCAGGAGCAGGAATCGCTCCGAGGAGCTCCAATAATGAACAGGCAGCGCTGGGAAATGAGGAGCAGGAATCAAAGCAGAGCACTAAAGGGCAATTTTCTGATTTGTAAAACCCTGATTACAGCAGGAGGAGGATGGGGAGCTGGGCTGGGGAGGGAAGGGGAAGCGCTTGGGGAGAGAAGGGAAGAGCCAGGCTGGCAGCTCCGCGGTGGGAACCGGGATGTGGAGCAAAGGATTCCTGTATTTCAGTCCCTCTCCAGCATCTCTCTGGGTCGGGATCCATCACTTTGGAGAGCCAGGGATTCTCCACAGCCCCTGTTATCCCCTGGGAAGCATCGACCCCTCACCTCCTGCACCTGGCTGAGGGAGGTGGGGCAGCGTTGCCTTCGCGGGGCTGTGCCGGGCTCGGATGTTCCCGGAGCTCCTCCTCCTTCCTCCTCCTCCTTCCCGGCAACTCCCAAACCTCTCATTCCCTGGGGACACCTTTTTTCACCCAGAGCTCAGTTGGATTAGAAAACCCACCACACACACCTGGTGGGACACCTGAGAGCCCCTGGCTGGAGCCAAACATCCCTTCAAATTTGGGCTGGGAGTGCCAAAGGGCACGGGCACTGCTGGGCTTGGGGCCCCCGACCTGGGCTTGGGCAGCACAGAAGTTGTGGCTGAAAATGAAGTTGCAGCTCAGCATTGGCAGCTTTGCCTTCTGCTACTAAAAATCATTTAATAGCTGGTAAACCCCAAGAAAACGGGGATTTGATTCCATTTGCTGTGCAAACTTGTTCCCTGAAAATGGGGGAAACCCAAAGAGCCCCAAAGAATTCCCCAAACATGGAGTCCCTGCAGTTTTCTCCATTACAAATCCCCATTAATTAACCCACAGCAAATAAAAACCTCATTCCAGGGGGTCCCAAGGCTGAAAATAAACCCAAAATAAAACCTAAAAATAAGTCCAATGAAAAATGACTGAAATGACAAATAACTCATACCTAAAAATAACTCAGCCCTCACCCCCACGGTCTGTGTGAGATCCAGATCCAAGGCTCCCTTTGGGAAACGGGGAGAGACATGCTGCAATTTTCCTGATATTCCCAGTTCTCCCTCCCAGGCTCAGATTTAGTCTCTGCCGTGGGGATTTCATGAATTACCTGGTCAAATGCACCAAATTATCCAGGAATGATCCAACAAGAGGGAAAACCCAACTGTCCTGGGTTTAATTATTCCCATATTATCCCAAGCACATCTTTTCCTTGTTCATTGGGGTTTTCCTCTCCTTTAACTGTTCAAATTTGCTTTTTTCAACCCAAAAAGTCCCCAGGCTTGTTCTGGCTTCCCCAGCACAGGAGTCACAGCCACCCAGCAGCTGTAATTCCACTCCCAGATGTTCCCTCTGGGATGTGCTTGGCTTTCTCCAGCCCAGACTCTGCTGCAGGATGGATTGCACCGTCCTGGGCTGACATCAGGAGGTTACATCTTCCTGCAGCAAATCCCAGCAGATTTTGGGGGGATATGGGGCACCTCAGCTGCTCCAGGAAGGGTCCAACTGCTGAGGCAGAGCCTGGGAATCAGGGAACATTCCTTCAAGGGGAAAGACAGGATCATGCCAAGTTCCTTCCACCAACACATGCCCAAGCCTGGCCTAACCCACTCCATCATAAAACCAACCCCAAAGCCTCTAAAGCACCAAAACACCTTAATTTTGGCTCCACTTCCTCTACAGCTCCTGGTTTTCCCCAGCCACTCCAGCCTGATTTCCAGCCCTGAAGATAAACCAGCTTTGCTCAGCTCAGAGGTACAATCCCGATCCCACTCCCAACCTTTGTACAATCCCAATCCCACTCCCAAGCCTTGTACAATCCCAATCCCATTCCCAACCTTTGTACAATCCCAATCCCATTCCCAGCTTTGTACAATCCTGATCTCATTCCCAGGCTTTGGACAATCCCGATCCCACTTCCCGGCCTGGCTGGAGCTGTGCCAGGGCAGGGTCAGGGGGGATCTCAGGGAAAGGCTCTTCCCCCAGAGGGTGGTGGGCACTGCCCAGGCTCCCCAGGGCAGTGGGCACAGCCCCGAGGCTGCCAGAGCTGCAGGAGGGTTTGGGTGATCCTCTGGGGCACAGGGTGGGATTTTGGGGATGCTTCTGTGCAGGACTGAGGGTTGGACTGATGATCCTTGTGGGTCCCTTTCAGCTCAGCACATTCTGGGATATGGTTGGTGCTTCCCAGCCCTCGGACCTGTCCAGGTCTCCCTGCCCTGCAGGGACTGAACGGCTCCTCCTGGTTTGGGATCAAACTTGCCCAGTGTCCCTTCCAGTCCTGCATCCAGGTCATTGCTGGAGATGTCGGAGAGCACTGGGATGAGGATGGAGCCCTGTGGAACCCACCAGTGACCTCCCTGATGCCCCCCAGACACTGCCACCTGTGCCAGTTCTCCCCACCACGGGGTGTGTTTGTGCAGCTTGGGTTGGGCAGCTTGTCCAGAAGGACACTGGGCTTGTGTCCTGGTTATGGCAGCCAGGACCAGTTTGGCACTGGGTGGGGGTGGATTCCAAACCCTCTGGGTCANGGGGCCAGCAGGGATGCCAAAAATATGCCAGGATTGACCTCCCAGAGTAAATCCCCCCTTGGGAAACTCCCCACCCTGGGGAGGGACTGGGCGTTCCCAGCTGAGCCCAGGCAGAGAGAAGTTGGGGTTTTGGGACTGGGATCTCTGGTCAGACCCAGAGGAGGAGCAGAGCCTCGACTGGACTGGCACTGCCCCGGGACTGCCACCAGCATCCTCACCAGCAGGTTTCTTCCTTTCTTCCTGCTCTGCACTCAGGTGCCCACGTGGTGCTCAGCACAGGGGTTGGTGAGCTCCATCCTGCTCGTGCCCCTCTGGGCTGCACAGCTGCTTTTGGGGTTCACATGGATTTCCCTTCTGTCTCAGTGTATTTCGTGACCTTTTTTATTACACTGTCCTTCTGCCTTGCAATCCCATTGTGAGTTGGATTCATTTCTCCTGCTGATTTAACTCTAAACCAGCCCAGAGAGGCAGGATCCAAAATCCAGGCAGATTCCATCAGCTGCTCCCCTGGGTCAGCCAGGAGGGGTCAACTTGTCTGTGCCATCCTCGGGAGGGCACAAAGCACCCAGAGTCACAGGTGCCCACCAGCAAACCCCAATTTTCCCACAATAAATACACAATTCATTTCAGTCCCTCTCTTGCTGCTTCCTTAAGTGTCAGTCACACCACGAGAGATTTCCAGGCCAAGCAGGAGGGATTTAGACTGAGCTTATGGCTAAAAATAGTCCCTTCAGCATCACCTTCCTGCCCCCTCACTCCTGCCCCAGCTCCAGGGAGGGGAAAGCCAGCCAGGCTGCAGCAGTTCGCTATTTGAAAACCAGTTTTGATGCAGAATAAATGGATTTAATTGGAGAGCTGCTTGGAAGCAGCTGGAAAGGCCCCAGTTCCTTCTGCTGAGCAAGGCTGAAGTGGGAGAAGAGCTCAGTCCCAGTTCCTCTTATGTGTGGGAGAGCCTGTGCCAGGGACTAACAAATGGAATCAGGCCAAGGAAACATTATTTATCCCACTCCCACCAATCCTGCTGCCTCCCAACCATCCAAACCCTCCCACTTCCACACCTGAAGGCTCTGGAGCCAGGACTGCAAGAGCTGGCGCTGCCTTCCAGCCTTAATCCTCATCCTAACACTTTAATAGCACCCAGAGGTGAATTGCAGCCTGAAATATTAAGCTCAGCTCTGTTTCTTCGAGGCTTTTTTCCCCTCTGACACCCCAAACCTGCACCAGCTGCTTTAGGAGAAGCCTCCCAGCTCTGCACCCCTGTGGCAACGAGCCCTTGGCCAAGCCCAGACCTCACACAACTGTTAAACAGGGACTAAATCTGCAGACAGAGCTTGAAAACACGTCTACTGGCTGGGGCAGGAGGACAAGCCCAAAATGAGTCACCCAAGTGGCCTCTCCACCAGCTTTTCCCAGTGCAAACCAGTAGAGATTGACAGCACTGGTGCCCTGAGCCTCGGCTGGGGCTTTCAGTAATGAAAGCACTAGAGGTTTCATAAATCCATAGTTTTAGCACGAGCAGAGAGACATCAAATACCTGATAAGCCTCTGGATAAACACTCCAAACATGTGTTTAGTCAAGTTGTCAGAGATTAAATTCCCAAGAAAGAGAAAAATGAGCTCTAGGTAGAAAATTGCTGTTGAGTGTTGAATCCCAGATTTAATCTGTATCAAATCAGAGGTTGATCTGTATTAAATCAGTGACTGATCCATGGGGAAGTACCAGGGCAAGTATTAATTGTCATTAATGACCATCTGGATGAGAATCCAGCTATTAAGATTAATTAGAGCTGCAAGTCATTGCTGTCAGCACTAATCAAACCCTGCTGGATAAAACACAGCTCCAAATTCTGCCCCTGCAAACCCTCCATCCCCAAAATTAAACCAAGGACTGGAGTTAATTCCATGCTCCCTGCTCCAGCCTGACCTGATGCTGGATCAAGTTGTCCGAGGTTGTTTTCCTCTACAATGATACTTTGCCCCAAAAGTGCCTTTTCTGCCTTGAACTCGTCACACCAATGAGTCTCTTACAGCAGAACCAGCGGCCTCAGGGAATTGCCAAATTTAAGGGAAAAACCCAAATCCAACATGTTTGCTTTAAATCCACCCCAGCCCATCCCCCCTCCCTCCTCCTGCTGCTTCCACCTCCTCTTCCATCCTCCCCCATCCCTGGAGCCTTTCCACGGTTCCAAACCCACGGGAATAATTAAGGCCTTTTCCATCTCCTGCCTTGGGGATCGTTATCCATCCTGACAGTCGGGGGAGCAGCTCCTGAGCCATTTATCTAATCCAGCCCTTCCTCCGGCAGGGAGAGGAGGGTGCAGTGCCTGGGCACTCCCGGCTGGCATCGAGGTGCCCTTTGCCACCCCAGCGTTTCCTCTCCCTCGGGATGTAAAACCGCACTCAACCCCCCACCCAACAAGGTTTATTTTACCTTTTTTCCCCCTCCAGAGCAGTGAATTTGTAGTTTAAAGCCATTTTTCTTCCACCCATCCAACCCAAGACACGACAGCATTTCTTGGCATTACCACCCGAAAAGGAGTCAAGGGGTAAGATCCAAACTCACCTCCGGGTACCTCAATTCCCAACGCAGTGCCGGGATTTCCAAGGACAACGTGTCGGCACCGCTTCCCTTTGGAAAACACCCCAAGCAGCGTCTGTTTTAAGAGCAAAACACATCAAAGCCCAATGCCGGGGAAACAGCACCCGACCCGGTTCAAAGCTGGCAACTCCCAAACGCCCTCAGGAAACGCTTTTTAAGGAGGGAATCCCAGGATTTAGTTCCACCACTCGACTATTTATAACCGGTGGGGGTTGGCAGAGCCAAAACAAAGACGGTCACGCAGCAGGAGTTTTCTGTGGGAATTTGGGGCCGGCATGCTCCGGGCAGGATGTCGGCCAGCCCGGAGTAAACCCTGCCCAGAAACACTTCGACTCATCCCAAGGGATGGTGGAATCATGCCGGGGACCGGCTGGATCTCCGGGAATCGGTTGGATCTCCAGGAATCGGTTGGATCTCCGGGAATCAGCTGCAAAGCGCTCAGTGCACGTGGACCAGAGACGCGCACAGAGCCTGGATGCCGAAATCATCCCTACATTTCACATTTAAATTATCCCTAAATGCCCAAATTATCCCTAGATTTCCCCTGCAGGAATTCCAGGAGATTCCATATCTCCCCACCAGTTTCCCTTCCACCTCTGGTTCGATCCAAGGTAAGATACATCAAAATGCTCAGGGAAGTCGTGCATTGAGAGCAGATATTTGCATGGAGCTCAGATGCCAAAATTATCCCTAATTTTCTGGTTTTAATTATCCCTAAATTCCTGTCCCAGCAAGGCCTGGGGACTCCACATCCTTCACCAGCTTCACCTCTGGTGTGATCCAAGGTGAGACACACCAAAGCGCTCAGGGAAGAGCACGGAGCAGATATTTACACGGAGCCCAGATGCCAAAATTATCCCTAAATTTCCTATTTAAATTATCCCTAAGTTCCCAAATTGTCCCTCAATCTCCCTTGCAGGAATGCCTGGAGACTCCACATCCCCCCCACCCCGACCTTTGTGCTGTTCCTCCTCCACCTCTGGCGTGATCCGCGGTGAGACATGTCAAAGGGAAGAGCACGGAGCGAGATATTTGCACAGAGCCCGGACGCCAAAATTATCCCTAAATTTCCGATTTAAATTACTCCTAAATGCCCGAATTATTCCCCTCGCAGCACGGCCTGGAGCCTCCACATCTGTGACATCACCTCAGTGATCCAAGGTGAGGCGCATCCCCTTAACGAGCTGTTCATTACTCACCATCCTCGAGCAAACAACGCCCCCCAAAAAACCCAAGAGGAGTTAAAAAACCAAACGAGAGGCAACCCCCACAAAACGGATTTGAATTCCAATGGCTCCGAGCAATCATCCAATTTAGCCGAGCTCATTTCATTTGCTCCGAGCTGCGGAGCGGGGCTGTTTGCGCTCGGGATCATCTCCGGATGAGCTCGGCTCGTTGGGAGCGCCTTGGCAGCCGCTGCCGGCTCGGAACCAGCTCCACATTTATTAAATGGAAGAGCAGCCCTTGCAAACGTCATTTATGAATGTGACGAGGAGCGATGGAGAGCGCGGGGGTGTTGGGGAACTCCCGAGGGGCAAAACCCAAGCAGGGTTGGACCTTCTGTGGGCACCAAAAGCGAGACCAGGCAAGGTGAAGTGGCCTGCTGGGCTGTGTTAGGGTCGAACCGGCAGGAGAAATGAATCCAACTCACAATGGGATTGCAAGTCAGAAGAACAGTGTAATAAAAAAGGTCACAAAATACACTGAGACAGAAGGGAAATCCATGTGACCCCCAAAAGCAGCTGAGCAGCCCAGAGGGGCACGAGCAGGATGGAGCTCACCAACCCCTGTGCTGAGCACCACGTGGGCCCCTGAGTGCAGAGCAGGAAGAAAGGAAGAAACCTGCTGGTGAGGATGATGGTGGCAGTCCCGGGGCAGTGCCAGTCCAGTCGAGGCTCTGCTGCTCCTCTGGGTCTGACCAGAGATCCCAGTCCCAAAACCCCAACTTTTCTCTGCCTGGGCTCAGATGGGAACGCCCAGTCCCTGCCCCAGGGTGGGGAGTTTCCCAAGGGGGGCTTTACTCTGGGAGGTCAATCCTGGCATATTTTTGGCATCCCTACTGGCCCCTGAGCAGACATGAGCCCTCAGGTGGGTGTGAAGGTGCTGGTGGCTCCTGGAGGGGAGTTCTCACCCCTGAGTCATTGGTGTGAGGACAGGAACACTTCCTGATCCCCCAGGAGTTCCCAAACCCCCCCCTGTGCCCTGAGGGGTGGGGTGTGCCCTGGGCAGCTGCTGCCAATGGGCCATGGTGGGCAGTTCATGACCCAGAGGGTTTGGAATCCACCCCCACCCAGTGCCAAACTGGTCCTGGCTGCCATAACCAGGACCCCTGCCAACAAAATGCCATGGTTGGGTTCTCTGCCCATAGCAAGGAGCTGGAACGAGCTGCTCTCCAAGGTCCCTTCCAACCCAAACCATCCCGTGATTTGAGTCTTGAGCTCCTGCCACATCCCCCTTGTGCCACATCACACTTGTGCACCCATTGTTGGAAATGATGCCACTTTACTAATAATTTTGCTAATCATTATTTTAATCAATCCTAAGCAGTGCAGTTTCCCAGTATTTTGAGGGGAAAATCCCTGGGAAGTTTAAGTTTGGCCAAACCAACCTCAATGTGCTTCAGTGAGCAAAGCCCAGGAGGGAGATAAGTTGTATTACATATTATAAATATTTATATAGATAAATACCCAGGGAATGCAGAATTTATGGCCCACAAGGATATTTTGAGATAAAGAAGAAACCAAGACAATTCAGAATTGGACCAAAACTGTCCCTTATCTGGGAAAAAGATAATGAAGAGGCTGAAAATGTGGATTAATTAGCATGAGAAGTGAGAAATCAATGACCAGTAGAAGAGAGAATATTAATTAATTAATGAGGTAATTTATAGCCAGTGAGCATTAATTTCTTTGTAAAAATGTATAAATAGTGGAAAGTTTCCAAAGTGGGTGAGTTTGGGGAGTGGCCTCAGACACACCCGGTGGTGGGAATGAAGGAATGCTGCTTCCTAATGCTAAAAATAGAGTTGGAGTTGTCCCGAAGTTCTGGTGACACCGTTATCCAAACCTGGGCTTGTCCAGCTCTGCTGCTCCTCCTCCACCCCAGAAGAGCCTTCAAACAGCTCCTGAACAACCTCAGACTCCTTTGCCTGGAAATTGGGAGGAGCTTTGGCCCCCAAATCCCACACATTGTCCAAGTCACCCTCTCCAACGTGGCATCTGCTACAAGGAAAACATCCCTAAATTCATGTTTAGCTGGGGCTGTGCTGCTGCAGCTCTTCCTGCCAGGGCCAAACCCCCTGTGATCTCCTTTAAAATACCAAAAAAAGGCAGAAATTTCCCTCCTCTCTTCAGTCCAGAGGTTGTGGCTGGTGCTGCTTTGAGCTTTTCCAAAGGACCTGCTGCTTTCCCATCAAAAGAGGGGGGGAAAAAACACATTAAAAGCTTCTCCGAGGCAGAAATTCAGGAGCTGTTCCAGGAACAGGAGCTTTTATTTCCCCTCCCACCCATCTGAAGTTGTTAAAGCCATGAGATGATCAAAGCCAAGGCAGGATCAGCTCCAAAAACGGTGCCATCTCCAAGATGTTCCCAGCTCGGGAGAGCAGAAGGGTTTGCAGGGGTGTCTTTCCTTTAGGGGGAAGCTGGAAGAGAGGCCAGCAAATAATAGGAATGAAATAATAACAGGAATGAAATAATAATAATAGGAATAAAAAGAATAACAATAGGAATAAAATTAACAACAATTATAACAGGGATAAAAAGACCAATAATAGGAATAAAATTAATAACAGTAATAGGAATAAAAGGAATAATAATAGCAATAAAAATAAGAATAATAGTAATAAAAATAACAGAATAAAAATATATAAAAATAGAAATAAAAAAATAAAAATTAACAACAATAATAAGGAAAATAATTAAAAAATTAACGTGTAGAGGTTATTTTTGTTATTATTGTTACTATTATTATCTCTTATCCTTTCCTTCATCTGCCAACACTTTCCTACAAGAATGCTGGATAATTTGCCCCCAAAATGTGTCCCAAAAGCCAAACCCACCCTGTTCCACCTGGGATTGTCCCTTCGGGTGTCTCCGCACCCCCAGGGTAAGCTCGGCCTTGCCTCACACCCAGCTCGGGATCCCCGGCTTAGGCGGGGCTTAACTGCTGCCAAAACAGCCAAAGGCTTCGGAAATGCCCCGGTGCGTCGGGTCCGCCTGCAGGGAAGGACCTTCAGCCCTTCCCAGCCCAGATCCGCGCCCGTGGTGTTGGTTTGGCCGAATTCCCTCCTTCCAAAGCTTTTCCTTCCGTTCCCAGCACAGAACGCCGATGACCAGCCGGGCAGGAGCGAGCACGGGGCTCCGAACACCAGGCTGGAGCTCCGCGAGAAGAGCTGTCCCCCCGGGCACCTTTAATTAGTCATCAACAAACGCCGCAAATCTTCTTTGATTTAATCCCTTTACTGCCCCAGCCCTCCGGAGCATCCCCGCAATTCCTTCCGCCTTCCAAGGAGTGACTTGGAGAAGGAAAAAACAGAAAGAAAACGCCCACAATTTAATTTCCACCAACAACAGTCCGCTTGATTTTCCTCCCCCAGACACGAATCCACCTCGAGGTGACTCCTCACCTTTCCACATCCCCAGTTCCAGCGCTAATTCCTCTCTCCCCACCAGCCTCTGTCAGGAATGATTCCCTTTTCCCTCTTTTATTGACTTTGGAGCTGTAAAAGGAGGTGTTTCACGCCCAGTCCTCACCCAGTTTGGCCAACAAAACCTCCCCCAAATTTCCAGCTGGGTTTGTTTATGGCCACCAGCACAAGTTGCCTTTGGGAAGAGGGAAAGGAGGGAACAGCCATAGTTAAACTGGATTAACCAGCGGGTTTAGGAGCAGGATGAAGTTCAGCTCAGCTCAAACACTCCAGGCCGAGTTTCCTCGAGATTTATCCACTTCAGGCTCAGCTGGAGAATTTTCCAAGTGCCTTTTGTTCCTCCCCGAATTCCTCGTCTCCAGCTTCTCATCTTTGCATTTAGAGGCTTTTTCACACCAAATTTCGGTTTTCCTGAAGCCTCAGCAGCTCTTTTGAGGATCTCCAGTCCTAATTTCAGACCAGCACCCTCCCCACGGCCTTCCCCTGCCTCCTCCAAACCGAGGGCGGACACAGAAAACCTTCTTTTCCTAAAAAGTCATCATTAAACCCCCACTTTATCTCCTGGACTATTGTTTCTCCTCAGCTGCGGTATCTCCACCATGAAATGACGGTGAGAAATCCCAGAGCAAACGAGCTGGAGACAAAAAAATTAAACCACAAAAAAAGATTTTTTTTTTTCCTTTTGCAGTTATTTTTGGGGTAAAACAACACCAGGCAATTAAACCACAGACACAAAGGAAAAGCCATCACAGCAGGAGCGCTTTGCATACAAAAGGGCACAAAAAGGCTCGTATTTCTCGGGAAAAAAGCCTTTCCTGCTGCTTTTCTTTGCACAGCTCGGGCTCCCCGAGGGCCCCGGGGCTCGGAGGGCACCGGCTCCGCGGGGAAAGGGCTTCGGGGGATCAAACATCTTTCCCTCTGGAGTCCTCTGGTAAAACCAGCCTGAATCTCTCTCCGTGTCACATCCTTGCAAAGAGGATGAATTAAGGAGACGCCGGGAATTGCAAACAGCTTAATGAGCTGTCGAGAGCCCAACTCGTTAATTCAGGGGCAGCGAAGGAAAAGGAGACGAGTGGATTTTAGCGGAGGGAGGATCGTTTGGAACCACAAGCACCACGAAGATCAAATCGCTGCGGTCCTTTGTCGTGACAGGAGCTGCAACGGATGTTTGCAAACCAAATTTCTCGGGAATCATCACCTGGATGGAGTTTCCCTGTGCGGGAACTATCGCTGGATCATTTGAATTATTTGGGATACTGGAGAGTCGGGCCCGAGGAGCAGCTGGGGGGGCTCAGCCTGGAGAAACGGAGGCTCTGGGGGACCTTTTCCCTCTCTGAAGTCCCTGACAGGAGGGGGGACCTGGGGGGGTCAGGCTCTGCTCCAGGGAACAGGGCCAGGAGCAGAAGGAATGGCCTCAGGCTGGGCCAGGGCAGGGGCAGGTGGGATATGGGGGAAATTCCTGCATGGAAAGGGTTGTCCAGCTGGCACAGCCCTGGGGGGAGTGACCATCCCTGCGGATGTGGCACTTGGGGACGTGGTCAGTGGTGGCCTTCGAGGGCTTTTCCAACCCAAACAAGTCCAGGGCTCTGTTCCACCACTCTGTGCCTCACTGTCCCAACCTCCCCTGAACAGAGAGATGGCTCCATGGGATGGAATTCCTCCATGGGAAGGGTTGAACACTGGGACTGCCCAGGGAGGTTTGGAGTCCCCACCCCTGGAGGTGGCACTCAGAGCTCTGGGCTGGGGGACAGGCACAGGGTGGACTCCATAACCTTGGAGGTCTTTTCCAGCCTCCATGATTCTGTGTTTGGAAACTTTCCAGCCCCACTGGTAAATTCACCCAGTTTGCAAGAGCCATCAGAACCAAACTCCCAGGGAGCCACAAAACTTTATATATAATACAGGTAAATGTAATATCCATAAATGCTGACCTGTTTTGATCAGTGATCCCCAGGGTTTGCCCTCCTTATGCCCCACCAGCTCCCTGGCACTGGGGAGGTGCTGCTTTGCCACTTCCAGATGGGAATAAAACCCCGTTTTCTCCCCAATTTTCCTCTCCCCACATGAACTTTCAGCCTCTGCTGAGCCCTTCATCCCTTGATCCCCCAGCAGATTTCCTGCTAAAGCATGGAAAGCTTGCTCCATGAATATCCAGCCCAGGTTTGATGGATGTAAGGCCCCTTCCCACCCAAACTATTCCATGACTAGCAGTTTTCCCAGCTCCAATAGCAGGAGGATGGTCCAACAGGGACCCAGGATTTTAGGGAACCTCCTTGGAGATGCTCAAAGCCACCAAGACCTGGGGCAGCTCTGAGCAGCCCATCTTTGAGACCTCCAGAGCCTTTCCCACCCAAATGGTTTCCAATCCTCTCAAGGAAAAGCTGGGAAGGACTTCCCTGGAGCTGCCCATGAACAGGCACATCCCCATCCAGCCCATCCACCTGTGGGTCCATGGAAAGAGTCTCATCCTTGTGGAGCAGCAAACCTGGAGCAGCAACCCCAGTGCTGAGCCTGAGCTTGGTCTCAGCCCAGTTGCCCCTGGGCAAAGACTAAACCCTTTGCACCCACAAACCAAAGCCCTGCAGACCCCAAAACTGCTGCACTTCGAGAGTCCACAGCAGAGACATTCCCCCTGGAGTGGGGGAAAGGAATTGGAATTTCCACAAAAGCTTCTGGAGAGCACAAAACAAGCTCCCCACACACAAAGCCTGTGCTGAGGTCGGGGGGGGCCTAAATGAAGAGTTTAAGCCCAGGTTTGAGCCTCCCTCCAGCAGTCCTGGGGAACAAGGACAGCCCACGAGGGGATGGAGAGGGATGAGCCCCGCAATGAACCCCCCGAGGCAACGTGGGAGCTTCAAGGAATTTCAGCAGGAAACATTTTGTGCCAAGCCCAGCATTGCTGGGGAGAACCTGCCTCTAAATGGGACAGCAAACCCATCATGAGCTGGATTAAATCAGCAAATTAGCACCCACAGCCAGGGCTAAATCAAGCCTGGCACTGGAATTTTGGGGTGGCTCCTCCAGGAACCTGCTCTCAGCCCCTCCTGGGGCAGAGTGTTCCCTCTCCTGCTGATCTTGGCATCACTTGGAGCTCAGCAGCAAAGCAACCCTGTACTTTGGGTTGTTATTGTGGGTTTGGGCTGTTCTGGGGTTTGTTTTGTAAATCCCAGTTATTTTCTCCTCTCAGTCTCCCAAACCAGGGGCTCCTCCCACCACAGGCAGCTTTGCAGCCACAGCAACATCAGTGGGCTGACTTAATTATAGGGCAGGACTTGAAAACCCCATCCCAAATCCCTTTGGGATTAGTCCCCTGAAGCTCCTTAAGATCCCCCAGTGTTTTCTCACCAAACCACATCTCTCCAAATTCCCAGCTCCCTCCTGCTCATTCCCCCATCACCACGTGGAATTCTGGAATGGTTTGGGTGGGAAGGGCTGTATTTAAGAGCTCCCGTGATTTGGGAAGCTCCAAGATCCCACAGCAGCATGCAGGGAACCCACAACATTCCTTTACTCACCATCTTGAGGGTTCCACAGCTCTTGATGGAGAAGGAGGTGAATCCCAGAGCACAGAATCAACCACAACATCCTCAAAAACCTCATTTCTAAGGAATCCATTGGACACAAGCCTTGTGCAAGGTCAAGAAGTGTAAAAAACCTGCCCTGAAGGGCTTTGCGAAGGTCTAATCCCCCTGCAGCACTGCCTGGAACAGAAAATTATGGAATATCTTGAGCTGGAAGGGACTCACAGGGATCATCCAGTCCAACCCCTGGCACAGGACATCCCAACAGTCCCACCAGGAATTTTAGAGTGCAGGTTCTCCCCCTCAGGAAAAGGGATCCCATCTCGGGCCGCTCCAAACAAGGAGGTTTCCCCTGACTTGTGCTTAAAAAAGAGCCAAAATAAACTCAGACTTAGCCAAGACACCAGTTCAGAGCTGCCCAAACCCCTCAGACCCTCAGCACAACCCTGGGAGGAGCAGGAGGAGGAGACTCATCAAGGAACAACCACCCCAGGCCAGGAAACAGCGACTAAGGCAGAGCTCAGCTGGGCTCAGCTTAAAGCCGAGGGGGAAGGTGGGGTGGGGGCTTGGACAGGAGAGGAACATGCAGGTGGTGAAGGAGGCAGCTGGGCCTGGGTGGATGATGATTCCCTGGTTAATCCTGGGAGCAGCTTGGCAAAGCCGGGTGTTTGCAGGTATCCAAACATCCAGGTCCTCCCTGAGTGCACAGGGGCACAAGGACGAGCTGCTTCCCTGCTCTGCCTCAGGGCTACACCAGGCAGATGTTCCCTCCTGGAGCCAGCTATTCCACGAGAAGGCTTGCTGGGAACAAGCTGCTGTCCCCTCTGGTGCCATTTCCCAAATTTAAAGCTCAGTTTGATCCACCTGGACTGATTCTGCACAAGCAGAAAGCCAGGAAAGCACCTCTGGTTGTGGCTTAGGACCTGCAGCCACAGTTTGAGGTGGCCAAGCCTGAACCTGCTGCTGGTGCTGCTCACACCCCGTTTTATCCAACAGGGACTTTGGATCCAAGCCCTGGGCCAGGGAGGGTGGAGGAGCCTGAATATCAGGAGCTGGAAAATCACCATCCCTGATGATTCCCTGAAGGATAAGCCCGGTTTTTCCTCCCAGACAACCAGGCTTTGTATGTGTTTGATGTTCCATCAGCCCAGGGGACTGTGCTGGGAAACTACAGCATAAGAGGTTCCTGTCCTTCTGGAAAAACCAACAGGAAAAGGCAAGGTTTGCTCCAGCTGCCAGTTACAAAACCTTTCTGCATGTCTGGAAGGGCTGAGGATGCACGTGATGCAGGAGCATCCCTGGGGAAAGGAAGGAGGGGGAATTTTGGAAGGGCCAGAACACACCCAGAACAGCCCCAGCACCTTCACAGGGACCCACAAGCGTTAATTACTTGTCAAATCTTGCAATAATCTGGTTTTTGCTGAGCAATAAATCCACCTGTTCCTCCTCATGAGGGGTTCTGCCTTAGTATTGATGGATGGATTGATTTCCTTTTGATACAACCTCTTCCCAAAGAAAGGGAATGTGGAATCCTCCCCAAACTCCAACACTCTTGTGACCTGAACATGAGACACACACAGGCCCCTTCCAGAGCCTGCTCTGATCCAGACATCAGCCCAAATTCCAGCTGATCCAGACATCAGCCCCAATTCCAACTCCTTCACAGCATCAGCACAGGAAAAAAGAGCTGGTTCTTTCCTCTGGGAGCTGCAAAGGCTTCGCTTCCCTTTTCCCAGCGGGGAAACTGAGGTGGTAACGGGCTCCCTCAGCCCTGCCCTGATCCCTGGGATGATCCTGCCAGCCTGGAGTCATTCAGGGATGGAGGGAGTGGGGAAGGATTCGTTGGGGATGGCTGTGAATTCCGCCCCCCCC
>VXAU01004048.1:865-37411 GCA_013399695.1 Formicarius rufipectus | reverse complement strand
CCCCCCCCCCCTCCCTCCCCCCCTCCCCACGCTCAGCTCTGCCATTCCACCTCCGATCCCTCCCGATTTCCAGGGAGCCGGGGCTTTACCTGGGAGCGGCTCCTCTCCAGCCCCTGGGCGGGCTGCGTGGCGAGGAGGTGATTCAGGAACATCCTCGGCGAACCGGAGGGACGCGCCCGGCTCTGCACCCCGATGTTCCTCCTCATTCCATGAACGCATCCCGAGGGAAAGCCGCCTTTCCTGGCAGCGGCAACGCCGTTGTTGTGGGTTTGCCCACACCTGGCAATAAAAAAACCTCGGAGGAGCACTTTAAACCCCTCTGTACGGTGGATTTAAACCCGGTGCAAACCTATTCCAAATTCCTGGCAAAAATGGAGAAGGTTCCACCGGCCCTTTAAGGGGTGGGTTTGCTTTAGGAGCAACGGGGCACTAAAATGAAATGTTCTGTTTGCGGTGGAAGGAAACTGGATGTGCTGGAGTGGGAAGAGCTTTTCCTTCTTCGGGGAATCAAACATTTGCTTTGCTCGCTGCGGGTGCAACGCACTCACTGAGCACAATGTAAAGGAGAGATCCCATGGCTGTTATACGGGAAAACTTTCTAATCCATAGATACAATAAAACATATAGAATACATCTTTACTATCAGCAGGGTATTTACATTCCCGGTGGCTTCTGAGAGCGAGTTTAGCCCGCACCTTCTTCGGGCCCCCAAAAAGGAAGATTTGGAGGACAAAGGGTTGGAGAGGGGATGAGGAGGAATGAAAATGGGGGACGAGGGGGTGCGGGAAAAACTGGGGGAGCCCTTTCCAGCGGGAATGTGGGAGGGGAGAGCGGAGAAGGCGTCCCCCCCGGGCAGGGCGGAGGGGGCCGGGACTGGGGGACGGCTCTCTCCGTGCCGACTCTGCCCACCCTTGTCTGGCACCGCCCGCCCCGACTATAAAAGCCCCGGTGGCTCCTCGGCCTCCGCAGTCGGTTCGGGGCACCGGCTGCTCCCCGGGAGAGGCTCGGTGTCCAGCCGGGGGCATCCGCATCCCGAACCGGCTGCATCCCGATCCGAGGCGGACACGCATCCCGAACCGGCTGCATTCCTGACCGAAGGGAACTCGCATCCTACTCCGGTTCCGAGCCAGGAGGCACCTGCATCCCGCATCCAGCTCCGGTCCTGAGCCCGGGGGGCCCCGCACCCTGAACCAGCGGCATCCCGGACCGAGGCGAACCCGCATCCTGCTGCGGTCCGGAGCCGGAAGGTACCGGTATCCAAAATCCTGCCCCCGCCCTGAACAGGCAGGGACCCGCATCGTGCTCCGGTCCCGAACCGGGAGGGACCCGCGTCTGGCTCCGGTGGGAGGGACCCGGATCCCTGAACGCCCTAAATCGGGGGGAACCTGCGCCCGGTGAAGCTCAGCCAAGCCCGGAGGGACCTGCACCCCAAACCAGCTGTGCCCGAGCTGGGAGGGACCTGCATCCCAATCCAGCTGTGCATCCCAATCCAGCTGTGCCCAAGCCGGGAGGGACCCGCATCCCAGTCCAGCTGTGCATCCCAATCCAGCTGTGTACCCCAGTCCAGCTGTGCCCCCCAGTCCAGCTGTGCCTGAGCTGGGAAGGATCCACACCCCGAAGCCCTGGCACAGCCAGGCACGCTGTTCCAGCTGCACCCTGAGCTACGTGGGTCCTGCACCCCAAACAGCTGCCCCTGAACTGGGGGGTGCCCCTTCCCAACCCTGCACCCCAAGGTGCTGCCCACTGAGCCAGGAGGGACCTGTACCTGGATCCTGCTGTGCCCTAAACTGGGGAGGATCTGCATCCTAAAAGATCCCTGTGCCCTACACTAGGAAGGATCTACACCCCAGAACATCCGCATGTCCTAAACCAGGAGGGACGTACAGCCCAGAGCATCCCTGTGCCCTAAACTAGAAGGGATCTGCACCCCAAAACATCCCCGTGCCCCGTCCCCAGGAGGGCCGTGCAGCCCAGAGCACCCGTGTGCCAGCTGAGGACACCATGGATAACGCCCCGCCTGTGGAAGAGGAGCTGGAGCACCAGTGGCTGTCCAACACCTCCCTCAACGAGTCCCTTCCCAACCAGTTCGTGCAGCCGCCGTGGCAGGTGGCCCTGTGGGCCGTGGCCTACGCCCTCATCGTGGTGGTGGCCGTGGTGGGCAACGTGGTGGTGATGTGGATCATCGTGGCCCACAAGCGCATGCGGACGGTCACCAACTACTTCCTGGTGAACCTGGCGTTCGCCGAGGCCTCCATGGCCGCCTTCAACACCGTGGTGAACTTCACCTACGCCATCCACAACGAGTGGTACTACGGGCCCTTCTACTGCCGCTTCCACAACTTCTTCCCCATCGCCGCCGTCTTCGCCAGCATCTACTCCATGACGGCCATCGCCCTGGACAGGTGAGTGACCCTCCCCAGAGCCCGGGGGGGGCTGTGTGTGCTCTGCAGTCGCGGCAGAGCATGGCAATAATAGGGGTTTTTGGTAAAAAAGGGCCAAAAATAACGATTAAAGCCGCCCCCCCCCCTCGCCTCCCTGGTTGGGGACGGCTTTGGGGACCCTTGTCAGCTCCGCAAAAGGAGCTTTGTGACCCTCGTGCGTGGTGGTGGCGTAGCTGTGGTGGGCATTTCTAGCACCCTGTGCCCTCCCAGCCCCTCTGCGGGGCCGTCCGTGCCCTCCCCGACCCCCTTGGGCAGGAGACAACTCGATATTTAGCACAAACTGGCACAAGGGACAATCCACGCCCGTGGCCGACGAGCCTCGTGGTGCTGCAAGTTTGTGGCTCTTGCTCCGAGTTGGGGAAGATCCAAGGGAGCCTCGGGGAGTTCAGACTTAGAAAACACGTCCTGACTCGGGGAGAGGGGGGTGCTTCTCCAGGAAAACCCACCTAGGTGTCCTTAGCGGGGTCAGGGTGGCAGTTCCTGCTGGGATTTGGCCGCAGCTCGGTTGGTTTTCCCTGCCCGAGGGTTGGGATCTGCCGGCAGGGCTCGTGTTTGTGCCGCGGTCACAAGTTTGGCGGGGTGTGGTGGCACCGGGGGCATTCCTTTGTCACCTCGAGGGACACCCAACAGCCCTGGCGCCGGCCCCTCCGATTCCCACCTCCCCTTTCTCCCTCTCTCCCTAAGAAATCTCTATTTAATGGCATTTCACGCCAGCGCTGGCGACAAATCGAGTCTCCTGACCAGCTCCTCGATTCCCCTCCGAGAATCAGCGTTTCAGGCACGCCAGATTCATGCAATGCTGCACATTCCCGGGGCTCGGGTCCCTCTTCCCGAGGAATAAAGCACATTTTGGCTGCGGATCCAGACGTGGGGGGCGGGGGTTGCCTTTTGCCGGCGCGTTCGGAGCCGGTGCCTCGGATGTTCGGCTCCGATGCTCCCCCGAGGGACGCTGGTGCCGCCACAGCTCTCAGGAAGCAGAGCTGGACGGGGATGATGCTCTCCCATCGCTAAAAACAGGCTTTGTGTTGCTCTGGAGTGGTTACAAAACGCTGTCCCTAAAATAAATTTGATGTAGCCAGGCTCTCCCGAGGGAGATGGGAGGAGAATTAGACAATAATCAATAAAAAGGGGAATAATACCAGCAGGGCTCATTCCCCTGTTGGCTGTTTCAGGAGCATCTGAGAATGTTTTGGATCAGCTGGAAAAGCCTCTTTCAGGTTGATTTTAATTACAGAAATGATGTTTTATTTTAATACCTTAATTTTTAGCCCTTGATCAACACCCTGGAATAACCAGGAAGGCGAATCTGCCAGGAGGATGTGGGGGGGAGTGTGAAAAACAGAGAGCAAAGGCAGGTCTGGGAGCCTGGGGCTGATTTTTTCGGGGGTGGGGAATTGGCATTCCCTGCTTGCTTCTGGCATGGCAAAGCCTGAGCAGAGGGTTGGTTTTCCTGTGGCTGTGATGCAAAACCTGGAGCCCCAAAAGAAGCTGCAGCCTCAGAGTGCCCAGAGCAACCTGCTGCATTTCCTGGTCACAGAATTCCAGAGAGGTGGAAAACTGGGAAGAAAAAGTCAGGAAAGCCCATCCTCAGCCCCTCCAAAACAGCATCTCCAAGCCCTGGAAAACTCCCTGTTTTCCTGTGTTTGAGACCTGACAATGGTTACTTAAAGGCATGAAAAGCAGGAACTTGTTACAGGAACATAAAAGGGCAGAATTCCTCCTGGCAAGCAGCAAAAAGCTGGGAACAAGCAAAAGAAGAACCTGAATTGGGAGCCAGGTAGGCTCAGGGAAATATCCACAGCCAGGATGTGTCTGAAATCACACTGTGGCTCTGATTTTCATCAGAAATTAGGGAAGCAGAATGGAATGTGCCTCGTTTCCCAAAGTGTTTCTGGCAGAGAGGTTGGACAGGGAGTGTGAGGGCTTGGAGAAGCATCAGGCTGCAGATTGTTCCCCTAAATCATCCCCCTTTCTGCTCCCTTTAAGCAATTCCCAGAATGCCAGAGGATGTGAAACTGCCTTGGAAAAACTCAGCACAGCCACAGTGGAGCTGCTGAGAGCAAATGGGAAATGTTGGCTTCAGAGAATCCCAGAATCCAGGAAAGGGTTGAGCTGGAAGGGACCTTAAAGACCATCCAGTGCCACCCCCTGCCCTGGGCAGGGTCACCTCCCCCTATCCCAGGGTGCTCCAACCTGGCCTTGAACCCTCCCAGGGATGGGGCAGCCACAGCTTCTCTGGGAATCCCCCTCCAGCCCCTCCCCACCGTCCCAGCCAAGAATTCCTCCCCAATATCCCATCCCAACCCACTCCCTGCCTGTTCAAACCCATTCAGGTGCCACTTTAACCCCAGGTCTTTCAGCTGCCTCTGGGCTGGAGCTGAGGAGGGTCTGAGACCCCCAGAGCTGCTGGGGGGACAGAGCTGGAGCTGCCAGGGATGGGCAAGAGCCCTGGAATGGGTTGGGATGGAGGGACCTTGAAGATCCCCCAGTGCCACCCCCTGCCCTGGGCAGGACCCACCATGGGTTTGTACCAGAAAAAAAAGGCTTTTACTTGAAGTCAAACCATCCCCTCCTTCCCCAGCTCCTGTTTCAGGCTGGGCTCAAAAGCCCCAAAATAAACCCAAAAACAAACAAGGGGTTGCTCCATACACTCCAACAATTGCAGGAAATTCAGGAATCAAGGCTGGCACATAAAAGGCTCAGGAAAAGCCCTGATGCAGCTTCTCAGCATCCTGAAAAGTGGGGGACAAACAGCTCCCTTTGGCACTTTAGAATTTGCCACATCCTTTGTTTTCAGGTGCCAGAGCACACGAAACATCCTTGTCCCTTCCAGCTCTCCCTGGGAATTGACTCACTTAGGAAAAAAGGCAGAAAATCCCTTTTCCCCCCAATATTCGAGGAAAGAGAAGCCCAGCAGTGCCCTGGTGAGTCCAGGCTCATTTCCAGCCACACTTGGAATAAAACCCCAAGTCTGGCCTTGCCTGAGTTGCAAAATCTCTGGAGCAGAGTGAGAGAAAGGTGCCATCTCCTCCCTCCTTGGTACCTGGGTACATTTCCGAGCATCAGCCCTCGCCTGCGAGCTGGAGGAGGGAGTTTCCATGAGGATGGACAGCCAGGAATGCAGAATCAGGGAGAAATAGGATTTTTTATCTCAAATCCCACTGGGAACGGAGAGCCCTCCGTGGCCTGGGAGTGAGCCAAGACTGGGGTATTTAAACAAAACAATTGCCCTTTTTCTGCAAAGCACCTTCTGCCTGAAAGCTGCTGGAAAAATGATCAGTAGTGGGAATAGCTTCCTGCAGCTCCCAAAATAATTTGCTCATTAGAAGAACTCCAGCCTTGAACATTGCCAGCCCAGGAGGCAGGGCTGGGAAATCCCACTGGGATCTCATTTATTGATTTTATATAAACTTTATTTAAAAAAACAAAATTTATTCCCCTTTTAATTTCCAAGTGGGTTATTAAGTTGTATCAGGAGTCCTGAGGTCCATCCATCTGCTGAAGGAACATCCCATCTGCAAACCATCCTAAAATTCCCACTCTGCAGACAAGTCCTGGGATTATCCCCCTGTTTGCAGCAGGGAAAGCAGCTTGGAAAATGACTCGTTGCTTGGAAGTTTAAATCCCAGGCTGGACAAACCTGCTGAATATCAGGAATTTTCCAGCCTAGCCACCCCAGTCCCTGAGGGTGACTGTTGCAGAAAGAACCCTCTGGAGTTAATTGCAGCAGTTAATTAGTAATTTACACCCAAATTTAGCACCAGGTTGGGGGAATTTAAGCTCGATGTAAAGGACTCGTGGGGTTTGCAGAGCAGGGCTTTGATCCCTGGAATCCTGCCCTGCTGGAGTGTCATTGGAGAGATTTGAGAGCAAGGGGGGAGAGAAAGGAGGGAAGGGTTTGGAGCAGCAAAAAGCATTCACAAAAATATCAGGTACCGTGAAGGCTACAGAAAAACCAGGAAGCTGCTGGATCCACAGCAGGAGCAGGGATTTTCCAGCTGGAGTTGGGAAGCAGGAGATGGGGAAGGGAATGTCTTAGAAGGATCACCCCTCAGGGCTGGTTTGTGTCCGAGATCCAGTGAAGATTAACTGGAATTAATCCCCCCCCAAAATACACCAAACATGAATTCAGCCAAAAATACATCACATTTCCCCCTCTCTTCTCTATGGAAATGGGGTCGAAATTCCCATTGTGATAAATATGGAACTACAGGGAACTGGGAACACTTCGGTGGCTCAAAGATGCAGGAAACTTCGGGTTTAGCCATAGAACCACATCAGAGGCCCATGGGAGGGTTTAGGATGGAAGGGACCTCCAAGCCCATCCAGTGCCACCCGTGCCATGGGCACATCCCACTTATCCCAGGTTGCTCCAAGCCCTGTCCAGCCTGGCCTTGGGATGGGCATCTGAGCTGGGCACTGGCATGAGGCACCACCGGGCCCCTGGTGAGATACTCGATTTGCTTGATATATTTATTAATCCCTTAATTTGATCCAAATTCTTCCACGGCCCTGAGGGAACTATCCCTGCCCTGAGTGCTCCAGGTCTCACCACCCTCAAGTTTCCAGGGGTTTTTTGTTCTTCCCACTCCGACCAGGACTAACAGGTTGTCGAGGTCACACAGGTGGCTCAAATACCAACATCTGCATAGTCTTCCAGCAGGGCTGAGCTGAGCTTTGGGTCCTCCTTTACCATCCCATCCCATTCCAGCAGTGCTGGCAAACATTGGGAATCCAGGAGGGAGCTCTGCCCCTCCTGCCCACCCTGGCACACCCGGATGCTGCAGCTTCCTGGGCTTTGATCCCATTTCTCCTATAATTGAGTTTTTGAACCGAGCGTGTCCCAGGAGTTTGTGATGCCAGAGGGGCCATTCTGGGCGTTCTCAAAGCTCCTGGTCTGGTGCTGGTGACAGGTTGTGGGGGTTCCCAGGCACCCCCAAAGCTGCCCAATCCCTGCCCTGCACAGCTGGACAGGGCAGGGGAAATACAGGGAAAGGTTCGTGAGCTGAGGGAAGCACTGGGAGGGATCAGAATTCAATCACAAGGAAAACAGGGAATGGGAATCAAATTTATTATCAACAAAATCAGAGCAGGAGGATGAGAAGTAAAATAAGTCTTCCAAAAACACCTTCCCCCCACCCCTCCCTCCTTCCCAGCTCTGCCTCCTCCCTCCAGAGACAGGAATGGGGGGCACGGTCAGCTCATCCCAGGCTGTTCCTGCTGCTGCTCTGGGAGGGGGGTTGGAGTCCTTCCCCTGCCCCAGGGTGGGGTCCCTCCCATGGGAGACGGTTCTCCAGGAGCTTCTCCAATGGGAATCCATCCCATGGGCAGCAGTTCTCCAGGAGCTGCTCAAAGGTGGGGCATTCCTCCATGGGACCAATCCCTCGGGATCTGCTCCAGGTCCCTCCCATGGGGTCAGTCCTTCAGGATCTGCTCCAGGTCCCTCCCATGGGGTCAGTCCTTCAGGAACTGCTCCAGGTCCCTCCCATGGGGTCAGTCCTTCCGGAACTGCTCCCAGGTGGGTCCCCCACAGGATCCCAAGCCCTTCCAGCACACCTGCTCCAGGTGGGCTCCTCTCCCCATGGATCCAAATGTCCCTGCCAGGAGCTGCTCCAGCAGCAGCTTCCCGTGGGATCCCAGCCTGTCTGGGGCATCCCCTGCCCCGGCTGGGCTCCCCCCGGGCGCAGCAGCTGGATCTGCCCCCCATGGCCTCTGTGGGCTGCAGGGGCACAGCTGCCTCCGGGATCTCCACGCCTGGAGCAGCTCCTGCCCCTCCTCCTGCCCTGCCCTGGGGCTCTGCGGGGCTCTTCCTCTCCCTCTGCTCTTCCCCGCACCCGAGTCCATCTTTTGCATCCTTTTCTGCTCCTCAGACACGTTATCCCTGAGCTGTCACTGCTGTTCCTGCCGGGCTCAGCCTTGGCCAGCAGCAGGTCCATCCTGGAGCCGCCGCACTTGGCTCTGCCAGGCATGGAAGAGCTTTGGCAGCTTCTCACTGGATCCCCCCCTGGAGCCCCCCTGCTCCCAAACCCAACACACTGAGAACCAAAGGACTCCGTTTGGATCTGAATCCCGCTGGGAAGCAGCAGGATCTGCTCTGGCATTCCCACTGGAGCTCAGCTGGAACAGGTGCCTGCGCTGTTTATCCCTCCTCTCCCTTTCCAGGATGACAAAACCCGGTCCCAAACCCACCACACACCCACAACACACCCGTCCCTTTGGGCTGTGCTTGAAGGAGCAGCCCCAGAGCCCCCAGAGGGCTGTTTTCCCTCCCTGGTGATGCCACAGAGAGCTCTGCAGCTGGAGGGAGCCCGTGGCACCTCCTGGGCTGGCAGAGCCCTGGCAGTGCCCGGCACTGGGCACCAACCGGGAGGAAGCAGCAGCTGCTCGTGGTACCCTCAGCCCTGGGCCCTTCTGGGGGTTGGGGGCACCACGAGGGCAGGTTTTGCCACACAGACCTGGTTGGGGCATCGTGGCACGAGCCTCGTGGGAAGAGGGGTGGGTTTTCCTGGGGGGCATCAGGAACTGCATTGGCAGCTGGGAGAGGGAGGGGATCGTCCTGCTCTGCTCTGAGCTGGGGTGGCCTCAGCTGAGATATTGGGGCAGTTTGGGGTCACACGAGGTGAGGGAGACATGGAACCACTGGGGAGTGTCCAAAGGGTGGGGAAGGGTCTGGAGGGGCCACGTGAGGAGCAGCTGAGGGCACTTGGTGTGTTCAGCTGGAGAAGAGGAGACTGAGGGGAGACCTCATAGGGGTCTTCAGCCCCCTCCTGATGGGCAGCTCTGATTGCTGTTCCCAGGGACAGGACCCTGGAAGGGCTGGAGCTGTCCCAGGGCAGGGTCAGGGGGGATCTCAGGGAGAGGCTTTTCCCCCAGAGGGTGGTGGGCACTGCCCAGGCTCCCCAGGGTTTGGTCATGGCCCCAAGGCTGCCAGAGCTCCAGGAATGTTTGGGTAATGGGACAGGGTGGGATTTGGGGATGTCTGTGCAGGGCCAGGGGTTGGACTCTGATCTTTGGGGGTCCATCTCGGCTCAGGATACTTCATGACTCTGACCCAGAGCTGTCCTGAGGGACTGACCCCCCTCAGTGTGGGGCACCTGCCCTGCCTTGGCCAAACCCCCTCCAGGACTGGCCCTGCCCTAAAACCCCCTTTGCTCAGCCTGGGAAATCCTCTCCTAACAAAGCCCAGCACAGCCCTCCTGGTTCCTCATCCCTCCTCTGCCGTGTCCTTGTTAATGAGGCAGATAAGGAAGCTCCAGGATGAAGGAGCTCCATGAATTTGGACTATTATATTAATCTGATCTCCATCAGGGTGAAAACAATTGTGTAATGGGAGTTCTCCAGGCAGGCTCCAGCCTTGCAGCTGACATTAATAGATGGCTACACGGCCTCCAATGCAATATCTATTTAATCACCGAGCGACTCCGGTACAGCATCAGCCCCAACTGCTCCCGTGTTGCCATGGCAACGCCCCCCAAAACACTGGGAAACATTGGAACGGCAGCACCAACGTCATGGAAGAGCATCTGGCTCTGGCCCTGGGGTTTGGTGCCAAGAGCACGGACCAGGATGGCGTTGGGATGCTAAACAGGTGCAAGAAAAGGCAGCTGGGTGGGAACTGGGAGTGCTGGTTGGCAGCTGAATGTGGTGCTGCCACCCGAGAGGGGAGCAGGGACACAGTGGTTGGTGCTGAGGAACAATTGCCATGGAATTTAGTTGGAACTGGATGACTTGAAACAGGTTGACCTGTCGGAACTGGTTAATCTGTTGAAACCAGTTGGTCTGTTGGAACCAGATGATCTGCTGGAACTGATTAGTCTGTTAGAACTGGTTAATCTGCTGGAATAGGATGATTTTTCCTGGAACTGGATGATCCTTCAAGTCCCTTTCGGCCCAAACCACTCCACAATCCTTCAAAACCCTCCCTACCCAAACTCTTGTGGAACAAACAACCCCATTCCCAGTGTCCTCCTGTGAACTGCCTGCATGGGGAACAAAACATTCCCTAATGCAGGAAATCTGCCTTTCAATCCCAAAAAAAGACCCAATTCCCTGTGACAACACGGGCCTTGAAGGCTGCAGGGGGTTTGTCACCTGCCACAGGGGAGGGCAGGAGGTTCACCTGCTCCTCTTCCTCATCTCCATGGACAACCATCCCCAGCAACACCCAATTTTGGGGGGGATGGGAAAAACACCCTCTTGGATGGCAAAGGAAAAAACCAAGGGGGTGTTTGGGCCCTGGAACAGGGTTTGGTCCTGGCCACGGTTTGGACAATTCAGGGACATCAGGGGGGGATTTTTGGGGTGTCCTCTGCAGGATGGGTTGGACTCGATGATCCTTGTGGGTCCCCCCAACCCAGAATATTCCATGACTCTTTGAAATCTCTCCAGTGGGATCCAGCACTTTAGGAAGAGGGGCAGAGCAAGGCAGGAGGAACAGGAGGGAAAAACCTCCTGATCCTCATTTTTGGGAGCCCCTTCCCACCAGCACCACCAAACCAAGGAGGGCATTGCATTCCAGAGCACTGACCCTGAGATGGACCCAGCTGGTCAGAACGTGGTGCTGGTGCCACCAGCTGTGGGTTCAGCTCATTCCCTTCAGAGCTGGACTCATGATCCTTGCGGGTCCCTGCCAGCTCGGAATACCCTGTGGAATTCTGTGCAATCCATGCTTTTTCATGCCCCTCAAACCTCTGCCTGGGGTCAAACACCCACCAGCCCCTTGGAGATGCAGCAGCTCCATCCTTATTTCCATTCCAGTGCTGACTTGTGGGTATTAAGAGAAAATAAATGGATGGGGAGGGTTTTTTTCTGCTGGAAGGCAAATCATGATTGACGTGTTTTCTTTGCTGCCAAGGAGTGACTGATGGAGCTTTGGCTGCAGCAGCTTCTGCTGCCTCACCTGGTACAGGGAGATGAGCTGGATTGAGGGGGAGGAAGGAATTCTTTTGGGTTATCCCAAAAATCTGCACCACACGAGAGGGTTTGGCTCAAAACTCGGCAGAACTTCAGGAAAGCCAAGTGGATTTTTGGGACTGGAGGCAACAAAAGATTGGCCAAAAAGCCCCTCAAAACCCAAAAATTCCGAGACAGGAATGAAATGGGTGGGAAAACACAGGAAGTTCAACTTGTCTGCAAAGGGAATGGGAGGTTTTGATGGACCTGGAGCTGGGAGAAGTAGAACAAGGTGTTTTTCTCCCCAAATTGATGCTTTTCCACCCCAAAATAAGCAGGATGGAAACTCATCTGAGCTGTGGTGGCCACAAAAACACCTTCACTGATCCCTCCCTCTCCCTGCTTTGATTTGAGCTCAAATGTTCCTGTCAAGGAGAGGGGAAAAAAGGGGGGAAAAAAGGAAAAAAATAGTTATTGAGAAGTTGGGACAATTTTCTTTAGGAATACAACTATTGTATAATTATCCTATTTTATAATATGAAGTAAGAGCCTCATTATTTTCAGGATGTTTGTCCATTTCCAGGATTTTTATGGGCTGTAATTCCAGCTCCTCCAAACAGTCTAGACCCTTTCCATGATCTTGTATCCCTCCCCGTCTGGAAGAACTGTTATTATTCCCATTTTTAATCCTGATGGATTAAACCCAGGGCATCCCTAATGGAATATGTCAGAGACTGCTCATGGATTGGAAATTGCTGCCAAAAAACAGGATTTAGGGCAAATTTTGCCCCCCAAACCCCACGCATTTGGTCCCTCCTTCCCCCTGACCTTGTCCTTGCATAGCCAGGGAGGTTGGATGAGCTTTGCCATCTCCTTCCCACCACGAGACAGAGTTGGAAAACCCCAGTGGTGGTCGGGAAGGTCTCCAGGTGATGCCTTTGGGCTGAGCTCATCCTCACCAGAATGATTTGGGTGTTCCATGGATCACAAAGGCTCCTCCAGATGCAAAGGGTGAGGAAAAGGCTCCAAAAATGCAGGACCCAAGTTGGAGGTGTCTGAGCTTTCCTGGCTCGTTGCACTCAAGCCTTGGCTTTGCCTCCTGGAGGTCTCAGCCCCAGATGTTTCTCCAAGCAAGGAGTTTCATGGAAAACACTCCGGTTTGTTGGGAATTCCTTGGTTTTGGTTGTTTCCTTCCTTGAGTTGGACTCAGGTGGATTTGTTGGAGCTGCCTGGGTGCCTTGCTCTGAATCCTGGGATAAAAACCATGCAAAGCCACCAGTGGGGGCTCAGCCAACACCAGGCATTGGAGAGATGAGGAAGAGGAAGGAGCTGAATCCTCCTGGGAAGCTGATCCCAGTGCAACAAGGGGAAATGGGAAACCTGGGGACAGAACCCAGGCTGGGCCAAGGCAGCACCAACACCCTTTGCCTCGGCTTTTTCCATCCAGTTTCCAGCCCCAAACAGATTTTTGAGGGATAATTATCATGTGGATCAGCTGGAATTTCGCTTGGATTAGGGTGGTAAATGTTGGGACCTGGGGGCTGAGGAAGAGCTGAGGCAGCACCTACTGATGCAACGTATTTCTAGCAACACCAAGGTGTCTGCCACCCAAAAATGTGACACAGGAAATATTTAGGGAAAAACTAAAAGGCAGGTCCGTTCGTTCCTAGGAAGGAGGAGGGAGGAAGGAGGAGCTGAGGCTGCAGAAGCCCCGAGCAGAGATGCAACATTCCTTCTCTTCCCAAAGCCTGATGTGGAGCAGGAGAGGGAATAAAAACCCTGCCACATTCTCGGCTCATCCTCCCCATGATCCTGGCTCTGGAAAAACTGGATTTGCAGAGGGATAAATTCAGTCTGCCACATCACCACGGGAGCTTTCCTGTCCTGGGTGACTGATGGTCCTGGTGGCATCGGGGATCTCCCATCCCACGCTGCTCCAGAGCTCTTGGCTTTGGTTCTGCTCCTGGACTTCTTCGCTCTGGGATCTACCACAGAGCCAAGATTTTTTGTGGAGAGGGAGCAACCAACGTGGTGACTGCCAGGTGGCTCTGGACAGATTCCTTGTGTCACTGGAGCTGTTTGGCAGCTCCAACAAGTCAATTATTGCCTCCAACGGGATTCCAGTTGCCGGGATAAAACCCTGGGAACGCTCCACAATAGGATTCTCTGACACTGATTGGGCTGCACAGCACGAGAGACTGCCAGGGTGCATTTGGGGGGTGTCAAAGCACGACCCCCATGCCAGGACAGCCCCAAAAGCTGGTTTTCCAGGTTTTCCAGGTTTTCCAGGTTTTCCAGGTTCTCCAGCCCTGAGTGCCCGTGTCCCACCCTGCAGGTACATGGCCATCATCCACCCCCTGCGGCCACGGCTCTCGGCCTCCGCCACCAAGGTGGTCATCGGGGTCATCTGGCTCCTGGCATTCCTGCTGGCCTTTCCCCAGGGATACTACTCCGTGATGGAAGAGCTTCCCGGCCGGCTCGTGTGCCTGGTGGAGTGGCCCGAGCCTGGGACAGACGTGTATGGAAAAACGTGAGTGGGGAAAGGGAAGGGAAAATACTAAGGAAGGTTTGGGAAGGCAAGACAAGGAAAGGTGGGAATGGCTCCGAATTCCTTGGGAAAGGGAGATCCTCCCCTTACCGATCCAGAGCCACGTGGTAGAAAAACCTCCATCTGTGTCGTCCTGGGGCACACTGAGGTTAGTTCAGGTGGGTTTAGTCTCAGTTCGGGTGAGTTTAGTGCTCTTTCTCTGTGGTCCAGACATTGCCCTGCATTCCCTGCCCTTCTGGGATGTCCATCCCGCAGGGAATGTCCTGTACAGCTGCTGGAACTCCATAGCCTGGCTCTGGGAGTGGGGTCTCTGCTGCCCCCGGGGCTGGTTCATAAACACAGCTCTGGTTTTCACGACCTGGATCTCCAAAGGCTTCCCAAGCTCAGAGTTATTTCTGCCAGGGGGGAACAGGATTTTACCTGGAGGATCTTGGCCAGGCAACAACAGAAATGACCCTGATTTGGGGTTTACTGGCTCCGAACTCCCCATAGTTCACTCAACAACCTAAGCCAGGCTATAAAGAGGGCTCTGTAGCCTCAGCAGGAATCCTTCCTCCTCCTTAAGGTGCTGCCTCATTAATCCTGCCCTTTCCAAAGGGTCTGGCAGCCCTTGAAGCCCACGGGAAATTAAATGTCGTGTATGGAGGGAAAAGGAGGAGCGAGGGGAGAAAAAAGGTCCTTGTGATGTCCAGCCCTGTGCAGAGAGGAGGAATTGGGGCTGTGAGTTGCTGCTGGAGCCCCAGCAGGATCCACACCCGGGGGAGGGGCTGGAAGCCGAGCCGAGCCTGGCAAAGCCCTGCAGCACAGATGGGCTGTGTCGATCAGCGGGTGGCAGCTCCTTTCTCCCTTAGTGGAGTTGGGAGGCAGGTGTGGCACAAACAAAGCCCAGCTGAGCTCCAGGGGGGTATTCCAAGCTTTATTATTCCATGAGAAACCGACCAGGCTGAAGAGATGGTGACCCCAGCAAGTGGAGCAGGAACAAGCTCAGGCTGATCGTTCCGCTGTGTTGTTCGCTGGGGCTGTTGCTTTTCCATGGTGCTAACCCAGGGAAAAAATGCCCCCAGTCTGGAGCATCCCACGCTCCTCTGGGCTCCAGGAAAGCTGGGAAAGCAGCTGCTCAGCAGGAGCTTTAGAAAGCCAAACCCCCAGGAATTTGGGGCTTGAGAGGAACTTGCAGCTCCAGCAGCGTCGGACTCGCTCGTGCAAAGCCCAGCAGGGCTTGGGCTGAGATTCTTCTGCCCCAGAATAACTGCAGGGACAGGTGTTGGGGGCAGTGGGAGCCCCTTCCCTGCTCCGTGGCCTTGGAGAGGTTATTTTGGGAATGCACTGGTGGCTGCTGCTTTGTTTGCAAGAACAAATGAAAAATCCCATTGTTTGTGCAGCTCAGGGGGAAAAGAGGCGATTTCTCCCACTCCAGGGGGGTTGCTTGGGATGAAAGGAGCCTGGAAAGCTCAACCCCAGAGTGCAGAGGGGTCTCAGAGCCCGGGATGGGGTTTTTCCCTGGAAAAATGTCCTGGTGGGGTGCACAAAGCTTGGCACAAGGAGCGTCTGCAGCAGGACCCGACAACTGCAGCACAATTTGATTGTGCCATCAATCCCCTCTCCGTCTTTTGTCCCACATGGATGGCTGGTCTATTCCAATCTTACCAGCTGCCACTTCTGCTTGTTAAGGAAAGGGGAAAGTCCCCCCAGGTCTGGTTTGTCTGGAAGAAAAGAGCCCCTGGGGACACCCTTTATATGGCAACAGCCCTGGGCTTTGCAAGGCAAGGGGAGGTGGCAGCTCCATCCTCTTGCATCCCAAAATTCCTTCAGGCTTTCCATCCTTGACAAAACCCTAAATCCCTTAAGTTACAAACCCCAGCTTTCTCCAAGTGCTCTGATCCTGCAGTTCTTGCAGGCAGAATAACATCCAAAGAGTTCCGCTCCCAGGCTGGTTTTCTGCACTCAAGGACCAAGGAAAAGCTCTTTGGCATCCCTGCCCATTCCCAGATAGCTCTGGAAATCAGGATCTGTGTTTCTTATGTTGCCTCCCAGCTTCTCTGAGGCATTTCTGCAGAACTTGGAGCTGTTTGCAGCTGGTTCAAGATCCTGCCTTACATGGGAACCTCGTCACGGAGCCACCGAGACGCCTCTTTAATTAGTGAAATGGAAAACAGCCCCACAAAATCCACCCTAAATGTGATTAGGGCCGGGGGAGGAGGAGGCCAAATGAAATTGCAGGTACAAGACAAGGAGGAGATGGAGTGGCAAACCCCATTCCCTGTGGGAATTGCACCAGGCAGGAGCCTGATCCATTCATTTGAATGTTGGGGATATTATTCCATCAAACATAGGGAGGGCAAGAGTAACCCAGGGCCTGGAGCCCCTCCAAAAGATGCAGCACCCAAAAAGATTCAAGACAACAATACATGTAAAGACCCTAAAGCCTTGGGAATGAAATTCCCTCTAACCTGGCAGCATTTGAGAGGCTTTTCAGGCCGACCAGTCCTTTTCCTGTCCCACCAGAACTCCTCTTTCCACAGCGAAGGTTTTTGCGGGCTCTGTTGGCAGGAGGGGCTCTGCACAGTCCAAGGGCCATCCCCGCCCTCCTTGGTGAAATCAGCACTATTTTATTCCTTTTTAACCCCCTTTATTTAATAGAAATCCTCACTCAGCCCACTGAATTCCCACTGACCCTGCCAAGGCTCCACCAACCCCCAACAGAAGAGCCCCGGGGCTGTGCCAAGTTTAATCCAGAGCCTCTTACATGGATTTGGAATTATTTATCCATGTTGTAAACACACTTAAGGATCCTGCCTTTTCCACGAGCCTGGAGAACTGGCCCAGCTGCTAAATTCACTGGAAAGTTTTAATAAACCTCCATGACAAGGACTTGGCTCTTCTGGGAACTGGGCTTGTGCTTTGTGCCACCTGAGTCTGCCTTAACCCCTGCTGGACCAGGATTTAGGTGACCTGCATCCCATCCTGTAGGGACAGCCTTTGTTTCCTCGGCTCACCATTCCCATCCTTCATATGCCCAAAACACACATTTACTGGCAGGATTTCCAGCTGAAAGGTGGGAGAAGAGGCCACATCCATCCCTGGGATAATTTGTGGTGTGAAGGGAGGAGTGAGAGTAAAAAGCTCCCCTCAGCTGCAACATCCTCCCCTTGGGAAGGGAACACGTCCCATCCGATCCCAGGCGGGTGCCAAGGGCTGGCAGCAGAGGCTTGGGGAGGATTGGGGTGAAAGTAGGGAGCCCTTCCCAGCCCGGGGTGAAAGTAGGCAACCTTTTCCAGCCTGGGATAAAGTAGGGAACCTTTTCCACCCTGGAATGAATGAAGGAGCCCTTCCCAGCCTGGGGTGAAAGAAGGGAACCTTTTCCAGTCTGGGGTGGAAATAGGAGCCCTCCCCAGTGTGGGATAAAGGAGGAGCCCTTCCCAGTGTGGGATAAAGCAGGAGCCCTTCCCAGTGTGGGATAAAGCAGGAGCCCTTCCCAGTGTGGGATAAAGCAGGAGCCCTCTCCAGTGTGGGATAAAGCAGGAGCCCTCTCCAGTGTGGGATAAAGCAGGAGCCCTTCCCAGTGTGGGATAAAGGAGGAGCCCTCCCCAGTGTGGGATAAAGCAGGAGCCCTTCCCAGCCTGGGATAAAGCAGGAGCCCTCCCCAGCCTGAGCTCTGCAGGAGTTGTGCCCACCCCTCTTTGCCCCCCTGCCCTCCCAGCCGGGTTTGGGGCAGGGGCAGCTCGGCAGGTGACCCTCCAGGGCCGTCCCTCCCGCAGGTACCACTTCTGCATGACCGTGCTGCTCTACCTGCTGCCCCTCGCCGTCATCGGCTGCGCCTACAGCGCCGTGGGGCTGACCCTCTGGGCCAGCGCCATCCCCGGGGACTCCTCCGGCCGCTACCACGAGCAGGTGTCGGCCAAGAGGAAGGTGAGGAGCTCCCCCAGCCTCAGATCCTTCTCCAGGGGTGGGAACGGGGGGGGCTTGGCAGGAACCCACAGGGATCGTCTGTCTGACCTCTGGTCCTGCACAGACATCCCCAAATCCCACCCTGTGCCCCAGAGCATCACCCAAACACTCCTGGAGCTCTGGCAGCCTTGGTGCTGTGCCCACTGCCCTGGGGAGCCTGGTCAGTGCCCACCACCCTCTGGGGGAAGAACCTTTTTCAAGATCCCCCCTGACCCTGCCCTGGGACAGCTCCAGCCATTCCAGGGTCCTGTCCCTGGGAACAGCAATCAGAGCTGCCCATCAGGAGGGGGCTGAAGACCCCTATGAGGTCTCCCCTCAGTCTCCTCTTCTCCAGCTGAACACACCAAGTGCCCTCAGCTGCTCCTCACGCGGCCCCTCCAGACCCTTCCCCACCCTTTGGACACTCCCCAGTGGCTTTAATGTCCTTTTTCTCTTGTGGAGCCCCAAATTCCCCCAAGCCCTCGAGGTGAGGCCACCCCAGTTGTGGGAAATGGGACAGAGTGTCCTCCAGACGTGTCCTCTGAGATGCCCCGGGGTGCAGAGGCACCCGAGGTGGGAAGGTGTGGGTGGGCTGACCCTGCCCTGTGTCGTGGTGCAGGTGGTGAAGATGATGATCATCGTGGTGTGCACCTTCGCGCTGTGCTGGCTGCCCTACCACGTCTACTTCACCCTGCAGTACTTCCACCCCGAGTGGTACCTGCAGAAGTTCATCCAGCAGGTGTACCTGGCCGTCATGTGGCTGGCCATGAGCTCCACCATGTACAACCCCATCATCTACTGCTGCCTCAACGACAGGTGGGTCTCCACAGCACGTCTGGCGCAATGGGGAGAGGAGCAGGGGGAGATGCAGAGGGGTCTGATGGAGGAGGGGACTGGTGGGGAGTGTTTTGGGATAGTTCTGCCCCATCCTCCACTGCAGGGGGCTTCCAGCAGATGCTGGGATGGTACAACCCTCACCTAAAGTCTTCCCTGAAGCCCCTGTGGGATTTGAGGGCAGGTACCAAACCAGTCCTGCCAAAAACTCAATTGATTTGGTCATTTAGGGCTCTCAGCTGGAGGAGAGGAGACTGAGGGGAGACCTCCTGGCAGTCACAGCTCCCTCGGGAGGGGCAGAGGAGGGGCAGGAGCTGATCCCTGCTCGGTGGGACCAGGGACAGCACCCAGGGGATGGTGTGGGGCTGTGTCAGGGCAGGGTCAGGGGGGATCTCAGGGAAAGGTTCTTCTTCCCCCCGAGGGTGGTGGACACTGAACAGACTCCCCAGGGTTTGGTCATGGCCCCAGGGCTGCCAGAGCTCCAGGAGTGTTTGGATGATCCTCTGGGGCACAGGGTGGGATTTGGGGATAGTCCTGTGCAGGGCTGAGGGTCGGACTCCGATCCCCTTGGGCCCCTACAACTCAACTCATTCTGGGCAGCAAAATATGGAGAACTAAAATATGGCCATTAATCATTAATATCCATATTAGTTACCAGGCCAGACATCCCTGTTGAAAACCACCCTTTGAAAGACCCCAAAAGCAACAGCAGGGGCTAAAAAAGGTGATCCCAAACCCAGACCCCACCCAGCTCTCATCCCAAAATCCATGAGGTCATGGTGCAACCGGGCGTTTATCCCTGGATCCCCCTGGCGAGGAGCAGCCCCCACGGTCGTGCCCCTCATCCCAAAATCCATGAGGCCACGATGCAACTGGGAATTGGGGGTTTATGCCTGGATCCCCCTCCCCGAGGAGCAGCCCCACAGTGGTGCCCCCCACCCCGCTGTCTCCGGCAGGTTCCGGGTGGGATTCAAACACGCGTTCCGCTGGTGCCCCCTGGTCAGCGCGGGCGCCTACGAGGGGCTGGAGCTGAGGTCAACCAGGTTCCTGCAGACCCAGAGCAGCATCTACAAGGTGAGCAGGGTGGACACCACCGTGTCCTCGGCCCCGGGGGCGCCCGAGGAGGACCCCGAGGAGCCCCCCAAGGCCAAGCGTCTCTCCGTGGACGCCGCGTCCAACGGCTCCTCCCGCAGCGACTCCAAAACCGTCTCCGAGAGCTTCAGCTTCTACTCCAACACCCTCACCTGAGGGACCCCCGCCCCTCCCGAGGTGCCACCACCCCCTCCTCCTGCGGGGATGCTCCAGGGCCCCATCCCTGCCCCGGCTGGGGATGTTTCTCCGGGCTGTGTCCCCGGCTCCTGCGCGCCTGCCGGGAAGCAGGAGCTCCACGGGTTTAGCTCCGTGTGTTCCATCACGGGTGGAGGGGGTGCAGGAACGGGACAGAGCCAAGGTGCTCTCCAAAACTGGAATTCCAACTTGGCAGGAGTTTTGCTGCTCTCATCGGGCATCTCCCAGTGCCTCCCACCTCTCTGGAAAACGATCCTGTCCTGCACTTTCCCCCTCCTCCCCTTAATCTCCCTGTCACTCCCAGCTGGAAATCTGGGGGGATATTCAATCCCAAAATCCGGGAAAAGTGCTGGTTTCAACACCAGGAGCCTGGACATTTGTTGGGAATCATCGACCACTTGAAGCTTCAGCTCAGATCCAGGATTTTCCACGTGGTCTTGGCTCTTCTCCAGCACCCACGTGGATGGTCTCCTGCTGCCCCTCCACCCCCAGCTCATCCCAAAGGATTCCTGATCCCAGCCCGCCTTTGGCTGCTCTTCATCAACCCCAGGTGCCAAAAGCAATCACTGTGATTTCCCAGAAAGCCCAAGGTGATGCCTCTTGGACACATCCTGGGATCCTGTGGAGGTCTGGAAAAGGAGAGACCGTGTTGAAACATCTCTCCCACCCTGGATTCCACCACAAAAACAAGCTTGAAAGGGAGATCAGGAATTTTGCAGCCTCTTTTTGCTTACAGGGGGGTTGGAATGATTCCCTTCCACCTTCTGGATTTCATTTTAATTAGGGAATCTGTTTTTTCTCTGGCAGAAAACATGAAGTTCATGATGTGTGCATGGATATATGGAATATTTTAGTGCTGCTCTGATGGATAATTGTCCCTGGGGCTCCCTTGGTCAGCAAAGGGATGAACACAGAGGGGGCAAAAAAGGGAATAAAATGAGATGTGGACAAACGTGGCTTGTTGGGGACAAACCCACAGATTTGGGGGCAGTTTCGGGGCAATTTACTCCTGGTGGATGGTCTAACCCCTCATTTTCTGGAGTGGAAATCAGGATTCACTGCAGGAGGAATGAGAGATGAGCACACAGGGCAGGGAAAGGGCTCATTTGTTTTCGAGCAGCTGAACATCAGACCCTGCTGAGCACCCGCAGAGTGAAGAAGGGAGGATTTGGGGGCTTTTCAACTCTTCAGACTCCAAAGTGGTTGCTGGAAGAGCCAGTCATGGAAAAATCCACACCACGACAGTTCCTGGAGATAAATACCCCGATATTTAAGGAATTACTCTGGTAGAACTGAAATAAGTGGGAAAACTGATGGATCCAGGAGCACCCAGCGGGGACTGACTGGCAGGAATGATCACTTTGCCCCCCATTCCTGTCACGTGCCCCTGGAGGAGCAGCTTTTCCACCCTCTTCCCAACCCTCCAGGCACATCCTGGAATAGATTTTTCCTCCCCAGATTTCCACTTCTTGTCACCTTTGGACACTTTCCTGTGTCTCTGCCTCCCGATATCCTGCATCCTGCAGAAGGGGAATGTCAGAGGGAGGTTGGTTTTTAAAACTCCAAGGGATTCCAAGGGTTTAACTCCAGGGCTGGAGTGGGAAACCTTTCCCACCCACCCCACACTGATCCACGAGAAGGTGCTACAACCCAGGGCCAAATCCTGCTTTATTCCCAACCCAAGTTCACACAGAAATTAAACCAAATACCTCCATGTGGCCAGAGAGGAGGATAAAGCAGATGGAGATGGGCTCAAACCACTCCCATGAGAGGTGGGTTGGGTTTTGAGCCTGCAGGAGTCAATTTAGCTGAGGGGGAAAGAGAAATATAAATCTCTGTGGATATTTGGATATTTATAACCACACTGCCCGTCTGGCCTTGGCATTTTCTGTCCCCAGGAGGATCTTTGGGATGATCCTGAGAGGAGCAGAGGGATGACAAGTGTCATCCCACAAGCAAAGCTCAGCTGGAGATGTGGGATAAGCCCAAGGAGAGGCTCAACTCAAACAGATGGTTCCCAGCCTGAAATCCCTCCTGGGGATCTTGTGCCTCTTGAAACAACGTGGGGGAAATTCCCACCTGTTGGAAATAGTGCTGATGAGCCCAGTGGAGCCTGGCTGGGATGATGGGAATGTGTCAGGGGATCATCTGACAGCTGAAGGTCCATGGAGGAAAACCAAAATGTTGGGTCTAAGTGGGTACAACATTCCCAAATCCAGGTCTTCCTTTGTCCCCTCCAAGCACCAGGTTGTTTGGCAGGAACAGGGACAAAGGTCTTTTCACGTTTAGGATCTCGGCCATTCTAAGGTGGGACAAACATGGAATGGGTTGGGATGGAGGGACCTCAAAGACCCCTCCCCAGTGCCACCCCCTTGCCCTGGGCAGGGACACCTCCCACCAGCCCAGGCTGCTCCAGCCTGGCCTTGGACACTCCCAGGGATGGGGCAGCCACAGCCTCTCTGGGAATCCCATCCCAGCCCCTCCCCACCGTCCCAGCCAAGAATCCCTCCCCAATATCCATCTAAATCGCCACTTTTCCATTGAGAAGCCCTTCACTCGTCCTGTCCCCAGTCCCTCTCCAGCTCTCCTTGGAGCCCCTTTAGGCCCTGGAAGGGGCTCCCAGGTGTCCCTGGATCCTTCCCTTCTCCAGGTGACCCCCCAGCTCTCCCAGCCTGGCTCCAGCCCTTGGAACATGCCCAGGTTGTCCCCACCCTTGGAACGTTCCCTGAATGCCAAAGCCACAGAAGGGCTCCTGAAGACTGAAAAGCTTCACAGACTTTGGGAAGGGACTTGTATCCTTGCGGTGAGTCTGGACTCTGCTCTCTTTCCATCTCTCCATCTGCTGAATCCAGGAGCTTTTCCTGCTTTCCAAAGGCCCCGTCCCTGGTTTTTGCTGGCAGATCCCTGGTTGGAAACTCAATTGCAAAGCAAGAGAGTTTCTTTGGCTCTTCCCTGGCACTTCCTGGCACTGCACAGGAACATCTGGAGAGACTCCTCTGGGTCCTCCCTCCCGGACATCCCTTCTCCATCCCTCCCTGGAGCACAGGGATAACTCTCACCCTTCAGGGAGAGCTGCCTGAGCCCAGTTCCAACAGATCCCTGCAGGAATCTGCTCCCTCCCTGCAGGAAGGAACTCTAAATCCCAAATCCCAGCCTAAAGCCCCTCCTTTATCCCTGGGTCATCGACTGTAAGCTCAGCTTTGCATCCTGGAACTGCTCTTCCCCCTTGTCCAGAACACGGAGCAGCAAATCCCCCTCCCCATTCCCATTCCCACCCTCACCTCAAGGGCTGCTCAGCTGCTCCAAAGCAACATTCCCACCCCATTTCACGTGGAACTTTTTACCCCCACCAGCAAAAGCCAAACCAGGGGCTCTTTGCCAGAAAAATCCAGCGGCCTCAGGAAGGTGGAAGCTGAGCACAGATTCCCATGTTTGGATCCATAAAAAACTGGCCCCACACACCTCTTTTATATTTATATTTATTTTTGGTTTTATTTTGTTGCCCCTCCCCATGTGCCAACCTCAGACTGGACATGGAGTATCCACTGTTCATGGAGCATTCCCACAGGATTTGGGGCTTTTTCATCTTCCTGTGCCCTTGGCAGGGCCCTCCTCTGGGGTCACATGCCCCAGAGCTTCTGGATTCTATTTATTATTAAAATAACCGTCATAATTTAAATAAACCAAACCTTTCAGCCTTCAGGTGGTTCCTTCCCTCTGGAATTCTGGGATCTGCTACAAATGTCCCCCCCTCCCCAAGAAACCTCTGCCTCCAGCTGACTAATTAACCCAGTGGTTTTAAGGCAAAGCTTAACATGCAAATGAGCCCATTTTCCTGTGGTTTATCCACCCAAAATCCCAAGTCTGCTGGAAGACGGATCACAGTCATGGGTTAAACGCAGAATTCCTGGAGAGGGGCAGGGACCTCTCTGGGATGTCTCTGCCCTTAAAATTCCCATCCCCAAAGGGATCCAGTCAGGACGAGGAGATGAGAGGGCTCTGAGCTGCCTTGGGAGGTTGGAATTTGCTGTGGCAGGTACTTGGAGGGAAGTTCTTCCCATTGTAGCATCTCCATGGAAAAAAGGTCCAGAAATCCCTGTCTCCTGTCAGGTTTATCCATGTGGATTTCCACAAACAAATGTTCCTTTTGTGAGACTTTCTGGTGAGGGGTTAATTTGGGAGGGAAGATCACGGGGTGGGGGTTTGGGGGNCCCTTGGTTTTCCAAGCCCTCCCCACACTCTTGGAAAAGCAAGTGGGAATTTCAGGAGCTTCCAGCCCCCTTTCCTTGACAGAGCAGCCAATGGAACCGGCTCCCCTTTCCAGGATGGAATTCCCAAACCCCAAAGCCCTTGGTTTTCCAAGCCCTCCCCACACTCTTGGAAAAGCAAGTGGGAATTTCAGGAGCTTCCAGCCCCCTTTCCTTGACAGAGCAGCCAATGGAACCGGCTCCCCTTTCCAGGATGGAATTCCCAAACCCCCAAGCCCTTGGTTTTCCAAGCCCTCCCCACGCTTTTGGGAGAGCAAGTGGGAATTGCGGGAACCTCCCAGCCCAGCTCCCACTACAATTTGCAGTTTGTAATTACAGGAACATTAAAAGGGCCCATTAAACTCCTGTTATTTATTTCCACGGGTTATTTCATCCTGGAAAGGGAGAGGAGGGATAAACAGCGCAGGCACCTGTTCCAGCTGAGCTCCAGTGGGAATGCCAGAGCAGATCCTGCTGCTTCCCAGCGGGATTCAGATCCAAACGGAGTCCTTTGGTTCTCAGTGTGTTGGGTTTGGGAGCAGGGGGGCTCCAGGGGGGGATCCAGTGAGAAGCTGCCAAAGCTCTTCCATGCCTGGCAGAGCCAAGTGCGGCGGCTCCAGGATGGACCTGCTGCTGGCCAAGGCTGAGCCCGGCAGGAACAGCAGTGACAGCTCAGGGATAACGTGTCTGAGGAGCAGAAAAGGATGCAAAAGATGGACTCGGGTGCGGGGAAGAGCAGAGGGAGAGGAAGAGCCCCGCAGAGCCCCAGGGCAGGGCAGGAGGAGGGGCAGGAGCTGCTCCAGGGGTGGAGATCCCGGAGGCAGCTGTGCCCCTGCAGCCCACAGAGGCCATGGGGGGCAGATCCAGCTGCTGCGCCCGGGGGGAGCCCAGCCGGGGCAGGGGATGCCCCAGACAGGCTGGGATCCCACGGGAAGCTGCTGCTGGAGCAGCTCCTGGCAGGGACATTTGGATCCATGGGGAGAGGAGCCCACCTGGAGCAGGTGTGCTGGAAGGGCTTGGGATCCTGTGGGGGACCCACCTGGGAGCAGTTCCGGAAGGACTGACCCCATGGGAGGGACCTGGAGCAGTTCCTGAAGGACTGACCCCATGGGAGGGACCTGGAGCAGATCCTGAAGGACTGACCCCATGGGAGGGACCTGGAGCAGATCCCGAGGGATTGGTCCCATGGAGGAATGCCCCACCTTTGAGCAGCTCCTGGAGAACTGCTGCCCATGGGATGGATTCCCATTGGAGAAGCTCCTGGAGAACCGTCTCCCATGGGAGGGACCCCACCCTGGGGCAGGGGAAGGACTCCAACCCCCCTCCCAGAGCAGCAGCAGGAACAGCCTGGGATGAGCTGACCGTGCCCCCCATTCCTGTCTCTGGAGGGAGGAGGCAGAGCTGGGAAGGAGGGAGGGGTGGGGGGAAGGTGTTTGTGATGTTTGTTTTATTCTCATCCTGCTCTGATTCTGTTATTAATAAATTGAATTAATATCCCAAATCCGAGGCTGTTCTGCCCCAGCAGTGCTCAGAGAGGGATTTCCCCCTGCTCTTTTCTCCACACAGGAACCTTTCCTTGTGTTTTCTCTCCCCTCCTTCGTGTTTTCTCTCTCGCTACCTTGGGTTTTCTCCCTGCTTTCCCTCCCCTTCCCTTCCTCCTGTTTTCTCTCCCTTCCTTGTGTTTCCTCTCCGTTTCCCTGTGTTTTCTCCCCGTGTCCAGCCGAGGAGGCCAGTGAGAGCAGCTTTGGGGGCACCCAGTGCCCAACCAGTGCCAACCCTCACAAGCAGCCGCCCCATCCCCGTCCCCAGACGGATTCAGTCCCATCCCGACTGCAGCTGGACACCCCCCACGATAACAGCGTTATTAGTTTCCAAAAACACTCCTCAGGGACAAAAAAACATCCACGTTCTTCGTGCCTTGGCTTGTCAGGAAAACCCCTCAAAATCAAGAGGTGCCCGGGGGTGACCCCTAAAACCAAAACCTCGTCTTTGGGCGAGTCTTTTTTTGGTGTCGCTTGAGTTTTGCAGAGTTGAATGGACCCCTCAAGCGGCCGATCCCTCTGGCAGAGCCACCAGATCAACTCAATTAACACTCACTGATTCCAGGGCACTTTGCATAAATGTTTGCTTAATCCACGAGGCAAAAATACCCCCGAAAATGCGAGGGAAGGACCGCTAATTGCTGCAGCTCCGGGAGTTTCCATGGCACCCAGCGCTCTGCGCGGCAAAACTCGGGCTTAAGGAGAAACGAGCCGAGCTTAAAACAGCAGGAGGGACGTGGATTCGTGTCCTTTGCTCAACTTCATCGTTCCCTGGTTCCGTTCCGGGGCGGATTGCAGCAGGTTTGGGGTTCCTGGACACAATCGGGGCCACTCGGAGGAGAATCCCCGGCACAGCTTCGTGGTGGCCTCGTTGTTTACACAAGGAATTGGTGTTCATTACTGAACTAAATTAATCAAGTGGGGGCCGATGAAAGATTTAAGAACCCTCAGTAACAATTCCAAAGCCGACCCAAGGGGGTTTGGGAGCGTGAAATGAGGATTAAGTGGAGTTTTCATGTTCTCCCTGCAGGGGAACCACATCAAAAGGACTTTCCTTGGATGCGAATTCCTGAGAGAAGGAAAGGAGAGGGTGGAGTGGGAATTGCTCCAATAGGACGCTCATGTGTGGCAACAACTCCGAGGGGCCTCATTAACAGCTAAATATTAATTTGAGCAATTTAATGAGCATGGAGGTTTGTTGCAGAAGGATCTAGGAATTCCTGGTGGGATCTGTGCTCTCGCTACACAAGATCAGGGACTTTTCAGAAGAAATTCTTCCCCGGGGATGGTGGAGAGGGCTGGGGTGGAATTCCCAGAGATGCTGTGGCTGCCCCATCCCTGGGAGTGTCCAAGGCCGGGTTGGATGGGGGCGGTGGAAGATGTCTTTACCCATGCCAGGGGATGGAATGGGCTGGGCTTTGAGGTCCCTCCAACTCAAACCATTCCTGGAAGACATCCCAGGATGGAGACCCCAACCAACACTAGTTTCTGAGGGGCACAGTTACCACACCTAACCCTGCTTCCCCTTCCCTTTTCCCACAAGGAATTCCAAAGCCTGACAATTACAAGCCTCCAAATAAAACACCTCCTTGTTACACCCACCGGGGGCGTCAGGAAAAAACACCCCCCTTCCCACTGCACAGGAGGGGGAGCATTTCAGGCTGAGAGCAGCATCCCCAGCCAAATCCCTTCCCAAAACCGTTCCCAAGCAGGCTGTGCCATCCGGGCTGATGAAGAAGCTCTCGGGGACGGAAGGGGAGTGTTGTCGGGCTCGCTGTGCGTTCCGCAGCCACTCGTGATGCCGCTGGGGAGGGATGTGGAGCCGCTGATTACGAGCTGTTCACCTTCCAAAAGCTCCTCTGACGCCTGGAATAATCAAAGGCTGCGAATTTGCATTTCAATGGAGGAATTCAGGAATCCGCAGAGGAGCAGGTTCTCGCTGGGTGGCACTTTTGCTGTGTCACAGCCTTCAAAGAGCAAACCGAACTTCAACCACCCCCCCGAGCTGGTCCTGCTGCGACACGGGCCCCCAAAAGCTGGGAACGATCTCCACACCCAAACCGTGCCACAGCAACAACCCTCTGGAGAGTGGGATCCACCCGAGGTGGGTCTGCATGGAGGGGGTTTTGTCTGCGTTCCAGCCTCTCCCTCCAGAGTCCCGTGGGGTTCCACTCTTGGACAGAGGGGGGTGATGACACCAGGGTTTGACCCTCAGCACAAAGGAAAGGCCCCAGAACTGGTGGGAGAGGCACTCTGGGCACATCGCCAAGGATTTCTGAGTCTCTTGGCACATCCAGGGGATGGAGACAATGCCATGGAGTCCTTAAGGCTGGAGAAGACCTCTAAGGTCGCCCAGATCAACCATCAGCCACGTCCTCGGGTGCCACATCCACATCTTGTGGACACTGCCAGGGGCAGTGACTCCACCACATCCCTGCCTGTTTCAGTGCCTGACAACACTTTCCAGGAAAACAAAATGATATAATATCCCATCCAAACCTCCCCTGGTGAAACTTGGTGTCCTGCAGAGCAGCTCTGGTGTGAGACACTCCCCCAGATCCATCCTTAAACCCTCCCAGCGGCCCCACCGATCTCTGTGTGGGCGGAGAGGGGGTGAAAGAATCGTCCCGCTCTGCCAACTCTTCTTTGCTCCCCACCCTCTGAGAACGCCGGGTTTGTGGTGCCTTCACACCACCTCGGAGCCCAACATCCCACCAGCTTCCCGGGGACACTGGGAATCTCCGAGTTCACCCCTGGATTCAGATCCAGAGGGTTGTTGTTGCGGCACGGTTCGGGTGTGGGCATCACTCCCATCTTTTGGAGCCCTGTGTGCCGGTGAAGCGCAGCAGGTCGAGATTTGGGGGGTGGTTTGAAGTCTGGTTTGCTCTGTGCAGGCTTCGATGCAGCGGCAGCGCCAGCCAGGGAGAAGCCGCTCCTCTGCGGGGCGTGGATTCCTGAATTCAACAATTGAAACGCAAATTCGCCGCCGTTTGATTATTCCAGCCCGTCCCAACTTCCTCCCCTCCCTGCGCCGCAGGAGCTCAGCTCTGCTGTCCCCCCGTTCCCCAGCGGGGTCTCCTCTCTGCTGTCCCCCCCTTCCCAAAAGGGGGTCTCCTCTCTGCTGTCCCCCCCTTCCCAAAAGGGGGTCTCCTCTCTGCTGTCCCCCCCTTCCCAAGCACCAACCTCGCCTGAAATTATCATTTCACGGAGTCACAGGATCCCAGAATATCCTGAGTTGGAAGGGACCCCCAAGAATCATCAAGTCCGACCCTCAGCCCTGCACAGGACTGTCCCCAAATCCCACCCTGTGCCCCAGAGGATCATCCAAACACTCCTGGAGCTCTGGCAGCCCTGGGGCCATGACCAAACCCTGGGGAGTCTGTTCAGTGCCCACCACCCTCGGGGGGCAGAGCCTTTCCCTGAGATCCCCCCTGCCCTGACACATCTCCAGCCCTTCCCTGGTGCTGTCCCTGGTCCCACCGAGCAGGGATCAGCTCCTGCCCCTCCCGAGGGAGCTGTGACTGCCAGGAGGTCTCCCCTCAGTCTCCTCTCCTCCAGCTGAGAGCCCTAAATGACCAAATCAATTGAATTAAGCCACCGAGCCAGCCCGTCCACCTGGCAGCGCTGGTTCCTGCAGTCAGGAACAGTCGCCGGTGGATTCCTCGGGGGCCTCGGGACGCGGCCAGACCAGCTGCCCGTTTGTCTTCCCTTCCACGGGAAGGCTGCCAAGGGCAGCGCCGGGCTCTGCGAGGGCACAGCCCGGAGCCGGGGGCGGCACAGCCTCGTCTCGGCAGCTCGGGGGGATTTACAGCCCCTCGCATCCCTCATCTGCCTCTCCCCTCCCCGCTCCGTCGGGACCTGGAGGATTTTTCCGGGCTGGAATCGCGACCCCCGGCCGGCCCCGCTCCTGCCCGCGGCTGGTGGGATATCGGGGGTCGCTGCCGGGGCTGGGGAGCCCCGGGGGTTATGGGCAAGCTCTTCATCTGGGGTGAAACCACGAGAAAGGAGGGCACCGAAGGGCTCTCCTCGGTAATGGGGAGCGGGGAGGAGGCGGGGGGAGCACCCCGAGGTCTGGAACCCGCCAGAGCCAGGGGGAAAAACCCCATCCTGTCTGAATGCGACCTGAGCCGGGCACAGGAAGGTGGCTCGGGAACAGACCTGCCTAATAAGTCCTTGGAGAAATCAAAGCCATTTACCTCTTCCGAGGTTTCAGCCTCTTCCCCCGAGGTCCAAACACGGCAAGAAGTGGGTCTGGAGCAGCGATCAGGAAGGACAAACAGCTCTGGAAGGGGAATCAGAGGCTGAGCCAGGATCGTGTCAGTGCCAGAACCCCAAATCCGGGCACTTCCCTCTGGCTCTCGGCTCCCCAGCCACTATTAAATGGCCTTTTATTGGGATGAGCTCGGGTTTGTTGCCATCTCAGTGGCACCTGGGGCTTAAGAAACCTCCTGCACACGGAAATTACCAGCAGGTCTCCAGACTGTGGGTCACTCACAGAGGGGTGGAGGAGACCGATGGGAGGAGCCCCTGCTGGTGTGGCATCAGCAGCCCCAGCCCCTGCAGGAGGTCCCCAGACACCTCCTTGAGGGATCCCAGACACCTCTCAGGGTCCTCAGACACCCCCAAGTGTCCCCAAACACCCCATGAGAGTCCCCGGACACCTCCTTCAGACCCCAGACACCATCAGTGTCCCCAGATTCCCCCCATCAGTGACCTCAGACATCTCATCAGGGTCCCAAACATCTCCATGAAGGTCCCCAGACACCTCCATCAGACCCCAGCTCCCCCATCGTTGCCCCCAGACACCTCCATGAGGGTCCCAGACACCATCAGTGTCCCCAAAGACCCCTATCAGTGTCCCCAGACATCCCATCCGTGTCCCCAAACACCTGCACCCCTCAGCTCCCACCCAGTCCAGCTGGGATCTGAAGCCCAGAGAGGGCAGGAATCCCAGTAACCCCAGGAGGCTCCCAGTTTGTCCCTCCCAGCTGGGGAAGGTCCCTATTGCCACATTTCCCCCGCTGAGGATCTGGAATGATCTGAATCCCACCCTGGGACCCACCCGGGAGCGGCTCCATCGCTGGGAGTGATGAGGTTTCAGGTCCCTCCCGGCAGCTGTGACAGCCACACGGGGCCAGTGTCCCCCCCTCACACCTTCTCCTGAACTTCCCACCCCCTCCAGCCCTCGGGTGCAGTTTGGAGACACCCCCAATGCTTGGTGCCCCCCCAAACATTCCCACTTCCCCGGCATGGAGAGGGTGGAAAAGTACCAGCCGCGGGTGGACAGCGGCTTCCCCTCCTCCCTCCTCCTGCCCAAACCTCCAACGAGCAGGAGAACCCCCCCCACACCTCCAGCTCCCGAGGGGTTTTTGGGAATGCACCATCCCCTGGCCAGCCCGCACCGGGAGGCTGGAGCTGTAAATGAGGTTTCCCGAGGTCCTGCCGGTGATTCAGGAGGTGGACAGAAGCCGTTTGTAAAAGTTCCTGTCAGGGGTGATGTATTCCCTTAATTTCCAGTTAAATACCGGGCTATTTCTGCGCTCCCAGCTCCACTGGTGACTGGAGGAAACCAAACGTTCTCCACGATGTTGCTGCCACGGCAGAAATTATTTATTTGGGCATTAAAACCCTTCAGAGGTCCTGCAGCCTCTTTGGGTTCGGACTCGGCTGCAGAGATTGATTTGTTTACTGCAGCCCTGGAAAGCTTCCCTATCAGGGCTCTGCTCCCAGGAAAACACATCCCAAAGCAGCGCGTTGGGTTTGCAGCCCCTGGTTCATCCCGACGCACCTGGAGCAGCCGCGGGAAGGGGCCAGACCCCTCTGCTATGACCCCGAGTTATCTGGGAACACAAACCCCCCCCGAGTCACTCGGTCCCTCGTCCTTCAGGGCCTCCCGGGTGCTTGGGATGCGCTTCCAAGCAGACTCCAGACCCAAATCGTTTATTCCTTTGCCATTTTTGGGGGTGGATGGAGCCAGAACACAGCGCACCCTTGGCCGCCCTGTGTGGGGAGGATCCTGCCGGGGCTGGATCCTTCCCGAGCGCTGCTCCTGGGGAATGGAGCAGGGATGAAGCCACAGCTTTTCCTCCTGCCCCATCCAGTGGTGCTGCCGGGAAGAGCACGGAGCGGGCAGGAAAACACGTACGGGAAACTGCAGCAAGTCCCCAAGATCCACCAAGGATTTGGCAGCTGCTGCTTCACGAGCTCTGGGAATGCCAGCCTGGAACGAGGGCCGGGAATGTCGGCCTGGAAAAGCTTCTCATCCAGGTCGTGGCACTGAAGAAGAAGCTGCTTTTCCTTTTCCATGGGGATGGAGGGAGTTGCACATCCAGGCCACCAGACTTTCTCCTGAAGCTCCCACAGTGCAGGAGATACCAGAAAAATAAACCCATGGATTTATTTCCCTGTTTGCCCCAGGCACAGAGCTCAGCCCCCAGAGCTGACCCCTCTCCAAGGAATGTGTCCCCCCTGCCCACAGCCTGTGCCTCAGGACCAGGATCAGGGGAACAGGGCACGGCTCAAGGAGCCCCAGCTTTCCCTGCAAAGCTTTCCTGTTCATCAGTGCAGGGAAAACACAGCAGAAGGGATGACCTGGACTCACCTGCTGGGAATCGGGGGGATGGGAAAAGCAGAGACCATGGAATGTCCATCCAGTCCCACCCCGTTCCACGGGCAGGGACACCTTCCATTATCCTCGACTGCTCTAACCCCTGTCCAACCTGGCCTTGGACACTCCCAGGGATGGGGCAGCCACAGCTTCTCTGGGGATTCCATCCCAGCCCCTCCCCTCCTTCCCAGGGATGAATCCCTTCCCCATATCCCCCCCATCCCTGCCCTCTGGCACTGGGAAGCCATTCCCAGTGTCCTGTCCCTCCATCCCTTGTCCCCAGTCCCTCTCCAGCTCTCCTTGGAGCCCCTTTAGGCCCTGGAAGGGGCTCTCAGGTATCCCTGGATCCTTCCCTTCTCCAGGTGACCCCCCAGCTCTCCCAGCCTGGCTCCAGAGGGGCTCCAGCCCTGCAGCAGCTCCGTGGCCTCCTCTGGACTCTCTCCAGCAGCTCCAGGTGCTCCTGTGGGACCCCAGACCTGGAGCAGCTCTGCAGGTGGCCTTGGAGAGGCTGTTCTGGCTGTCTGGAATCACCTCATTGTCCCTGTGAGAACCAGAGATGGTTTTATGGCTTAAACACTGTTAAAACCACCAAAGGCCTCCTGTCCCTGCAGCAAACTGAGCAGAGCAGTGGCTCCGCAGCAAAGCCTCTCCTCCAGTCTGAACTGGAAAGGAAAGGCAGTGCCACTGCCCAGTTACGCCAGGAGAAGGATGTACCAGGAGAGTGAGGGACTGGAACGCTGATGGCTCAGACCCTGCAGGTACAAGCTGAGGATGTGCCGAGGTGCTGAGCAGGGGTGTTTGTGTTTGTGCCCACCCCAGCTGTGGGGAGTGACGGGGGGTCAGAGGTGCAACAAAAACTGAGCGTTTGCAAGAGAATGGAAAATCCAGAGCCAAGGGAGTGACAGAAACAACGAGGGAGGGAACTGAGGCAGCCAAGAAACACCCAGGGATTCCATAACCAGGTGAATTGTCTTGATGAAGTTCATGAGGCTGTCACTGAGAATTCTGGGGGCTCCAGGCAGGGATGACCACCAGGTGAAGCCCCTCAGACACCTTATAAGGATATGCATAAATGCTAATTAGTGCTGGGAAACATCATGGGTATGTAACAGGGGATTGACAGTGAATCATCAGGTCATGCAGACCATGGGGGCACCCCTGTGTGAGATGATTCCCAGGGCACCCAAGTGGAGAACCTGCAGCTTCTCAGTCTCATAAAGGGGGTCTCAGAGGCTTCTTGAAGAGCTGACTTCAGGCTCCTTCGGGGCAGCACCAGGACAGTTCCCAGGCAGGCTGAGGATTCTCATCTGTGCTGAGTCAGCTGTACTGACACAACAGCTGTGAGGGCGTCAGAGGTGTCCAGGACTCCTGAAACGTCCCACATCCAGTATTGCATCATCTGGTGCAGAACTCCCTGCCCCAGGGGCACACCTGGCCCAAGCATGGCAGAACCCACATGGCTTCTTCGCTCCCTACACTTGGACTTCCCTCCCCATCCAAACTTCTCCCCTCCCCATCCCAGGCTTTTTCTTCTCCACCCTGGGCTTCCCTCACAGATCCAGACTCCAACCATCACTTCCACAAGGCTGGGACTCTCCCCATGAAAACTACCCCAAGAGAAGGATCAACGGGACATCACTGGAATCCATAGGGTGGTGATATTTTTTCTACTTAATCTTTTTCTCCCCTTTTTTCTCTTCCCTTTTCTCTCTCTCTCCCTCACATTTACTGTTCAATGCCACCCATCCTGTTGACTTTGGCACATGGACTCGTTTGCACCATAATTTGGGCAGAGGCCTCTCCAATCATTTCCAGAACCGGATCACAACAGTCCCTTCACGTGGCTTCCATGAGGATCTGCTCCATGAGCTGTGGCCTTGGCCCTGCCCACCCCCAGCCCACAGAGATGGAGACCACGCTTTGGTGGTTGCTGGACATGGCTCTGTTAATTCCTGGGATACTCGGTGCCGTCGGGATGCACTCCTGGAGCAGAACAATCCGCTCTGTGGTGGGATGATCCAATGAGGAGAGAGAGGGGAGCTCTGGGAGGGGTTGGGAGGGGGGAGCTGAGGCATCGCTGAGCTCCTCAGGCTGGCATGGCCCCTCTCCCTGGGGGATACTGCATGTTGGGATTCTCCATGCCGGGATACTGAATGCCGGGATAATGAATGCCGGGATGCTCCGTGCCGGGATGAAGCCAGCCAGGGAGATGCGTGCTGTGGTACGATTCAGCCACCCTCACAGTCACAGGACCCTGCGAAAAGGGAGAGAGAGGAGCTCAGGGGGGTGTCCAGAGCCGGGAGAGCCGGGATTTGGGGGGGTTCTCACCGGGAAGAGGACGCGCATGACGGAGAGTGCCAGCAGCACGAGCAGTGCCAGCGCCGTCCAGCCGCAGTAGCGCCAGCTGATCCCGTAGCGCAGGAGTTGGAGCGGGGAGCGGAACCACAGGAACGAGGTCTTGGAGCGCCTGTGGGTCACAGCGGGGCTCAGATCCCTTTCCCCCCCCACTTCCTGACCTTCCAGGCCCCCTCCCGGCTCCTCCCGGACTCACTTGGGCGGCGGCAGCACCGGGTGTTTATTGGGCGCCTCCCGACCTTTCCCCGCCGGCCGCTCCTCAGCCTCCTGCGCCGTCAGCAGCTCCAGGCTCAGCTCCAGCTTGCCCTGGAGCGATTTGGGGGGGGTTGGGGCACGGGCTGTGTCCCGGCCGCCCCCCGCCCCCCGTTACCCCGGCATTCCCAGCCTACGGAGAGCCGCCGCCCGCCGTCCTCCTGCAGCGTGCAGGGCCACCAGCCCCGAGCCCTCCGCGCACGGAACAGGTTGATGGGGGCGAGCGCCGGGGCCGGGGTCGTGCCCCAGGGCCAGCGCGGCCGGGGGGACCCCGCGGGCACGGCCCGGCACAGCCTGGCACCGGGAGCCGGCTGGGGCAGCTGCAGCAGGTCCAGCTCCAGGATGCCTGTGAGGAGAGGTGGGGAAGGAGAGCTCCCAGTGTGTGCTTCCTGTCCCCACTGAGTGCTCCCCATCGCCAGGGGATGCTCCCAGTCACCAGTGGGTGCTCCCCATCACCAGTGGGTGTTTTTCATCCCCGCTGGGTGCTCCCAATCCCCAGTGGGTGCTCCCAGTCACCAGTGGATGCTCCCCATCCCCGGTGGGTACTCCTCATATGTTGTGGGTGCTACCAGTCTCCAGCAGGTGCTCCCCATCACCAGTAAGTGTTTTCCATCCCCAGTGGACACTCCCCATCCCCACTGAGTGCTCCCCATCTCCAGTGAGTGTTTTCCATCATCAGTGGGTGCTCCCCATCCCCTGTGGTTTCTTTCTGCCCCCAGTGGGTGATTCTCATCCCTTGTGGGTGCTCCCCATCCTCAGTGGGTGCTCTCTGTCACCAGTGGGGTCTCCCCATCCCTTGTGGGTGCTCCCTGACCCCACTGAGTGCTCCCAGTCACTACAGAGTGCTCCCAATCCCCAGTGGGTGCTCCCAGTCACCAATGGGTGTTCCCAGTCAGTAGTGGCTGCTCGCCATCCCGTCTGGGTGGTCCCCATCCCTGGTGTGCTCCCCATCTCTTGTGGGTGCTCCCAGTAGCTGGTGGGTGCCCCCACACCCCGAGGGTCCCGGGGCAGGAAAATTTGGTCTCACCCAGAAAATCATCTGCTTTAAACTTGTCGTTGTCCCACACTTGGAGGATGAGTTTGGGTGGCACCTTCAGCACCGTCTCGTCCAGACTCCAGATGTGCTCCTGGAGAGGGGGAAAGGGGGGGGTGTGCTTGTCACACTCAGAGGTGTCCTCTGTCACCCCAGGATCCCCATCACCCAGCCCCAGGTTCTCTGTTACCCCATGGTCCCCATCACCCACTCCTGTGATCCTTGTCACGCCAGGGTCCCCATCCCCTGGTTCTTTGTCACCTGAGGGTCCCCATCACCCACTCCTGGGGTCTCTGCCACCCCAGGATCCCCATCCCCCATCCCTGGGGTCCATGTGCCCCCAGGGCCAGCCCCAGGTTCTCTGCCACCCCGGGGTCCTCATCCCCCACTCCCATGGTCTCTGTCACCCCATATCCCCATCCCCAGTGTCCCTCACACCCCAGGTCCTCATCCCCCATCCCCAAGATTCTCTGCCACTCCATGTCCCCCGTTCCCTCCCAGTCACTCCATTCCCCTACTGCCCCCGAGAGGCCCCAGGGCACACATCCCCCCACCTCAGTCCCTGTCACCCCATGTCCCCGT
>VXAU01004047.1:661222-675027 GCA_013399695.1 Formicarius rufipectus | reverse complement strand
TGGCCTTATCAGCCATCAGCTCTCTTGTAGTAAGTGTGCGTAGAGCCCTTCCAAATCTTCTTTCCTGAAGCCTGGCCATGATATGATGTCGTGTACATGTATGCAGGTTATTTATATTACCTATGGAGGAAGTACACGTGATCTCATGCTCCAACATAACCTTTGTACTTGCAGGCATTTACAAATGGTGGAACAATATGTAGTATTTCACACAGACGTGTGAGTTAAGAGATTTTCTATACATTCATACGTGTGTATTTGTGTGTACACATGCATGCTGGCAGATGATCTTAAATCAAGCCATTAAACTGCCTTTAATAAGGTAACTGAAATTGCATCGGTAGTCAAGCTGCTGTTGCAAGAAATAAAATTTGAAAGTCAAAATTTTCCATTTCTTGATTTATCCAGAACACCTTTATTTATATACTTTTAAGATCAGACATATCTGGTTTTGTCAGATACATAATTGACAATTTGACCTCATAAAAACCTGATTGTTGTTTTCTTAAAAAAATAAAATCCTAGAAATTGAAGTTCACTACTCATAATGAATCACAAGATTTGATTTTATATCATCAGTCATCTAATTGTCATTTACCTGTTCAGTTCTCAGGCTATTTTTAAAATGTCAAACAGCAATAATGAGTGGGACCAGTGCTTCAGGGCACTAGGCAAAGCAGTTAAAGGTCAGTTTAGATTATAAAATTATTCCACAATTTACTGTACATTTGTACATTCACATGAATACAGTTTATAGAAGTCATATGTTAGAATTTTAGGAAAGTCCTGAACTTCTTAAAGGCAGTTTTCAGAGACTGAAACAGAGGCTCAGTTTTTAACAGATTGGTTTGAATGACAAATGTATAAACTCCTTTCCCTTTAAATTATACTACACAACACCATGCTGTAAATTATAAAGAACATAGTTTAATTTGAAGTGCTCAGATGGAAAGCCGACCAACAGGCACTATGGCCAGGTCAAACTGCAGCTGAGCCAGAGGAACTACCCCACCCTATACGGAAGAAATCCAAGACAAAATTACTTGCCTTAGTGAGGGATGAAAAGAAGGTAGGGACTTCACAACAGGAGGAAGAGGCAGGGCCTCTTTTCAAAGCTCCCTATCCCCAGGTGATCTGCAAAATAAGCAAAAAGATTTTCTCCACAAGTCAGGTGAACCTCTGGTGACCTGGCTGCTCCAGTGTTGGGATATGACAGCCCACAATATGAAACCAGATGGTAGTAAAGCCAGGCAACTGGGATCCCTGTCCCAGAATGTCATCACTGACAAGGGGATTGGGAAGAGAACAGAAACTTTCAGCCTGTAGGGGGAGTGTCTAAGTCTAGAGGAACTTAGGAAATTTGTTGGACTAGAAACTAAAGGAGACAAGCCTCCTTTAATTTCAAAAAATTTTTAATTAAGGTATGATAGATGAAAGGATAACGGTTCTTAGCTATAATATATATACATATATTCAAGAGAAACAAAACAACCAGGAGTAAACAAATAACCACCCCTAAACCAACTTCTCCCCCACAGTCTCTGGCCCAGTTGGGCGCAGTAGTATTTGTGGACAGTAGGTGGCGATGTTGCTCCTTGGCCAGTGCTGCGCTGACCCCGGGGGTGGATGGAAAAGGCTTTGGCGTGTCCCTCTGAGGCTGTGGAATCCCTCTGTGGAGTCGGTGGGAAGAAGCTACGCAGGGAGGGAAAGGGCTGGGATCCTCTTCCTTGGCTTGTGGTTGGAGGATGAATGCCATTCTGAGCCGGAGCAGCCGATGTTGGGAACCCCTTGTGCCTGGGCCGGCAGCTGTTGGGCCCCTCAGGAAACCCAATGCCAAGGCCCCGGCTAGCCATGTCTTCTCTCTCTCTTGAGCACAGGGAACTTTGTAAATCCAGGCATTGGAAAATGGGAGGAAAAAAAGGAAAGAGACCAAAACCCAAAGGGCAAAGATTTCCCCGAGGGCTCCGTTACTCCCCGCAGCAGCTCTCCTCCCCCTGCCTGCTGAAAGAAACAACAAACAAACAAACAGAAACAAATAAAAAACAAACAAAACCAAAAACAAAAACAAAAACAAACAAACAAACAAACAAAAAACCAAAACAAAAACAAAAAATAACCCCACAAACCAACCAACCAACCAAACAAACAAAAGTCTCCCCTTCTCTCACCCCATCCCAGTGATTTACCTGTCCCTAGGTAGNACAAACAAAAAACCAAAACAAAAACAAAAAATAACCCCACAAACCAACCAACCAACCAAACAAACAAAAGTCTCCCCTTCTCTCACCCCATCCCAGTGATTTACCTGTCCCTAGGTAGCGCCTTCACTCATCACTTGCCTCTTTTGTTAGAGGTAGTGCATAAAGATAAGGGCTATTCGCCCCTTGCTTGGTGGTAGGGGAAAGAAAAATTCCATGACTTTCTAAAACTATAACAGGGGGCAACTCCTGCCCCCTGGGCAGGGGAGGAAGAGGGAAAGGTATTCTCTCAAGGATGATCTTACTAGTGCACCCAAGCAGATGGAATGTCATGGAGAAAGGTATCCATATCTGAACTAGCTCTGCTGGAGGCAATTTATAGGCATGCAAATAATGAGCAGACCCCTGTAGATGCAGATGAGGTCCACAGTGGACAATCATGGCCTCAGTGAAGTCACACCACCACTGATGCTGTTGTGCTGGACATGCTGGAACTTCAGTACAGAGTCCACGGCAATGAAATGGAGTCACCAATGACAGTGCCAAGGTATTCTCCATTCCTTTGGCAGCAGAATGTAGACCATAGTTTGCTTTCACCTGGAGGGGTGTGCAGTACACCTCGAATGAACTGCCCCAGGGGTAGAAACATGAACTCACCATTTGCCATGGACTGATCCAGACTGCACTGAAAAAGGGTGAGGCTTCAGAACACTTGGAGTGCATTGATGACATCACCATGTGGATCAACAATACAGGAAGTTTGTGAGTAAGGGGAGAAAATAATCAAAATCCTCCTGAAGTCTGGTTTTATGAAAACAAAGTTAGGTTAAGGGATTTCCCCAGGAAATTGAGTTTTTAGGAGCAAAAGTGCAAGAAAGACACTGTCAGATTCCAATGGATATGGTCAACAAAGTAGCAGACTATCCCTGCCAGTCAGTAGAGAAGGAAACACAGGATTTCCCAAGCACTGTGGGTTTTAAGAAAAGGATATTCCAGATTACAGTCGGATTGTAAGCCCTCTCTATCACGTGACCCAGAAGAAGAATGATTTTAAGTGGGTTCCTGAACAACAAGATTTTGGACAAATTCAACAGGAGATTGTTCATGCAGTAGCCCCTGAGCCAGTCAGAGCAGGACAACTGCAGCTAGGGAGAACAATCCATCCTGGAGTCTCTCGCAGAAAGCACCCAAGGAGACATGAGGACAACCTCTGGGATTGTCCACAGGATCCAAGACCTGTTATACCCCAACTGAAAAAAGAGACACTGGCACCTTAGGAAGGGGTTTGAACTGCTTCAGGCTGAATGTTCAAAGGGAAAGTCCTTTCCACACATCATGCCACTGACACTGTGAACATGGCTTGTGCTGATCACACAGCAAGCTTGAATAGGAAACGCCAACTGTCCAGAAATCTTGGAAGTCAACTGGCAAGAAGGCAAAAAATTTGAACTGTGATCACCAGAGGAGGAAAAGGTGACACATAATGAGGAAGCACCATCATATAAACAGCTACCAGAAAAGTTATATGCAATCTTTACTAACGGCTCCTGCCATTATCATAAGGACTAATTGAAAATGGAAAGCTGCCTTATGGAGTCCCATATGGCGAGTTGCAGAAGTCATTGAGGGACAAGGTGGATCAAGTCAGGTTGCAAAGCTGAACGCCATCCAGCTGGCTTTGGGTATCGCTGGACAAGAGAAATGGCCAACACTATCTCTACACTGACTCGTGGACAGTAGCCAATGCTCTGTGGGGGTGGTGAGAACAATGGAAAAAGACCAATTGGTATCACAGAGGTAAACCAACTGGGCTACTGAACTGTGGCAAGACATGGCTGCCTGGTTAGACAAGCTGACTGTAAAAGTGCATCATGTAAATGCACACATATCCAAGAGTTGGGCTACTGAAGAACGTTACAACAATGGACAGGTCAATTGGGCTGCCAAGATTAAAGTGTCTCAGGTGGATCTGGACTGGTAACATCAGGGAGAATTCTGGCTCTGTGGACCCATGATGCATCAGGTCATCAGGGAAGAGCTGGCACATACAGATGGACTCATGGTCACCTCCAATTCTCCTTTCCAGCCCACTGCAGATGGAGGGGGAGTGGGACAGCGGAGTGAGTGAGAGGCACATAATTTGGAGTGTTTCAGTGGGAATACTAAAGTGGGGAATGTCACTGCTAAACCACAACAGTTATTTAACCTTGTGCTGTATTCTGTCTATACAGAAATATTATACAACTGAAATTACCCAAAAAACAAAAATCATAGAACAAATATAGTACTCATATGAAAGAAAAAACTCTTGTCTGAAATGTACCTCAGTAATTTCAACACATTATGTTATTACATCATTTAAAATCTGTACTGTAGCATGACACAATTAGCTTGCTGAGGACGTACCTGGTTTTGCAAACACTAGTTTATAACTGATAAAGTCTGTGAACCTGAACATTTGAGCTTTCACTTATGAATGATGGTTGACATATCCATTAAAAAAAAAAAAATCCTTATCTTTCTGTTTTTCTTTTGTTTGCTTGTGGGTGTGTTGGGGTTCTGATTTGTTTTTTTTGTTTTAATGTGCTTCAGGTTCCCAAGCTAGAATAAAGTAAGTGGCAGCTTCTACTACCTGCAGTGGTGGTGTTACATCACCGATACAAAGCCATCACACTGCCTGACACTATTCATAACAAGGGCAGTCTGTGCTGAGAGGCCCTAGAGTGAATCTGAGGGTTGTGTCAGGACTGGATTAACCTACACTGACAACTGCACGTAGAAAGCTAGTAGAAAGCTAGTAAAATGTCTGTTCATACATGGCTCAACCACAGTCAGAGCCACATTGTCAGGCATTAGTTTTTGTAAATAATTAAACCTATAAAAATTATTCTTTATTACCACCAGAATATATTCAGTTTAGTATTCCTTCTGAAATTGCATGCCATAATACTTTCCCTTCAAAACAGCTGAAGAAGCAAAGAAATATACTATTCTCATCCACATTCCAAAAAAGCAATTAGATGCTCTGCTCACCCCCAGATTTCCTGCACATAGGCCATTCTTCATTTAAACTAACTTTAATAAATTATTATGAGGAAATACTACTACTCTTCTGAATAACAATAAATGAAAGCATTATGCTTCAGGGTAGACTATTTTTTTTTTGTTCTTGATAAATATGCAGCATTAGCAACTACAAAGTCATTACATGTTTTATTGTTTTTGAAAGCTGAAGATCGAACACAGTCTCAAAATGACAAAGAAAACTGGCAGAAACCTTTCAAAGAGCAAAGGTAGTGTCAGATGCCTCTATCCATCACATAACTGATGAGAATGGCATCTTAGCCACTGACCCAGTTGCTAAATTAGTCATTAGAGTAAAATGCATTTATAATTAGTTAGAAACCAAATTTCATAAGAGGAATTAACTATCTTTTAGTAAGAAAGGATTGATGTTTTCACTCAATTTCTGGAGCCTATTCTCTTTTAAAAAAACTCTTCCTTTATATATGCATGCTTATGTGAGGATTTCAAAACCTGAATTCACCTTTGGTTACTGCCAAGCTCTGAGGGTGGTGTTTCTCACAGCAAGGCTTCAGCTCTGACCCCAGCGATATCATGTCCAGGCCATGTCTGGAGCCCACTGCAGCTTCCACCAGCCTGTCTGCCCAGATTTCCTTTCCTTCTGCCCAGGTCTTTCCTTGGTATGGATCTGGGAAGCAGGTGGGACACGAGCCTGGATGGAAAGCTGGGTGTAGGAATGCTCCAGCTCCTCATCCTGGAAATGTAGCTGTGTCTGGGTTGTACCAGGGATGAGACTAAAGCAGGATGAATTTCTCCCCCCAGTGCTGTTACTGAACTGTGAAGGCAGCTCTGTGTACTGGGCCCTGATTTTGGGAGTATTTCTGAATTTTATCCAGCAGCTATTTAACAACATGCATGAGCAGTTCTGAAAAAGCCTGCTCCTCAAAGCCACAGCTGCAGTTTTTCAAGATCTCCCCTTTGCTAGCTTAGAAAGTCATCTTTTGCCTGGTGCTGCTCTTGGCCTGACAAACACTGTGTTGCTGGCTGAAGACAGGCAGCTTCTACAGCAGCAAGTACTCATAGTTTAGCAGCTGGCAATATCCCTCAGAGCAGGGTGAAAGTCTCACATATGAATATCTAACCTGGAGAAATGAGCCAAAACCCCGGCCATGAGAGTTGCAAAACTCCTTCAGAAGAATCTTTCCCCAGCAAAGTCTAAAGAATTACTCAGTACAACAGCAGCATATTCTGCTCAAAGGAGATACACAGTATTCCTGTGCCTGAATCTGCACCTCTTCTTTACACAAATAGTTTAATTGATTCCTACGTTATAATCTGCCCATGCATGCAAACTGAAGAATCAGACCAAAGTGACTCCAGGAATATACAGATCCAGAAGCTGAATCCAACAGAAAAACTGTTTTCAGAAGCCCTGTCAGCACCACCCTGCAAATTGTGGTTTGTTAGGATATACAACAGTTAATTTGCTTCTTCTCCACTTTCTTTGTTAAATAAGTCCACAACTAATCTCTACTGTGAGGCTTAAAAGCAGTTTATCTCCCACCCACATACTATTTCTTTGATAGTATTTTGTCACACCCTTCAAAAAGGTTGTTTGTATTTGATTTATGTAAATCCCAAATTGTTGGCTTTGTTCATATCACCTGCTCGGGGAAGTGTATGAAGTGTTGCATTTAAAAACGAAATATAGGCATACATTTTCAGCAGCTGACTAGAATAAAAGCAGGCCAAAATTACTTTCGTCCACAATATTCTGCAGACAAAAGGAGAATTAATTCCTGATGTTCTACTACACTTAAGTTACTAAAGCATTAACTAATAAAAACTGCCTTCTGGATGGACCGTTTACAGGTCAGGTATGTGTACAAAGAAGTCATCTGACTATGCTGAGCACTTAACTAGCTCCATTTATTCCACTTTTAGGGAGTCACATACTACCCTGGTGTTTTCTTTAACATATAAGGAAGAACAGTAATGATTACACAGTTTGCTGAGCTAAGTAAAACAAGATTTCATATATAGATAATATATATTGATAAATATATTTTATATGAATACATGAACATTACAGAGCAAAACATATATTGTAAAATTATATATATATATACACCTCTATAGTGTAGATCAAAAAAGCAGTTAGGTAAAAAACAGAAATAGTTCCTGACTCTTCAGACTCTGAATTTTTGCTGTTCTTTCAGTGTACAATGTTCTAAGCACATCTGTGTATCCTCTTTCCTTTTCCAATGTTTGTCTTGGAAAAATATATTATTGTTGAATTTAAACAGTAATATAGCCTCATTTATGAGTTACTAGCCAATTGGAAAGCTAATTCTTTTGTACAAATGAGTTTTAGTTTTCCACTTGTTTCAAATGTTAGCATTCAAGTTCCCTTTACAGGTCAAAGGGGCACAAACTCAGAGAAGTTGCATCTTCATCTTGCAGAGAAGTTCCTACGTTTGCATGAAATACAACATGGGAATGAGGTACCCTGCAAATTTTACAACTCCAAAATAGCAATAGTCCAAAGAGAAAATAGCACAATATTGTTGAAGAGAATGGATGTCAGAAAAGAGTTTAAAATGAGTAAGCTCATTCCACTACAATATACAATCACACAAATATGAGAATTAATTTTTTGCAATATGCAAAAAAATTGGTGAAATACCTTACAGATAACTCTTGAACAACCTATGAAGCTGGCAACAGATTAAGTAGTTCCCTGTAAAAAGACACTAAAATATAAAAAGCTAACTTTAGCTGTGTCATTCTTTATAGCAAGGAGGGATCTCAAAAGAGATTCAGGCCTGGTTTTACTATATATTTCCAGTTATTGACTATCCCTTTGGATCATAACAGGCCAGGAGAAACCAGGTCCCAGCCACATGCTGCTCAACATTCATTGCACTGAAAATGGAACTGAAAAACTGGTCATGTCACAAGTGCTGTGCTCAGTGATCTTCAGTGGCATCTGACCCAGAATGCCTCAGAGGCCTTTTGTTTCAATATCTTGTGTGGTAAAAGATCATCGCTTCGTGCTACTGATACTATCTCCATTAGCAACAGGATTCTGTGTGTGACTGTTGGGAAGAGCCAGTGGCAGGAGCCCAGCACAATGCAGGTGGATGTATTATCTTCGACACTCAGCCTCCACACAGGCGGCCAGCGCTTGGCAGTTGGATCTGTTAGTGTACTGTATTTGAAATGTAAATAATGTAATGACACATCATCGAGCCCAACTACTCACTGTCAAACAACAAATCCAACGAGCAAACCTGGCAAGTTGGACGAGGGCACAACTCGCTGTTAGGTTCTAGTTTACGCAAGTGAACATCTGTTTGCTTTTCCCCAAGGTGCCCATAAAAAACAGGATACTGGATTGCTCAGCAGTATATTGTAGAAGTTTACACAGGTCTTAAGCTGTTCCAAGGGTATCATAAGCCCCTGCACTTGCACTCTGTTTTTCTACACCTTTTTATGTGTGTTCAACATAGGGAAGAGACTAAAGAACTTTGGTGACTGGCAGATGTTGATGCATCACTAGATGCCTTACTCTGAGAAAATCCTGATCTGCTTGCCAAGGCTGCCCTTCTGGACACCAGGAGAGCATTCACAAATAAACCAAAGAATTCATACAGCAGACTTCAGGTATAGAGGTATTGGAATCTCTAGCAGGATAAAATTGGCATCTTTCTTGCCACAGTAAAACTACTCTGAAAAACACAAATACACATGAAAAGCTACATAATTGAAAATGTCAGACAGGATATGTTTGATCATGGACTGCAAATGAACACTAATGCTTCTGGATTCCTACCTAAACAAATGTAAAGACCCTCTTAACAAGAACAGGCACAATATTCCAGAAAGGAAGTGCCTGGACCACCCTGGACACAAGGAAACAAGACTTCTATTCATTCTTAGAAGAACCACATAATATTGAAGACTTAGCAAACACTGTGAGTTTCTATCACGTATGTTGTATATGGAAAAAAAAAAAATCAGTTTTTGTAGAAAAGTACGGGAAGAACTAGCAGCAATTTATCCTTAATTCTATGACAAAGATATAACCGGCCTTGAAAAAAACACAAACAAACAAACAAACAAACCCACAAAAATAAGCCAACAAAACAAACACAAAAAGAAATAAAATGGAAAAAAAAAGAAACACAAACAAAAAAACCCAACCAACCAACCAACCAAAAAAAAAACAACTGCACCAAACAGATGTTATTGTGATTTACTTTGGATTCACAGAGAATCCTAATCAGAGTATCATACACACGGTCACACTTCAATCAATTCCTTCATGACTCATGCTAGGCATTTTAGGGCACTGAGTAATTGGCATAAAGGTAAAAAAGTTAAATTGAAGGAAAAACAAGCCACACATGCACACATCAAAACCTTCTCCCCACCCATTCCCCGCCCTGAAGGCAAATCCCAGATGTAAAATAAAACTATTATGTTTAGACTCAAAGCCTCCAATATATCAAAACTTCCTGAACTCATTTGGTAAGGTTCAAAGCACAGGTCAGCTGACAGGCCTCCCTGGTACATTGAGAATAAAGAGACCTATTAAATAAGACCAAAGACAGTTCCAAGATGCAGTTCCAACACACATCATTTTGAGTACACATTGTTCCCCAAGTCTAATTGCCTGAAAAAGGCAATAATGTGTTGAGAGAACCATTGCAGGGCCATGTAGCAACCTCACCATCCTGATCCACCTCCAAATCCTGCTGCGGCAGCAGAGGGGAGACAAGGACCGGCACAGTCAGCAATCAATCCTTCAGGTTGGCATGATGTACTGTTGCAATAATGGGGAGCATTAAAAGACTTTCTGCACTAATGGCCTACCTCTGGGCACACATATGACAATTTTTTAACAGCTGGATGACAGCGTGCTAAGTCAAGTTGTATAATTTATTAAAGGCAAGTAACACAAGTGGAGAGCTCTGAGGGGATACAAGCTCAGTTGAGTTACCTTGGGGAGTTTGGCGATTTCTGTGATCCTTTCGGTGGGAATTAGACTTTTTATTTTATAAATCTAATATAGTGATTAAGACAGGTTTAGCATAAGGGCTCATCTGCTTAAGACTCACCCTGTGTAAGAACTGGTTAAAAGGAAAATAAACGAATTCACATGGGGATCCAGATGACAGTTTGGTTCAACATCTAGACACAGACTTACTACTGCACTTGCAGAACTCACTATGTTTGGTCCAGAAGAATGTCATCTGTTGCCATAGGAACAAGTCATTTGGAAGGGGTAATATTAGCAATAGACTGGCAAAAAGGGATAATCTTAAGAAAATGTGGCATAAACAAACAAAATGAGGCACAGTAAATGTGTTACTGTCATGCTGACCTAATTTGTATGGGCATGTGAAGCCACAGAGTCTTAGCAGTGGAGATTTTAAAGCACTGCACGTGGTCACATACTCACACTGGCTCTTATACTCACCCACACCTATCTACATAAGCTAGTGGCAGGTATGCCCTGACTGCCCCAATGCTACCTCGGCAGGCTAGACCTTCCTTTTGCAGCCCATTACAGTGCACCTGTCATTTTTTATTAAGTTTTTCATCTCAGTTCTGGATCACTTTGTAATGCATAATGGCTTCTGAGTACTTCCAAGACAAAATTTTTATGCCAAATATTAGAAATTTTTCAGATATATCAGGCTATGTTCAGTTGCAAATCTAGAAGTCAAAAAAACTTGAAAACTGTTTACATTTTCATTTCCATTTTAACACATACTAGATAAACACATCATGCAGATGAAGAAATTAGGCCTGATAGTAGGAGTTCAGTATTTCCATGACAGTTTGTGAAATATTCACAGGGCACACTACATCTGCTTTAGATGACTGAAAGCACAGCAGTGGTAGTAGGTACCTAATGAGGGAAGGAAGGTATAACTTGAGGGAAGGAAGATGTAACTGCTGAAACAACACTGAAGTAGTTTAAACCCTAGAAAAACATCCTGCAGTTAATATATATTATCTACAAGCCAAAGTCTATACTCCCACCTCAGAACAAAACAATTCCCATTGAACTGAGTGGTAATTGGATAATTTAAAAGTTTAATTTAAAAAAAATTCAATTAAAAATACATATTTCTTTTGTACAAGCTATTAAAATAATATAAGTAGTCACAATAGATAGCCTAATAGAAGCTTTATATGTTTTTCATACAAAATATTTTGAAATTGTATGTGCTTTTTTTGTTTCACTTATTTAATAACAAAAGCCATAATTGTAGCATTCCCCCCCATAATTGTGTGGGGAGGAAGTCTTAACAATGAAATGTAATAAAGAAAGTTAAGCATGTGTGAGATACAAAGTCCCTTATGTATGCTTATTTTCTGTGTGCTTGAATCAGTGTTTAATTATGGGTATTTTTTACCTAATAGTTGATATTGAGTAATAGATTTCAAAATACCACTCTCTTCCTACTGCTTTCTTCATTCCACTAACAATTAAATACCATCATCAAGAATCTTTGTGACACATCCATGAGCAAATTCCGACACTTGAGCAGTATTTTAAAACCTGATATGCATATGTTATGCAAATCTTGCTGCTCTCAAACTACATATGGGGGATAACCCATGGGACTGATAATAGAAAATGGCATCTTTCATTGCTAGATTGTCCGTTCAACACTTTGAATTACCAGTGTGTGTGTTGTTACCATCTGCTGAAAACTGTGCTACTTGGTGGTGTTTGTCCAGTCTCCATTTGGCACTTAATACGCAGAGGTTTTGTTAGCCTTAGCACAAGTGTTGAAAAGCTTCACTCTTCTGCTCTCTCTCATATTAACATTATTTTTTCACACATCAGGGTTAGGTTATAATTCTAAATATGGCAAGTTATACTTCAGCTCCCTATGGACTATCTGCTCTCTGAATAAATTATAGAAATGCAATGAACATCCAGGGTTCCCAACCGGTTCTATGTAAGAACCAAATTCATTCATTATATTCAAAGAAAGGGACTTAAATGTTGTTTTCATGTCAAAAGTTAAAAAAATAAAAAACAAAGTCTCATATGTTCATTTCTTTGCTAAAAGTATAAGTCATTTATCAAGTCTTCCTTAATTTCAGATATGGTCTTCCCTGCATTTAAGTGTCAATAACTGAAACCTTGAGCAGCTCTATTTCTTTGCTATGGGTTTTGTTCTTTCTGTACTTTTCTTTTTTAAACCCATTTAATCATGAAGAGCTTGCAAAGAAAAACTACCATATCCTGACTTTTGAAGCAATACATATTTGTTTCCCAGTTAGGAACAGACAATTATTTAACCTGCAATACTAAAGACTTTTTTTTTCTTTTTTTTACCTTGGGCTTACATACCAAAAACTGAATTAACTTGCTAGTGTTTACATTCAGCCTTTATTCCAATATACTGTATTGTTGATTTCTACACCCACTAGAAAGAGCTCATTTTGTGCAACTTCAATTATACATTATGGGTGGGCACAGAGGAGTAAACTCACTATCTGGTGGGCAGTTCTCCCAGTGTGTTAATTTAAAAGAATATGAAATACAAGAGGTCTATTGTAGCTCCTACAAAAAGCAAGCTTGAAAAATGTACATTGCATTTTTTTATTGCGTAAGGGCAAACCACCTTTTTTTTTTTTTTAATACAGGTTTTTGATGCATTGCCTAATGCAGGCCTCAGCAAAAAGATAGCAAATCTTAGAATTTATTATTGTCAATAGTCTGCATGACCTTTACTTTAACTGCATCTTGGCTGTCAGTAATAATCCAAGGCTGCACTTTCAATGACAGAATGAGAGATTTTGCATATTGAGTCTCCAGGTCTCCTTGAGAGTGTTCAGAAATCACAGTCATTTATTCCTATTGGCAGGGCAAGGTCTGTTAGGAAAGCTCATTCGTCTTTACTTGAAGATGAAGTGTGGAGAAACTCCATTTTTGCTCTGAATCAAGTACTAAATACTGTGGTTTTCTCAAATAAATCAACAAGGAGGCTTCCAGGTCCAGGGTCTGAAATCTTTTCTCATTCTGGGCACCTGTTCTCTAATGGTTCTCTTCACCTTTGCATTGTACAATTTTAGTAGTGGATAAAACAGCACTTTAACACAGACCTGGGGATTTTACATTCTAACCTTTCTTCATTTGTGGTTTGTTTTACCTGACAAGTTAGAGAGTTTGCAAGTAGTCTAAGTTTAGAGGAAATTAAGAAAGTTGCTGAACTAGAAATCAGAGACGGAGACAGACTTCCTTTGGACTCAGAACAAAATTTAATTAGGGTATGATAATAGTGAAGATAACAGTTCTTAACCACAATATAAATCTATCTATATCTATTTATATATATCTATTTAAGGGAAAACAAAGCAACCAGAACTAAACAACCAATCTGTGTGACAATCCCCCCTTGAAACCCCCTCAGTCAGCCCATTGGGCACAGAAATAGTTATGGACAGTAAGTGGTGATGTTGCTCCTTGGCCGGTGCTGAGCTGACCCCCAGGGGTGGGTGGAAAAAGGTTTTGGTGTGTCCCTCTGAGGCTGTGGAGTCCCTCTGTGGAGT
>VXAU01004047.1:611344-661166 GCA_013399695.1 Formicarius rufipectus | reverse complement strand
AGCCGAAAAAATCAAAACTCTTCCTTCCTTCCCCACCCCAGTGATTTATGGTTGCTAAGCAACCCCTTTTCAGCCATGGTCCACCCTTTGATACCTGCAGTGGGGAAAATGCCGGCCATTAACCCCTCATTTCATTGGAAAGGAAAATTCTGCCCGCTCCTAAGAAAACCATAACACAAGTTCAGAAGGAATCTGGTGAAGGCAGGATTGTAAGGACAATAATAATAAATAAGGGGCTTGCACTCTCCCTAGAGATGTTTTTGAAACCAAAAATTACTTAAGCCATATGAGACACTTCTTTAGTTGTGTAATGAAATAAAAGTGTCTCAGGCCAGGTGTAGATTACTCCAGGCAGGTTTTTTTTGCTGCTTGACCTTACTGGACAAGTCAACAACAGCCTGGAAGTTATTGAAGTCCTGGCATGACTCTACATGACACAACTGGTTTGGTCCTCCTGTGTAGATAGTCCCATATAAGAAGTATGTAAATACTTAAAGGCGATACTGTGGGACACACAAAACAAAAACAAACAAACAAAACACACACAAAAAACATAAACAAACAAACAAAAAAGGAAACAAGAGTGGTTTCCTACAGTGTCTGTAATAAAAACTGCATTTGAATCTCACGTCTTCAATCCCTCCCCAGGTTTTTTATTTCTGGCATCATATAGGAGACCATTCCTGATCTCCACAGGAGTTCTCTTCAGATTCACAAAGAGAAAAGTTAAGGCAGGGGAAGGAAGCGATTCACCCTCAGAGACAACGGCAGCATCTCAAGAAGAGTGCCTAGATTTCAGGTCCTGCAAAGGCAGATAGCTGTCCCCCTGCAGAGTGACTTACTGAAGCCCACAGGATTCTGCAGAGACTCAACAGTCTGTAACATAAGCTTAGTCCCAAATCTCACAATTTGGCATGAGTTAATTCTCCCACCAGAGTAAATAAAAAATACCCCCAACTTTTCTCCCTTTAATCCCCATTTTATGGCAATTTATCACAAGGGAAACTCCAAAGGAAACTGGGCATGAGAAGAACTAGCTTCCTGGGTCTATCACAGCCATATTTCTAATGAGATTAGACAACCTTTCTTCCAAAAAAGTTTACTCAGTAAAACCATAGTTTCAGTTCAGTTGATGCTATTCACAAATTCATTTAGCTCGTCACTTCAGTGAACATGTACCCACGTATATAAAGAGGAACACTGTCAACAGGAGGGACAGACAGCAAGTCCTAGAGGCACAGCAAGTATTTTCCTTTGTTCTCTACTTAAAATACAGGATGTCTCAAAGTGTTTGTTTGGTTTACCATTCAGAGCCTGGATACAGAGTCTGCAAGACAAAATTGACTTTATTTTGTACACAGAAAACATCCCATGTACTCCATAAGGACAAAGGTGACCTTAATACACGCCATACTCTATCCTCCATAAAACTAGCCTGAAGTTAGGACAGATTAATTCCTTAAAACAATTTTTCCCTTCCCTTTGATGTCCAGACATTATTTTAAATATGTAGTTTGCATAATAGGGCTTAAAATCATTACCATAGTCAGCAAGAAACAAAGTCTTGCATACCTTGCCTATTTTACTCTCTAACCAGCCTACAAACATTTGAGAGTCAAAAAAAGAAATCTGATTGATTCTTACTGGGCCACACAACTGCTGAAAGAAATCCTTGTGTGGTTCCTCACCTCCCTTCACCTTCTTTGTTTGACTTTCAAGAAGATTTTGGCCAAATCTCTCTCACTGACAGAACCCTTACATAAGGCTCCGCAGATACACTGAACTGCAGCAGCTGACATATGGACTGTGGGCTGAGGAACCATCCAGCTTCCACAATGTACTTTCTGCTGGCATCATGACATGTTCTGAAGCTTGTCTACCAAATTCTAATTCATAATTCCAATGTCTTCTGACTGCATACAAGTAGTAAATACATAAGGAGAAGATGGAAGATACAGGAAAAGGCAGATTAAGCTCCCTAATGACATCTTTAGCACAGAGGATAGAAAGTTTCTAGTTCTCATAACTATGGGATAAGCATCAAAACCAGGATTTTTACAAAAAAAAACAAACAAAAAAACAAACAAACAAAAAAAGCCCAAAATCTCCAAGAACATCACTGCAGCATGGAATGTGTGTAGCAGGCCAAAACAGCGGTCTACATTCACCAAGAGATTAATGATCAATTTGCCACTGATTCTTCAAAATATCAATCCTATTGAGTCCACTATTCCTCTGTGTTTCTCTAGCAGGATATGGGAATAACCCATACACTACACTCCCCCTACACTACCACACCCCTCCAAAGTCATTGCTATAAACTGCACCACCCACGCACCTACATACACAGCATATAGATCACAGGATTTTATGAAATTCTATACGAATCCTCAACTCTATTTCCCTTTTTACCATTGGAGGTGACAGGATTTTAATCAGTTTGGACTCATGGTGTATGTGCAGGTAGTTCACAGGGTAAAATCTCCTTTTTATTTCAAGTCACATTTTTCCACAAGGCCTGAATGACGGAATATATTTTTTCTATAGCAGAACCTTTTACTGCTCTAAGTGTAGAGCCATCTCAATAATAAAAATGTATGATTACACTGGAAGATATCATTAGAACGTCAAGTTATTTTGCTTGTGACCTGATGAGTTCTTCAGAGATTCACCGAAGTCGCATTTTTGCCCCTGAGTGGCAATGGGTGGTTGTTTTCCTGCCTCTCAACAAAGCTGAAAGCATCATAATATGATGTCTATAATATCTGCTGCAGAAAATATTATTTCTGTCAATTGCTCAGAGTATTTCAGTACTCAAACAGAAGTTTCCAAAACGAATATACTCATGTTGATACTTTTACTTCAATTTCACCCCTTTTGTGTTTAAACATACCACATGTCCCTGGTGCTTCCTATTCATACAGGCTACATTTCTTTTTCAAGGGTTATCAAGATCCTGAGCCCATAAATCCAGCAGCAGAGAAGCACAAATATGACACATGAAGCTATTTTACAACCGTAATAAGGAAAGAGGTCTCCCAACTATAAACTCTGATCACCAGTTGCAAAACATGTTTAAATCCCTTAGTGTTAGCAATCTTTTAGTATTTTCATTACCAGGTTACATTAGAAGACAGATAAAACTTGCCTTATACTCCTTTGTGAGTAGTTGTTTTACTTGCTATAAAATGTAAAGAGATCAGGAGGGGAAGGAGATGGTCTAAACGCTACATTTTCAACAAACCCTGACCCCAGCAATCCTATTCCTTGGATTCACACCATTCCCGTAGCAGAAAACAGCAACCTGTTGATAGCAGCTTGAGATGCCAGAGGCAAAGTTAATTAAGCAGATTAGAAGGAAGCGGTCAGTAAGAGATGACAAACCAAATAGCCAATCTCCCAAAGTTGCAGCCAGTAAAAGAATTGAAAGAAATAAGTTAACCTGCAGATTACTTTTGTTCAATTGTAAGCAATTTTCATAGTAAGATGTGGAGTTTCAAGGGGATGTTGGCTTGGGTTTCCTTAGGAATTTGCATGTGTAAAAGGTTAAATAAAAAGTCAATATTTCAAGGCAGAACGTCGACTCCATTTTTTTCTGAGGTCCTTTGGGACTCAGAAGGATCTTTCCCACCACTTTTCAGAGGGCCCTAGGCAGAGGTGCAAAAGGAGTTTGAAGACAATACCGTAGCGTTCAATTTAACGATAAAAATAAAAACTCCATGCACCTCAAACACGGGTCCAGTTGCCTGGAAACCTTCCTGCCAAATGGTAAAATCCTTGGTAGCTCTCCCTGCTGCTGGATGAAGCCTTTCCCTCTCAAGGATCACGGAGCAGCCCCTCTGAGGGAAGGTGTGTCAGGATAGCTCAGTCCCTCAGTCACTGCAGGAGTGCCCAGCCAGGGCTAATAAGGACTATTATGAGTCGCTAATGCCCCTGAATGGGCCACAGGTGAAAACCGGGCTGACAACGCACATATAGGAGATGCCTGGCATCCCAGAAGTGTCTGTGAAGCTTGTTGGACACCCGTAAGGATGGGCAGCGCTGGTCCCTGCCCCTGCCAGGGCATCAGTCACAGCATCCGAGTGGTTTGGGTTGGAAGCAACCTTAAAGGTTATATAGTCTACCCTCACAGCAAGGAGCAAAGACACTTTTCCACTAGACCAGGTGGCTTGTTGGCAAGTTTTTTTTGGGAAAAAAGCTTGCATCTTTTCTTTGTCCATTTTCACTGAATTGTTCCCCTGATTGGTGATCATGCTGCAGGTGGGGAAATGGGTCATGCACGTCTGGCTCAAAAAATTCAGAGTGGTATGTGACAGACCCAGCTACAAAGGAGATGGTTGAGTACTCCTGCAGAATAACTTAAAAGCATCTTTTTTGTTTGTTTGATTTTTCAGTAGGAAAAAAGAAGGAAAAACCCTTCTTTTTACAAAGCGAGTTGGCTTTTTTATGTGATTTCCAGTCACCAATGAATTTTTCTTATCTTAATGCCTTAAAAAAAAAAAAGAAAAAGAAAAAAGTCAGGCAACTAAAATTTATAGACTGTACTAATCCTTAGAGTACAGATCCACTCTTTTGAAAGCCATAAATACAGAGTTAAAGAACCACAGGAAATTAGTTCTCTGAGTTATGTTAATTGCTCCCAACACTCCACTATCTACACAAGGAAGGAATACAATTTGAAGAAGACATCAGAACATATTGTGCTTAAAAAAACATTATGCCTAATGCTTTTTCTTAAGAATTAAAAGGGGTTTGAACCACTTAAGAGGAAAAAAAAGAAACAAGAGCATGCCTGAAACATGGGCAGAAAGTATGCACAGAGTAGAAACAATTGATCCCAGTGCTGTGTTATCTGTCACTTTAAATCCCTCTCTCCAGCAGCAGCAAGGAAATTAGACTCAAGAAAAGCAGCTACAGAAACAGGGAGAAAGAAAAAACACACTGTAATTACAGTTCTGAATTCATAAATTAGAAAAGAAACATTTCAGTATTAAGAGAGTGTCCTCAAACAACATGAAGACAGAAGAGTAAATGACATTAGGAGAAAAACATTGATAACTATATTTCAAATGTATAATTCTCACAGTGTAACAAGAAACAAAAGCAAGAACACTGTCAAAATTTAAACCATAATAAATCTCTCATGTTAAAGGCTTGATTTTGTCAAATTAACTTTATCTGATTCAAAAGAAAAAAAATGGTCACTAATGTACTGTTCAACTCAGAATGCTGAAGTTTGAATACTGGCCTTGTGCCAGCGATATCTCAAGAATTTTCGGATTTACGAGGAAGAGTTTATGTTGGGTTACTGATAGTAGATCCAAAGTTTTCACTGCTTAAAGCAGGATAAGCATCAGTTACCTCAATCAATGCAAACTCTGACCTTTCTCAGCTCCATGTCAAATTTCCCAGACCTGGATACACCTGCATTCAGCTCAGTACTGCTGGGTGAATGAGGCTGGATGTGGAGATCATCACCATACTCTGTCTGAAAAACTACTGAATAGGATACAGTGGGACACTGAGTAACCTGTATTGATTTACAAATAACTCTTTGTAAGAGGTAATCAAAATGCAGATTTTTCTAAAGAAAGAAGGTGATGAATATCCTAAATTTCCTATTAAAAAAAATATAAAGGGCAATGCAAATCACCTTGTACCCAAAAATAAATGAAGAAGCTGATTTATATCACTGAAATATTAATTAATTTTTAATTTCATCTATCCCAAACAAGCAAAGTTATCTTTCCTCTTTTCCATATCAAAAGACAAATGCTTGGAGATTTGGATCACACAAAGATTCTGCCTTGCAATATACATTCAAGGTTAATTTGAAAACTAGCTACTGAGAATTTTCTTAGACAAATCTATATATAAAGCTTTCAAAACATGTTGTTTTTAAGACTCTCTTAACTTGTCATGACTACAGGGCGTGCACAGGTCAGCCAACGGGAATATAACCAGGTGGTTATGGCAGTGTCAGAAATTTATCTCAATTACATTGCATAAAATAAATGATAGTTAGGAATGAAAAAATGTGCAGTCCTGCAGAGAGCAGAACTAAAGCTTAAATCTCTGTGCTAGTTTCAAGTTTGTATAGCTGTGATGAATAGAAGACAGTCTGGCATGTCAGGGTTTTCTATATGACTGATAATGTTAAGAGATACTTTCTCATGACTGGCTATGCAGGAACATTCAGCTTTAAAAGAAAAATAACATCTTTCATTTGCATATTTCTCTAATCATAAAGTTGAAATAACTTAATGGAATTTTTGTGGTATTTTACATTTATTATTTGTTATGCAAAAAAAAACTTATGAGGTAGGAAATCACACAAAGGCCTAGAAAGTAGGCTCTTTCTCCCTTAGCAGAAGACTAAAATTTAAATATTCCTCTTTTTTTCAGCACTCTGGCCCTTCCTACCCTGATTGGCCTTGGAAGCAGAATGACATACCAATGTGCTTCTGATCAATGGCAGTCCTCATTCCCCATATTAGCCTAAATTTTGGTTGTCATCTGACGGAATAATCACTGTTGTCCCAGCTGAGCTTCAGGACTCTTGTAAAGTACAGATTACTTACTTACTTAAAAGAACAATGTCCTAGATCAAAACAAGTGTCTGTAGACACTGTATATTCAACCTGGTGTACAATGTTGTGTGCTCTGCTGTCTGCATTCTCAGCAAGGTGTTCTTAATCATTCTTCTTAGATTTGTTTTTTGTTTGTTCCTTATTTCGTCTGGTGGTTTTCTTCTCAATGGCCTTGTGGAATCACTCTTTCATTGCTCACATATTTTTGTTTACCTTTGGTTAAATATTTCATATTTTAAATATAGCATATTAATAATTATTTTTGTGTTCTGAATTGGAACAAGTGTAGCTGAATGCATTATTCAAGAACAGCATCTGATCTTATTTAATATCATGTAACGCTTTGCTTGTTCTTACTCCTTTTTTTTTCCATGTAGATGCAATATAGCATGCTTGCCAAATGTGTACAAGTATGTTTCTCCCAAACAAGCTGTTCAGAAATGTTATTAGCCTAAATATCTTGTCCTGAATTTTTTAAAACATGTTTCTTCTGAGTCAATCATATTTTTATTTTTTTTTGTGTGCATCAGTTCTAGTAAGCTGTTTCAGAAACGACTGTGCCATAAAATGTACCATAATAAAATCAGGACAAAGTTAACCTGCTAAGAAGGTTAGTGACCTTTTTTCTCCCCTCCCTGATTTCTAAGCTGCTCACTGAGTTTGCTTGAATCTCTCTCTTAAATATCTCTAGGGTTTGGGAACCAAATGTTTCCAGGTAGTTAGATACCTAGGGATTTATGGTTGTGTGGTTTTCCAAGAGTATTTAAGCATATGCAGTAATTCTGGTAACATTCACCAAGTATCACACAATTATGTCCTCCCGAAAATTCCACAAGGTACCTTTTTATTTCCTTGAGAACTAAATTTCTTAGTTGTGATCCTGACAGTAAAGTCATATTAGCCTTTCACGAGCATAGATCTGAGCAGCCTTGAGAGGGGCTATGGCCGATGGGTTTGCCTCAAAATAAGAATGTCCTCCCTTCTGGGAATAACTGACATTTCTACTACTGAAAAAGTAAGCTTTGTGTGTACAGAAAACACAAAACTGATTGATTCTTATCCTCCATCTTCAGCTTCTCAGTGCTGACTCATCCCACTTGTTTTAAAACTCACTCTCCCTCCTTTATGGCTCATCCAGAGTCTTTTCATTCAGTAGACAATTACTGCTTCATCCTTGAGTCTCTGTTGGAGCTGTTCATTCTCACTAGCAATAATTTTTGATATACTCCGTGTTTTAGGAGGCCTATGCATAACTTCACATAAGATGCCAAGTTTCTCAGAGTATACAGACTTATTTTTTCTCCATAAAAATGCTTTTTTTTTTTTTTTTTTCCCCCTAAATACTCCAGGGTCCTGTAAATATGGCTGGCAATACAATGCAGAGATGCAGTATTAAGAATGCTGATAGCATACCAGTAGAATTTTTCTGTTTCTAAGTACGATCAAAGGATCCCTTTTTTTGTGAAGAGAAACTACTATGTCAAAAGCTTCTGCAAACACACAAAATATCCTTCCTTTCATGACCTTTTGTATCAAGCTTAGTCTCACTGGAAAATTGAAAGCCTACTGTAAATGCAGATCATTTGTTTTCTCTTTGTAAGGATGGGAGCTGTATGTTTGTCTGTGAGGTTAAATGCTGGCCTGCATAAATTGACCAAGTGAAAAAAGGTGGGTCTGACTATCATGAGCCTGGAACATCTGTGGCCATGTCTGAAGCTAATTTTTTTAATTAGTCGAAATAGCAAGCAGGATGAGTAGCCAGTAACCTTCCTTACCATATCATAATGCTTTATAGGCAATTTTACATTTTGTCTATTCTTCTTTCCTCTCTGTTGATACCAATTTGGATTGGCTGAGGGATGCAACATATGAATAAACATGCGAACTAGAGTACACAGTGTGCAAATCTGCTTATAAAACCTGATGATAAAAGAGATATCTAAGTTAACCCTTTTTATCCTGCGCAAGTGAATAACCTGTTGATGGCAAGTGCACCTCACAACACCAATCATACTTTAATAATGCAGTCTCAACTTAATTTTTGTTTGAATTTTCTCCCAAACAAATAATCAGATAAGTAATACAAGGAGGGAGGTGTTCTGGTAAAACAGATTATGTTTTTAAAATAATACTGAAGTTGTAACTTGCTTGACTTCACAGGCAATCTCCTGTGAAATGCTAAGACCTTAAAGTTGGGTTAATCAGGTGTGTAGATCACACAGCATACAAAAAACAGCTCTATGCATTTACTTCTGAGTCTCAGGATTATGCTGTGTGTAATAGTCACTAGAGTCTGAAATGTTGACTTAATGGTTATTTTCCACCATTATATCACTATTTGATTTTTCTAGTATTTCTTTCTTTCAAACTATTTTTTTTACAGTATTTGGAGAAGACACCAAAAAATGCGCAAGTACAGTAAAGCTGTTTAAATTTAGAACCGTCTGGGAAGTTTTCAATTTTCTTTCATTAGAAAAATGTTAGTTTGTAGGAAACAAAAATCATTCATTCATTTCAAGTAATCTACTAAGGAAAGAATTGGAAAGAGTTTATAATCTATTAAATAATCAAACATTTTAAAGTAAAAAGGTTGCTCGCAGGTCAAGTCCTCCTCTAGTATTTTCAATCAAAACACAGTGAACTATAATTTAAGAAATAAAAGTTTAGAACTTAAAAAATACTTCTAAAATCACATTGACTTAGGTTGATCTGATTAAATCCACAGATTTTAAATAATATTGATAATAAAATTTGTTTTACTGGTACTATTTATGAAGAAATAGAAATATCACGAAAAGTGTCATGTGATAAAAGAATAAGTATCTTGCATACATCTCTTCCAAAAGATCCCAATGGGGATTGCAAATTGGAGCAAACAAAGAATGGTTTAAGGTCTGACTACAGTTTTGCATCAACCTTTGTACTAGGTTGTTGTCCCATTTGCTGCACAGGGAATTTTTTGCTTAGGTGTCTACAGTTCTGTATTCTGAGCACCCATTTTTTTCTAATTTTGCTTTTCCTTTTCCCTTAATAAACTTCCTTGTTTTAGAACACCAGATTCAGAATCTGGTTTTTCAGTCCCTTTGTGCTATAACCCAGAAACAAGTGTTCCAGAGAGTGTGCATCTGAGCTGATGCATCTGCACTACATCTGGGCTCTACATTTCCATGTCTCCTTCCAACACGTGGGGTGAGCTTGGACAACAGAACAGAAATCCAACATGGCTATTTTCCAGTGGCACATTGCCCAGGACCTGACAACACTAAGCTGCTTGGCAGAGGCTTCCAATTTCATTGGACTCAAGCCTGGCCTTAAAATCAGGGAGCTGATCACATATCTCTACCATCTCAATGGCTCCAAGACTTACTCATGGCATGAGAGAATGTGGCACCTCCCTTTTACATGAGTCTGATCAATCATGATTAACTCTGCTAACTAAACTTGGGCTGCAGAGCTGTAGCACTAGGGTAAATGCCCAGAACCAGACCCATCACCCATTTTGGTCCTGAATTTCATTTACACCAATATAATTTAACAATACTTATTTAATACGCTGCTCTCTATGCTGTCAAATCATGAAAAGTGTCCTAGCAAATGAGAGATGTAAAGCTGAATTGATTTAAAAAGTAAATAAATTAAAAAAACAAACAAAACAAAAACCAAACAAAAACTCAAACAAACAAAAAAACCCCAACCAAACAACGAACCTCCCAAGTCTAAGCAATAAATCTTTACTCTTTGGGATTTCTCACTTATATAATGTTTAGAGTTATCATGTAGACGATAGTTTACTGGCTCAAGCCCTAGTGCTTCAACCACTTGCTCTGATCTGGGGAGGGAACCAAGCATTTCTGAGATGAACATGATAACCTTTTCCATGGAATATGCAACAAGTATGCACGTGAAAAATTCCTTGATATTTTATAGGTCTCTCATTTTATGTGAGTATATTATACTTTCACAGCAAACAGACATATATAATCTAAATTTATTTAAGATATTGTTTTCAGTCATAGAAATACTTGTGAATTGATGAATTTCCACAAACAGTATGCAAAGAACATTATTCAGAATTAAACAGGAAGAGTCACTGATTTTATTTGCTAAGATTACAAGTACCATAATGCAAAATTAGCAGTCAGCAGATACTATTAAGGACATCTATTGACTGCAATTAGACTACAGAATGCAATCACATGGATTCTATTCTAGGCACCTGAAACATGTATGTGATTAAGAGTCTCCTGTTAAGGAGTTTACCTTATGTGCTCTGCATAGGAATCAAATGCTATGAATTAGAGATATTTTGAAGATCAGTAACAAGTCTGTCAATAAGACATTATATTAATTTGCAATCTATTTTATTAGCTACTGACCTATTCTTACTGCACACGAAGAAAAGACGGTGATTTTCTTACCACTCTTTTCAATACAAATGTCTCTACTGAGTTGCCTGAATTTTCTTTAGGAAGTCATGATTCCTGTTCTGGTAAGAGGAGAACTCAGTAAAAGCAAAGCTTTGTACTGATGAGTTCATGTGAAACAAGAAATAAAAAGAAGGAAGAGAACATTGGTGTATAATATGACAGTGTGGTCATTGAGGGCTAAATTAAATAATAGTAAAAGTACATGGCAGCAGTTTAATTTCTGGTTTTCAGAAGGTGAAATAATAACTGTAGTGATTGGAAAGTCTGTATTCCTCAGAAGAACTGCCTTATTTGATGAATTCTAGCTATGCAAATAGCCAAGGATATTAGGACTTTTCAGAACAACTGAAGGACACTGTGGGACAACACAAGTTTTCTTTCATAACTTTGCAATTTTTATGAATAGGTCAGCTAACTGCATCAGTCCCAGAGCTTTAGACTTTCATTTCTTTCAATTATCCTCTATGTCAAACTAATATTGGTAGAAATTCTGCACATTTTCAAATAGAAAATTTACCCTATCACTTCTGTTCCACCTTTGATGTATGTTGCTGGTGTTGCAATTTTTATAAGTTACATTTTTGTGTGTTGTGATGCACACAGAACTTCCATGCATATTAGGCATAAACAATATAAAATTAAAGATAAAAGATTTAGTATACACTCTCAGAATTCTTGGGGACAAGGGAGAAGAAAATTAAAATGAAAAGAGGGAATGGAGAGAATGAAAATGTCAGTTGTTTTGGCCATTCTGCTCATTCCAAAATGTGTTTTCTTGTGAATTTCACAAAGCTGTTTTTTTATTGATGTAGATTACTTTTTTTTCATGAATCATTCAAAACCTGCCTTTTGAAGAAGAGGACGTGAATATTTTAATGCATATAATGAATTGTATATTATATTAGAATAGCAAATTTTTTTCATTTTTCTCCCTACCAATGTTAAAAAAGGAGAAATCCTTAAGACTAATTATATGAATAAGAAAAAATGGAAAAAAAAAAAAGACAAAATAAAATTCAGTCAAGAATTTGCTTCATTAAGACATCAGTAACTTCTGTATATTTTATTATCTGTTATTGTCTGTTAATGAAAATGTTTCAATGCGAGAAAATAGAGCTACTCATGCAAATAAGAGCTCAGGACCTGAGTTTGAGTATTTCCTGACATTCTTTTTTTTCCCCATTTCCTATTTCTGCATTTTATCACCATAGCAAGGATTTTAATCCTGGAAGTGAAGCACAAGAATAAGCCATAAACTTGCTGCTATTCTTGATTTTGTAATAGATTCCCTATGTGGGTAAGTCATATATGATCTGATTCCGCAGCCCTGACTTACACAGCAGTCATTATTCACGTGAGTAATTTCATCAGTATTAACAGGGCAGCTTGTGCACATAGGAGTTATTTACATAAAGGCTACAAACCCATGCTGTAATTCTTCCATATTACTGTTTCCTGGCTTCTGATTGTAATAGGAGTATGGCTACATTAAATTGTGTCGAATTTTCAATAGACTGAGTGATTGAAGTGCATTTTTATGGGTATTTTGTTTCATAAAATGGAACAATGGGCTGTGACATTTATGGTTTTAGACTTTGTGTGTAAGAACAGGGTAGATAATAACACAAAAAATTTTGATAGAGCTGATTTCTAACTTTCCCAAATTAAATAGCTATGACTGCCTCAAACCCTCAGTTCCTGTTCAAACTCACTTTGAAATCCTATTTTATTTTGCTTCAGGAAACAAAGTTGTACTACATTAAGAAAGCAAAGTCTATCTTATTCCTTATAATACAACACTTCCCTAAACTCTTGCTGGTGAATGTGAAATGCAGATTTCCAACATTAAAAAAATTGGTTATGGTTAATTTTTTCATTTACATGGCTTTTCTAACATGAAAAATATACCTGCCTCAAATACCTTCAGAAACAAAACCCTTGCATGTACAGAATGAAAAAAAAAAGATAAAAGATATCTCAAGAAAAAAGTATCTGAAAGCCATCATGGGATCACTAAAGGTTTTTTGTTTTCTTAGATTTTGAAAATGTGACATTTTGAAAGGAATGGCAGTGAATGAACTATCAGAAAAAAAGGGATGACTTCACTGTGAAATGAGTGCAGTCATTGTACTCAGAAAAAGAAAGTATTTTTCTCTCTTTTTTTCAAGTGTGGCTAATCTTTGTTATTTAAAGAACTCTGTTAAATTTTGGAAGTTAAGTGCAGAGCCTGCCCATTTTTCTAGCTCTAGTTGGAAACTGGCCATCCATTTGAAGGGTTAGGAAAGATTTTAAATACAGTAAAATGGAAAAGTGCCTATTGCTTTTAAAATGGTTCTATTCTTTTTTGTTATACATTATACATCAGAGTGATATTTGAAGGCAGATTTATTACACACCTCGGCAGAATTCTTTGTACATTTATAATGCAAAGCTTTTATCTAAAGTTCAGAGCATTATTTTAGAAAGAAGGTATATCATATCTGTACGACAAGTTCTATTCCTGTTGAGAAGTGTCCATAGGAATCAAAAATGTGTGGTAAAACTGATAGTCAAGGAAGAATTGAAATTGAAATCTGTATTATTTGTTTACTGTAGTGTTGCTTTTTGAGCCTTAGTCTCCTAATCTAGTTGAAGACATCCCTTCTCATTGCAGGGAGGTTGGACTAAAATGACCTTTAAAGGTCCCTTCCAACCCAAACCATTCTATAAGAACCAAGTCTAACTGCTTGATCTGTGAGTTATACATAATTTTATGTATGGCTAGACTTCGCAAAAGAAGATTTGGGAGGGTTTTACCCATGCAAAGTGGATGAATCCCTCAAACCTGCGCAGTGGATTTTTTACGTGAGGCATAGCATGTGCAGAACTGGTCCCACCCTTTACTCCTGAGGTTCATCTGCCAGGGCCTAGCAAGCTTGGACAGTGACAGCAAGGTCCTCAGGATGTAAGATAATTTTATATAGTAAAACTAATTTATAGTGTATATAAGTATTGAATTTGTTTCATGTGCCTATATATTTCTATATATCCCAGTCACCCTAAAACTGTCTTTAAAATATTTCATTTACTTTTTTATGTATAGTTAATGTCATTTTGCTTGAAATTATTTCCCAACAGTGCTCTTAGCACTTGAAAAATCGGTGTTGTAAGGAAAGAGGTCTGTCCATGAGAGGAGATTTTACTATGTGTTTTAATCCTATATTGACAACTAAGGACTGAAATTTCCAGAAATAAAAGCATCTGTACAATTAATTTCCAGCAATATTTAAATTAGCTGAAACTTTGACACTATGTGGCTTTGCAAGTGGAATCTAATCTGCCTGCCCTCAGACCTGTGTTTTCTAATACCTCATGTCACTCTGTGTTTTCATTTTCTGATGTTCCTTAGACAATTCTGAAACAGCTTTTAAAAACAGTTTTGCATCTCAGCCCTTCACTCTGTGACCACAGTCACTGCTAAAGACGGTGGCCAGGCCTGAGGCGTTGTAGTGCAGAGGGCTTTCAGGGGGGTTATTTTCTAGTGCTTTTTCAGTGTTGGGAATTCAGCACCGAACTGAGAAGCCTGTACCGAGTTCTCAGAGCTCATCAGCAGTTCTGTTTGCAAAGGAATAAGCATAATGCTGATGGAGTCACACCCTGCTAAGTAAAAAGTATGCAACAAAGGGGTTAAAAATGTTTTGATAAAATGTAGTCATCTTTAATAAGTTAACATGTTAATATTTATGGAAAAATTCTTGAATGCTACTAAGTCTAAAATTTGCTATGAATTATATTTCTTAAGGCAAAGTAAAAATCAAAAGGTATATTTTTCCATTAAATGTGTTTAAATAGAAGTCACCTTTTTCTTTGTATACTTCATGGCCACTTGACACTTCTTTAGAAAGTCATCCCTGTCTACACAGAGAGCTAACGCTGTGCCGTCAAAGCCAAATAAAGTGATCTTAATCTCTGTTAAAGGTTTTATTACTGGAACTAAAAAAAAAATCAGTATTTCATGTAGCAATGATTTCAGTGGGACTGTTTGTGAAGTCACAAACTGCTTGGTATGTAAGTACCATAATTTGGATTCCCTTGCTGACCATCTTCTATACCGCAGCCTGCGATAAGATTCCATGAATCTGAAATGGTGTAGGACATAAATAGAGTCGCCTTTTTCCTGTCTTTCTCAGGCCAGCTGTCTTCTCTCAGGCCATACTGATGAGACAGGCAGGGGAATGCCCACCTTGGAAATACTTCTAGGAGACCCTCACAGCTTCTGTTTTAGATTAGGTTTTGAATTTCTCATTAGCTGTGGAATAATATCAGCATTTGGAGAGTTTATCATACATGCCATATGGCATGGAAACTTCCTCGAATTTGAAAAGCTAAGGAGTGTTGCCTGAAATGTTACCAGAGCCCACAATGTAGAATTAAAAGAGCTGGTAAAGAACCTGAGTACTGTTTGTAAGAAATGCAGGTATATGCAGAACTCTGTTTCCTCTGCAGGCACAGACATAACAAGCTTAAACACCTGGAACTCCAAGCCAGACAATTTCATACCAGAAATACAGTCAAGTGTTTTTTCAGTGAGTGTAATTAGCCATTAGGAAAAAATAAGATTTTAGTACAAGAATTAGCATCTTCAAGAAGGAAATGTAACCCAAACATTACTTACGTTGATGAACCTGTTGCCTCTGTAGTGCAAAAGGGATGGCCACAGCTGACTCAGAGCAAAGGGCAGAGCTAAGCTTCCTACCACTCCCATAATAATTATGTTTTACTTTCTTTTTTTAGCTAGCCATGATGGATTTCATTATTTTAATGGAAATAATACTTTCGTTTTACTTTATGAAGGTAGATAGACATATGCTCCTTAGAGCTCCTAAAACATATGTGCTTTAATATTACAGCCATTGCAGTACTTGGGGCATAAACTAGTGTCCATGTTCTGCAGAAATACCATGTTTGTTCTTCTTTGCTTATTTGGAATAGAAAAACACATTGGAAGGACATAACACATCCAGTGATGTCAGAGCCATTGCTCATGCACAGAGTGCTCTTTAAGAAACTGGAAAACATCTTCGTTTTTTGTCATACCCACCCATGAAATACATGTCACATTAGGCAAACAAATGTTCATTCTTCAGTAGTGTGTTTATGTCCTTCATAAAGTTTCATACTTGATTTGAAAGTTTCAAAACTCTTTGTGATACAGATGGCTCCAACCCCATTGATAATTCAGTGTCTGGTTAGTTCTAAAGTAGACCAAAGATCTGGTAATTGATGTCCTGAGAGATCTGAGAAAGCTTATGCACATGTTTGTAGATACACTTGTATTTGCTGTCAGTGTTCAAACATTTTCAGGAAACTGGATTGTGATTCGGAGCATATGTTTCTTGTTCCCCAATTGGTAATCGGGCCCACTGAGGGCCACATGCTGGCACAGAGCGAGGGCTGGAAGGTAAAAAAATTAAGGATTATAGTTGAAGTGAACATTGATGGGTCTTCGTATCTGTTACCCAGATAGATTTAGAAACAGAGGTGGATTTATAAAGCACAATAATCAAATCCTTCATAAATTGACTAAAAGTTTCCACCTAATGTGTTGATTTTGCAGTATTTCTGTAAATATTACAACTGCTTACATTTAAAACACAGAAAAAGTCAAAATGGTATAGATCTAATCTGTCAAAGCCACTCAGATTGATTCCAGTAGTCACTGATAAACGTGTTGTGTGTGTGGATCTGTAGAACAAAGAAAAACATTCCTATGTTTTCACAGAATCAGAGAATATGCTGAATTGGAAGGGACCCACAAGTTCAGCCCTGAACAGCACCATTCCCAAGAGTCACACCATGTGCCTGAAAGTATCATTCAAAAGCTTCTTGGACTCTGTCAGGCTTGGGGCTGTGACCACTTCCCTGAGGGGGCTCTTCCCCTTCCCTTCCCCCCACCCACCAGACATTGTCCTAATATCACAGTTCTTTGCGATATAAACCATGGAAAATCAGAACAAGCATTGCCATAACCTGCAATTTCCAAAAAAATCTAATGGCAAAGATATCACAAATCATGGCAAGCCTTGAACAGCAACTGTTATGAACAGGATCACAATCCATGGTGGTAAGGGAGAAATGGAGGAATAAAAGAACAGCTCCGTTTATACCCACAGTGTGAATCTTCCAACCCAACAGAAGGCATGTTTTGCAGGCAAACACAGAGTGCCTTCCAGGATGCTCTGCAGAATTCAGTCATGGTGACAAAAATATTTACAGAATGGTGATCTAGTAGAAAAATATTAACAGCACTTTGCTGAGCAGAAAGAGGAAAATCTTTCCACAAAGACCAAAATCTTTCACACCTTGACAAACACATGAATCAGTCAGATTTGTAACAGGCAAATTCTATTACATCAAAATTTCAAAGCCTCTGTGCTGTGCAGCTTGCTCACTGGGAGACTTGTAGGACCTAAGACCAGATTCACAGAGAGCAGTTTGGGTCCACATTCCCTGAACTTCTCATTCAGGCTCATGTATCTTTAATGAAAATTAATAATTTAATCTCCATGTTACTAACACATTATCTTCTTCAAAAGGTACCAGTCACTAGCCCATGGGTCAGATCGCAGTCTTTCATTTCATACTGTATTAAGACAGTAACAATTTTTCAGCTTTCAATTTTATAGGAAATTTTTCCTCTATCATTATTGTTATTTTTCCTATCCTAGAAGTTGACAGCAATCATCTGTGCTCTTATTATAGGCTATATCTTCATCTGTGGCTTTTCTCATCATAATATATGAAAGTGGTAAATACAATCTATAAGTAATAAGTATTGTATGAAATTTCACAAGGTCCTTATCATTTTGTGTTGCTATTCTTGTCATTGTTCATTTCTCTCTTTTTATTGTAGTAATATCTTTTATTTAGAGTGGGGCTTTTTTCTTCACCTTGTCTTATTCTCTTTGATGACTCAAAGTATTCTGCTGCCTAAAATATAAAAATACTTTGTGGTTTTTTCAAAATGCTGATTTATATTCAAACTTACTCTTTTTTTTTTCTTTTTTTTTCTTTTTTTTTTTTCCCCCCCTCTGTTTATGTCCCTTTTTGTTCTTCAGTCATTGAAATGCTAGGGGTTTAAGATGCATGTATGTACTTGTGAAATTAATATAACGGAGCAGTATGTTCCCTGATCTTTACCCTAAAATGTGGTAATGCCAATGACATTTCAGATCATATCTCTGTTTTTGCCCTTACAGGACAACTCTTGCTCTTCCCAAAATACAGAGCTACTTCTGTACTTTCAGGTATATTTGTTTCATTTTTCTTTACTCTTGCTTGAAAATAAATCTCCTTAAAATTCTTTCTGAGGGAAAACTCTGAGGAAACCCAGCTGGTTGGCAGCTGTGAGCCATGGAAGCCTTTGATTCTCAGTTAAGGCCAATCTGATATCCTCTGCTAAACACACAAGTTTTTGGGTTCACAAAGAAAACTAGAAAGAAAGCAAGGAAACAAACAAGCAAACTTTCAAGTGTAGGAAGTTCCTAATGAAGTAAACATTTGGTCCTTCTTGGCTTACCAGGCTAAATGTAAAGGGGGTAAATAAAGTTAGGAAATCAGAAACTTGTACCTCAGTCCTCTGAGTAAGCAGCCACAGATCTGGACTGGAATGGAAAGCAAATGACCAGATAGAAGCCTATGTAACACAATTCCATTTACACAACAACCAGGGTCCATTATGTTTGATTCAATACTACCCAAGACTTTTTATTTTTAGAGATTTCATCGATAACCACAATTTCCCGAGACTAACTTGCAAATAAAGATGAAGTCTTAAGATATGCCAGCAAAAGGGTTACATTGTTAAAACATTAGAGCAAACTAGAACCTGAACTGCTCAGCTAAGACCTTACTTTAAACAAGTATTTCTAAACCAGTGAATTTTGAATTGGTGAAGTCTGAGATCTTGCAAACTACATTGAGCCAGGTGCAGGAACACAACAATAAATTATCTGCAGACAGCAACACAGAGTGGGCTTGGGTACATTTGTAAAACTAGCCAAATTTACAGCATCTCTATGCTTATCTTTGTAATAATAAATGTAAAAATGTACCAAATATGCAAAATGGAGAAATACATAATTATACTAAGAGCTCTGTAGTTCTGAAGATTTTAAGGATTCACTTACTAAAAACTTGACCACGTGAAGCCTTGGGACTTCACTTTATAGTACTTTTCCAAGTATTTTTTCAAACCACTAAGAAATACATGAAGAAACGCAAGAGCAGCTGAAGTGGATCAAAATAGCAATAGTTACTGATTCAGAACAATGGAGCAAAAACATATTCTGCATCACTGTTCAGTGCTTTTGAGGTAGACAGCAACATGAAAGTAAAGAGAAAAATACCTGGCTTTCAATGAATGGACAGGATCTTGAATGCAGAGGAGAGAAGAAATTTCCCAAGATCTCTGATTATCATTCTAATAGAATAAAAGCATATTTCAAAGGACAGATTGTGTAGATGACACACTACAATTTGAAAAAAAAAACAAAAACAAAACAAAACAAAACAAAACCAAAAACAAAAACAAAAAACCAAACCAAAACCTTAGTGATTACAGAACACAGAGTTTTATTATCAGCCATTGAGGAAGAAGCAAAGTCTGCACAGAATATTTGTCACTACATCTGTTTCATCTGCGACAGCATGACTTAGCTCTCTAATAGTGGTGGCCATTAAGAAAGCTAATGCTTAGTACAGATCTAACCCTACTTGAGGAAGGCAGTATTTATTACATGTAACTGGAGACAGCCTGTGTTACTTACCCAGCAGAAAAGTGCTCACTGCTGGTGATGGATTTTGACAGGCAAAGCTAGAGAAACCATCCTTATTTCACAAACTGCCTTGAATTTGAGGCTTTGTGGATGCCAATCCAGCTCCACCATGCACCTGGTAAATACTGAACCAGAAAATGGAACAAATCCTTCATGTTGAGATACTTATATACATAATTTCATTTATAGGTATATTTGCATTTACTTATGAATGATACTTACACTGTTGGACAAAGTGGTTTCCGTAGGGAGCACATCCAAGCTCATATTATCAATGTGAATATTCTGAACAGATGTCAGGGAAAAGGAGCTATGTGTGAGTAGAATATATGGAGTTGAGAGAAACTGAAGTATTTTTGCTAACATGAAGACATTTTTGTGCTTTAAAAGATTTTGGCTTAGCATTCAAAATACATGAGGGACTTGTGAACCCATATGTGAGTCAATATACAGCAAGAAACAGCACAGACTTTACATTTGGAGATAAAAAGCACAGAACCTCAACTTGGAAAACTCAGAAAGATTTTATTTTCCCTCATTTCTAATCACTGTAGAAAATCATTACTTTTTTCTGGGAAGAATTATGCAGAAAACATCATTCTCTCTCACTAGAGACCTGACATCTAGAACCTGAAGACACAGGTTTTCAATTTACACACAGATTGCAACATACTTCAGTAAAATTTCATGTGTTAGAGGCTAACTTAAGGTACGTTCTCCTGCTTGCCCGAAACAAAAGGGACAACATAAATTTAAGGATAAAATCACAGCAGAATTAACAAATAATTCCCAGGTATAATGACTGATAGACAAATTTGAAGGTGATATAATGCTGTTTCCTTCTATTTTACCCATGCGTTTAAGGTGGCTAAAGATGGCTTTCTAAGACATAAATCCATTCCTTTCCCCTTTTTCCCCTTCTTTGTTCAATTATTTTTCTAAGTATTAACGCATTTCTCCATTCCTTCCATAGCTCACAGTGTATGCATCCCCACACTTCCATGAAGGAAATACTTTAAAGATATTAATAATCATGCTGTTGACCACACATATGAAGATAATGGTTATTCACCTTGATCACATGAGTAACCACAATGACATCTAAACCAAATTGCATAAACAAAGCAAGTTTGGTTCAAGATTTCATGATGGCTTTATTAGTATTGCAAGCAGATCTTTATCATAACAGGCAGAACCTTAAGATCTCTAAACAGGAAGAGATATTAAAATTGTATAAACTGTGTAAGAATGGAGAGAGCATGAATAACAATCTTTTCTATATTAGAACAGTGGGATCATGAAAATGCACAAGAGATTTTGCAATATTTCATTCAGGCAGGATTGGACTGTTCACAAGATTTAACTATAGACCTTAGGAAGGAACTATTTTCTATTTGTCTACAAAATAGCAATGATGGTGATTTAATCAAGTATTTTAAATATCAGTGATCTTAATATAAAATATCTTTTTTCCCCAGCTACCTTCTTGGTTTAGAACTCACCCTTCCTCCTCATACTTACCAGGGGTGCCTCAAGTTATGTATCCAATTGTGCCTGACTGAAGGACATTGAAGAACATTGAAGAACATTGAAGGAATCCTTTCACTGTTTTCACAAATTTTTGACCTGTAATTATCACTAATTTTTACTGGTTATAGCATATTATAAAGGCTTACGAGTCTCAAATCAGAAATGTATTCAAAATAAAAACTCGTTTTTGTACCTTCTCTGCTTCTCCTGTTTGATTCATTCTTTGCCTCTCTGGCTCTGGGGCTACTTGGGAAACAGCAGGTTCCCCAGGAATCTTCTTTCAATGTAGGAAGGGCCGTCAATAAAAACATCCTTCTTCCATTTTTGTTGTGTTGCTAAATAATGACAGAAATGGTAGTTCACAACCTATGTCTCTGAATTCAGCACAGTACTAACAGAGGTCAAAAAATAAACAATGGACTGACCATCCAGCAAAACATAACAATTATTACAGTGTTTTCACTACAATTATTGTTTTTTCTTTTAAGTTCATTTAAATAAAATGGCACACAGGCAGAGATTTCAGAAATGTGAATTTTATAGAAATTATTTCATAGAAAATTTAAATAGAAGACATTAAATAGAAAGTCTTGTCAAGGGAGACCTTGTGAAACTAAGTTCCAATCACTGAGCAATGTCTGATGGAATTGCTAATTAGATCACATATTTCACCTTAACTGTAGAACAAGGAATCACACCAATGATTCCACTTTTCATCTGAAGAACAAGTTTTCAATCCCTTTTGTAACTGGTTAGTACAGTACAAGATACAAATTCTTACTGATGTTGAACAGAAACATTTATTTATTTATAAACTAATACATACCTAGGGAAAAAAAGCCTCCAACTTTTACTTTTCCAATATTTATCATGCATTGAAAAGCAGATGGTAGGAGGTAAGCCAGGTTATCTCAGACTTCTTGTGATGGGTTCCGTGGCAGAGACCCAAACAGCCTCATGCGCAGCAGAGTACCTATCCCACTGGCAGCCAGTTTTTCCCACTTAACTCCTTTTTTCTGCTTGAAGCCAATCCAGCCCAGTTCAGCTCTTTTGTAGGAACTGTGGAACCAGTATTGATTTCCCATTTAGACCAATCTTGCGTAAGCCCACCACTGCCTCCCTCACTATGAATACGGGAGGCACTGGAGGAAACCAGCTGCAGCATTTTCAACGTGCAGAATTGCTTCTTCAAGCTGGATGTGAGCTGAGTTCCAAATCAGAGAAATAAAAAGTGAAAATGGCAGCGTAGATAGGCTTTCTTTTCAAGTCTGATATGCATTCAACACTGCCTGTCTAGAAAGGATTCTCAGAAAACAGGTGAAAGAAGGAGATTCTTATTATGGGTTTCAGTGCAGTTGTCAGCCAAGATAACAAATCCTTGTACCAAAGTGTCCTTAGAACTGTGAGGCAATGAGGGCTTTCCTAAGGAAAAAAAAAAAAAAAATCAAAATTGTGCACTGTGCTTTTTATGATAGTGTGAAAATCTGTTTTTACTGAGTGTTTAGGGATTTAAGATGAAGACTGCAGTGATGTTTGAAGATTCTCAAGCTCTGTGTCATGAAAGTTTTGTTGCTAGATTTGGAGTTTTCAGCAGGTGTCCACCACGATCAGGTGGGAAAAATACCTCCAGCATAGATATTTTTAGGGACTAGCAATGAAGTCATGCTGTGAAAGATAAATAAGGCTTACAACATTAACATAAACTTTCCAAAGTTACTCAGCAATGAGCTCCAGATATCTAGGGTACAGTTGCTGAAAATTGGAACACAGTTTGGTAAAAAATTGACAGTACTTCCTGAAGTACAACACAGAAATCAAACAAAATTTTGAATTGTGGATTGGAAGTCATAGAGAGAATACTTGACCCCTACATGAAATTATTAAGCTACCCTAAAAGTTGTACTTTTTGAGATCTCACTTCAAAATGGCTTAGCAGCTCTCTGACCTAATTCGTTCTCTCTGTTCTTGGCTGTTCACAGTCTCTAAAATGGGAATCTATATCTGGAGTTTGTCAGGGACAAATGGTTGGAAACTCTTGCATGGGAACAGGATACCTTCTTCTTCTCCTGGTATATCTCTACAAAACAATTAGGAGTGTCTATCTCCAGACTCTGGAGAATTCAGGCAGTACTTATTCCTGATTTTCATTGAGAAACAAGCCACCAAACCCAGGTCGTGACTGTTCTTGCCTCATATAAACACCATCAGTGCAGTAAGATTAGTCCACTGTGATTAATACAGACTTAAAGGACAATCTGCAGCAGCCTGATGGATGGAGCAATTTCAAACTGTACCACACGGATGTAGGAAACCAGAAACGACTGCAGCTTCCTGACCCAGTCTTTCAGGCTGTGTGTAGCCTAATGAACAAAGGTATCAGCTGCCTCTTCAAAGCGATTTTGACTAAGGGGGGGAAAAAGACCAGTTTTGTTTTTGTTTTGTTGTTTGGTTTGATGTTGGTTTTTTCTGTGCATAAAGCAATTGGCAAAATGGAGTCCATGAGGATATTATGAAGCTTAGCTGTCAGCAGCTGTATTTTTGGTTAAGTGTTCTTTGTCAGAGAACTTTATGCAAGAAGATTTCCCAAGAGAATGAAACTGTGAGTTAGGTGGATTATTTTCATGTAGTGGAATCAATAACCTGAGTTTCCTTGGTGAGTGGTCAGAAGAGCCAAATATTTGTAATTCTCAATTCTCAGATATCTGCACCAGGGAATAATTAGCAGCCTAAGCTGCTGGTTTGATTGATGAGGCTGCCGAGTGATTATTTCTCCAATTTTCCTCAACTGCAGTTCACGTAGACTAGGGTCAGTGAAAAGAGAAGTTCATTTTAGGTTCTCATATAATGATACTCAGATTCTATCTGTATTTCTTAATATATTTTATCTGCATTTTCAAACATGAAATCTGGAGGCACTCTTGAAAAGGTAAAACACTTTATAGGGATTTTCATGGGAGTTTGCTGAATTTGTGGTGTCTGGTAGACTTCAGGAAAAATGACAGACCAGGTTCTGCCTAGCAGAAAAAGTCTGAGCAGAAGGCAGTAGTAGTATTTGGAGAGAGAGAGAAAGCTGTGGAATGAGAGATGAACATCAAAGCTTTATTTGAGATGTAGTGCCCAGTGAGAGAGTGAAATAGGAACAAATGTCAACAGGAACAAACCAACCTTTTGCTTTTTAATGTAGTCATAAAAAACTTACGTGTGGGTAAGGAATATTTTAAACAGTGCCTCAGATACAAAATGTCATTCACATCTACTAGAAGAAAAAAAAAAAAAAAAGGCAAAGACTGGTGCCTGGGGCTATGCTAATTCTTTAATGTGATGGCATTCCTGTTCGGAGAGCTCTGTAAGCTTTCCAGGCTGCCAAGCATGCTTGGCGCCCCTGTCTTCAAGCGCTATTCCTGCAAGGTTCCTGAGTACATTTTCATTTTAATGGCTTCTTAAGTCAAGCATCTCTGGCAAAGCTTCCTAAAAAATGAGTGAGAGCTCATGCAGGGGACAATGGCAATCTTTAATATTTACTGCACTAAAAATAACTTTCAAAAACAATACATGGTATACATAATGGTCTCCCTGTTCAAAAATTACTGTTTTTAACAGTATTTGATGGATTCAGAGGGCTCTTGATAAGTACAGTTAATATATTTTCTCTACATATTCCTTGAGTACTAAAGAGCAAATTGCTTAATATGTAATCTTGAGTAAATGTTTCCCCAGTTACATTCACTCTTTCTGATATCCTTTATTCCTGACTATTTTTCTCCTTTTAATATTCTCAGCAGGCTGGATTTATGAGCCTATGAAAGCAAAGAATAGGCAGCATCTTCTTCTGAAGCCAGCTTCACTGGTGAACTTATTGAATAACTGACCGAGTCCTGAATGATTATCGTACAAAGAGAAGAACAAGAGAAACAAAATGAGACATAATCACCTTCATTTTCCAAAAGAACTTAGAAAGTACCAACACTTCACAGAAAGAGAGAGAGAAGAAGAAAATTAGGCAGAGTGAACCCACAGTTTGTTTCATTTTTCATTCCAACATCATTTCAACCACAAAGAATGACAGTATAAATGATCAAACAACTGTTTGCTAATGCATTATAGATAGTCATACACAATATGGCAGCTTTATACTTGTATATTTATCCACCATGAATACAAAATATACCAAGAGTGACAGGTAATGTAGCCAAAGCTTCTACTCTCTGTAAGCATCTGTGTACAATGAATTATAAATGAGAGTCTTGTGTCCAAAGGTAGCGAGTAATGTAGATAATGCCATCTGAGTAAATGAATAAATGTGAAACAGATGCTTTCTGCATTCAGGGCACACAGGTACAGCCAGAAAGCCACCAGTACAGATTAGGGATGCTGGGGAGACAGCTGTTGTCTGCATCCAGTGCCAGGTGTGTTCCTACCTGGGCTGCACCGAGCCAGTAAAAAAGGCTCTTACTCCTTTTTAACAAGTTTGCAGAAGGTTGAGGTACCTTCTTATGGAGATTCCTCAAGGTTTTCCTAAAAAATCAAATCAGCAACATTATTAGAAGAGCCCTTTATAAGAGGTGGTGAAATTGCCTGAATGGAAAATTTAGTTTAAGAATAGTCATAAAATACTTTTTCTTTGCTTTTTTATGTTAGTCTGTTCAGATTTGACATTATTTTTTTATCTGAATAAATATTTTTGCCTGAAGATGAGATTACAAGGCTTTAAAAATTGTTATTATAAAGGCATTAAGAACTATTAAGAACTAATTTTTGTTCATAGATGAAAATTTACTTATTTTATAAGCAAAGAGAGAGAAGCTTGGACTCAGGTTAGGGCACTGGAGGGTTCTTGTTGTCAGTACAGACAGTTCCCTTGACACCTAAAAGGTAGGTTGAACTCTCCAGATAAAATATTATACCTAGCAGTGCTGACAGATAGTTTTTACCTGTGATACAGCTACAGCTACTCTTTAAAGTTCAAATAAGTTCATATTGCAACATGGGTTTATATTGCTCTTGCAACTGTTTCTTTTCTGCCTAATGCTAGAGTTGTACTGTGTCCATTTCCATGGGTCCTGAAGATAAACTTCTGTCTTTTTCAGTTGCAAAAAGGAAGCTAAAAAGAGTCTCCAACCCAATTCTCTGACGATTTGTCATTCATGAGTTAGGTACATCATGTAGGGTGGGTAAAACAGTAGTTACCAAGTTTGGAATGAAAGTCTATAGTAATTGAATTTTAAGAAAAAAAAATGAGGAAATACAGTAATAAATATGCCTTTTTCTTGTTTAGTTGGTGTACCTTGAGCTACATAAAACTCTAAAAACAAAATGTTCCAGGACCATTATCTGTACATAGTCTACAATGTCATTTTACTGCTTCTTGCATAATTGAGTATTTCAGATTTAGAAAGTACAATCAGAGAGATTCATGTAAAGTTTTGAAAAAGCCTAAGGAATAATATACAGCTTCTCAGAACTTACTGAGATGGTATTTGAACCCTTAAGAGTATTTATCCAAAATTACCAAGGCACTCATTGCAATAATTTCACAGCATTCTCTTAGGAGTAAGTTCTTCTTCCAGATCAAATATCCCTAGCTCTTCAAGGTTTTTGGTGTAGGTGTGGTCAGTCAGGGGGTTTGCCTGACATTGTCAGATTTTGATGTAATTTTGAGGTCAATCCTAAGTAATGCAGATGATATCCTAAGATGAAATCTGCATTTATACAGGTGTCATAGAAAATTAAGACTTGTAGCACAAGAGGCAAGACTAATACAGATCCTGCTCTCTACTATCTTTCTTTTTTCTTTATTTCTTTTGCATCTGTGAAAAGTCAGCATAAAACACCATCATTGTTCCAATTTGACACTTCTACATCCCAATTTTTTACTGTTTGCAGAAGTGGAAATGACAGTAGACCTCATTTGGATGTGCAACTGTAAAATAGATACAATCCAACTGGGACACAGAAACCATTCACTGTCTCTTAAATGACCTATTATTGCCATTGTGATGTCCCAGTATTTTTAACCTAGTAAATAAAGCAAGTCCTTCTGAGTTACCAGTTTAGACTCAAAAAGCAAGGAAAAGTCAAACTATGCAACTCTGAAAGACATAATTTTGCTTTCCAAACAGCATGATTTTATTTGATATTATTGAATTTTAACCACAGAAATGTCAATAATCCACAGGTGGCTTCTTCCTATTTTCTCCATGTCCTTTTCTTTCTTTCAGTAAGTTGCCCTTGCATTTATATCAGTGTAAAAGTTGAGGGGGAAAAAAACAAGGAGACTCTGTAGGATTTTAAAAAGTTTGAGAAGTAATTTGCAAAGTGATATTTTCTGGTAATGAATGCTACTACCTTTGCCCAGGTCTCTCAGTACGATAAAATTGTTTCAGAATGTTAATTACTGAATAATCAGATTCCCTTCAAAATGAAACCTCAACTTGTACTGAAATATGATATTCCTAAATTATATCAGAGCTGTAGTACAATCAAATCAACAATTACACTAAAAGAACTTGTGCAGACTTCTATTTAGAAAGCGACTCTATTATCTCAAGAGAATTAGAAAAGGATCTACAATGCATAGCCAATATGGAAACAATCATCCCATTGGCCTCTATTACCCAAATGTAAATGAGAAAACTTCCATTACATTTTGCAGTGATCCATGCCTTTCTCTTTTCAAGTCAATAAACTATATTTTTCAATGTAGTAGTTCGTGCACATGTGCCAAAATGACCTTTTGCAATTTGGCTGCTGAGACACATGCTGGGAGAGGTGACACAGGAGTTCTAAAAAGAGATGCAAACCAGATTTTACTGCCAGGCATGTCCTACCATGCAGTAATAAATTGAGGCTGCAAAGCCTCACATAATATTCTGTTGCTCTTTGTATCACAAGACAGAATTCCCTTCTAAATCAGTCACCCCTAATCAGTTTAATTGAGGCTGATACTCAAACCACAGAAAAATATTCTGAAAAGAGAGTCCCTCAAATGGCTCTTGACCTCTGTGAAAGTGTGGTCCCCTCTATCACATCATATGACAACATATAGCCTGTTGAAAAGACGCCTTGAAACAAACAACATGACAAGGATTCACAGTAGAGAGGGCATCAGGGGGGCACTCAGTGCTCACTATCCCTTAAAAACAAAAAAAAGACAGAAAAAAATAACTACTTCAGAAAAAGTACTTTGAAACTGGTAAAATAATCTTCTAAATAAACCACCAGTGGGGAATACCCACAGTCACTTAGGACAGCATGCTGTTCAACATATCAACAAAAATACATTTGGCCTGCGGCAATGCTCAGGGCAAACATATCCCAGATGGACTGGAGAGGCCCAAATACCTTCAGAGATGAAAATTTAATTAGAGGAAATGTCACTGTAGAGAACAAAAGGATTGCTTTAGTGATTTTTCATCATTGTTTACTACAAGTGAAGTATAGTTTTAAGTGTTAGGACAGGCTAAGTACAGAAGTGTTCTTAAGCACTGGAATGGGTATGAAAGGAATGGATGTTGAAGGTCAGAGACAATTATCCACACTTGAGGAGTGATCAAAAGGAGTAAACCATCAAATATTGACAGATAGCAAATTTAATTGCTTCAGTGATGTCAAAAGGTCACAAAAGGTGTCAAAGGTGGTGCTTTCAAGCCACTAGAAAGAAAAATCTGCCCTTAATGTTGTTGGTCAGGTTATGGTTTTTCTTGCTTTGTTGTTGTTATTGTTGCTATTGTGAGATCCCAAGGATGACAAAAAGCTTGGGTATTTCTGAAATGCACCGTCATCCCTGCAAGTTGAAATGCCTCACTGCCTCTTTACCTTTTTGATAATCCATTGTATATTATTAATTCTGATTCTTACACAAGTCAGAGGTGAAATTGTTGAAAAAGCAATATAGGAATTGTTGCAGTACAATCACAAGAAAGCAGCCCCCTTAAATGAAAATATGTGAGTTTTTGCATGAGTTATGAAAGCTGTTTGGGATAAATTAAAAAAAAATAAGACATAATAAACATTATAGAAAGTCTGTCAAACTATAGCTTGTTCTCCATTTGGATTTTACATCTTCGAAAGGAGAGTTGAGTTTTTTGGTATGTGAATTTTCTAACCTTTTTTCTCATTCAGACATCATTTTATATTTTCTGTGGAAATGTTTCCCCCTTAGCAAAACAAAATAATCACCTTAATTGAAAGGATGCACATAATTATTTTCCCATCACAGTATCAAAATAGTGCTAATATAACACTATTTTTATTTGCTATTATGTAACAGGAATTACATGCTTTTATATGTGGCAAAAATAACTACAGAAATAGTAATTATTATCAAATATCTCTCTCAGAGGCCGTACTAATTTCAGTGGATTAATCTTAAGAAGATCAAGGAGATCCCTACATATAGACAACTGGAGAGTTGATTCATTAAAATGGACCATAAACTAAGAAAAAGAAAAAAAAGAAGAAGAAGAAGAAAACAATATACAGGTATAATTATATACAATTATGTATAGATCAGTATATTTATTTGGTTAATAAATTCAATAAAGTTCATTTATAAAGTTAGTAAGACTAATATTAGATCTTTGACATTATTTATGTATGTATATATTTGGTCTTTGCTAGACCCCTTGGATTTTACTGATGTTGTTATGAGTTTGTTCTTTTGACTCAGATACAGATATGGATTACTTCTGTGTAGAAGGTACTTGGGAACTTGAAGTCAGCTGAAGATGCTCGGGTACCTTGACACCAATTTTAGCAGAGTTTGGATCAAGCATCTGGCATACCTTATTCACTTACTAAGTTTACTAGGTAACATGTGCTTTAATTTCAGGTGATTGATTTTTGTCTCTCCTGGTGCTATTGTTTATTATCATCTGTTACCCATGCTTCTACATTCTAGCCCCAAAAAAATCTCCCTAGATTTCCACTGACCGGAGGCACTATGCTTTTGCTGGCAGTCAGAACAGGCTTTTTGTTCTCCTTTGTTAGTCCTTTCCCTTTCCCTCACCTGCTTCCATGTTTTAATTTTTCTTTCTCTCTTTTTTTTTTTTTTTTTCCAGCAGATACAGTTCTACACAAAGTTTAATCATATGTGCAGAAATTTTTTAGACTGATGCCAGAGGACCTGCCCAAAGGCAGTCTCTAAACACATTATTGTTTGAAACCTGTGATGGAGAGTCCAACCAGACTCTGATTAGGCAACGTGCCATACTAAGCAGATATTAATGAATCTTGGCAACCAAATGTGAGAAATCAGTTTGCTTGCCATCCTTTCTATGTTACAGATGGTTATCTGGAAAACCATCCAAACAACAGAAATATACCGTATGTAAAATCAAGCCTCCCTTTTTATTTTCAGGTTCACAGACTATCATCTTAAGATTTCACAGTATTTATTATTCTTATACTTCAAGATGAGCAAATACATCAATATCCAAATACATTCAAATTATGTATCACTGAAGAAACCAATACTGTGTTTTATGGGGATGTGATCGTATTATTGATGCTATGGATTTCTGGATGACCCACAAAAACTCCATCTGCAAACCAAAAGGACAAATTTCTTCTGTGTCTATATATCAACACCCATAAAACGGAAGTACCGAGGTCAATAATGCCAGGTGAAACAAGTAAATAAATGTTTAAATAAATATACCATCAAGTGGATACAATACTGGAATCCATTACAGAGATTCTGCAGAGGTATTAAAGACAAAGTAATGAACATGGACATCTATTTTTTTATCCTAGTCTTACCAAAAGGCTCTTGATAATAAATCCATGTTCAGCTAAATGACAAATCTGAAGGGTAAACTAATTCTCAATATGTAGCCTTCTTCCTCCGCTGATTGTCAACAGAGTAGATCAACCAGTAACTACACTGTGATTACAAACTTGGAGTCAGTATAGTATGGGAAACAAGATGTGAGATAAATAAACTCCTTAATCAGATGTAGGTGACGCTCTCTGTAGAGACACAGCAAACTTGAACATGAATAGAAAATACCCGTGTATATTACATATGGATTTTCTTAATGCATTTTTTTACTAATTATTTTTCTTCCGAAAATCTTTATGAAGTTATTTCCTAAACAACTGGACTACAACAGAGAAAAATAAATGCCTGAGACCAAAACAAAAATTCATAAATAGGCAAAGGGTGACTCCTAAGTAAGAAAAACATTTTGGAGATGCAAAACAATTCTATGCTTTTTTTACATAACTGTGGAGCTACTTGTATGATTTTTCAAAATAATCTGATGACTTCTGCACTGCACGAACCATTTTGTGACGCTTCTACTGCCAGTGAACAGCACCCCACTTCACAGTATTTGATCTAAATTCATTAAGATCGCAAACAGTGGTCTTAATTAAGACCACAAATGGAGGAAGGTAACTACCCAACAACAGGAAAGCACTGCAAAACACTGAATGAAGGAAAATGCTCACATTAAGTACAGAGCATAAACAGGTGAAAGCTGAGTGCAATAGTTTGCGAGGCAACATGAGCAGGAATTTTATATTCCTGCCATAAGAGCCATATCCTAAAAAAGTTCCTAAGTGCCAAAACCAGGATGTATGAGAACTTTTGGCATGTAAGTCTTCACTCTGAAATAAACCCACTCACCATCTGCATAAATCTGAAGGTAATAAAACTCACGAGGTGCTTTCATCTAAATTTTTCAGAGACCAAAATCCTTTACATATATCTTTGGAAAAAAAAAATTACATGACTGACATTTTCCCCTCTTATTCTCAGAGGGAAGCATATAATGAGTCCTAGCATAATCTTCAAAGTGTGTTAATGTGTTTTACCTAGTGTACACCTCCATCAGCATAACAGGATTTTTATTTGCACTTGGGTTTTGGTTTGCTTTTTTTTTGTTTGTTTCATTCTAGGATATGTCCTCACAGGTCTACTTTTGCTGTATTGTCTTTACCACTTTTACATTAAAAAAAAATAAAATTAAAAGAACACACACACTCATCTGCCATGAAGTGGCTCAATTTATTATTTTGTCTTTTACAGACTTTCAATAGGATAATTAAGCATTCAAGAAGTAACAGCTTTTCATCATGAGATGATGCTCAAGGAAAGATCTATGGATTCACATAGGTTTGCTTGGTTTTTTATCTGCCAGTTCAGAGGAGCAGAGCCTTGTATGGGGAAAAAGAGGAGGAAACTACTGCACACAGCAGACAGTTTGCTCATTTGATATCATACACAGAATTCCATGTGTGGATTAACCAAATTTTATAATTTCCTCTAACATCTTACTTGATTTTTAGAATGGATCCTAGGTTATATTTATAACTATGAGGTGAAGATTTTTCCTTTATGTATTTAGAGCTCAAATATGTACATCCAGAGACCTTGGAAACCTCCAGGTTCTGGTACTGTTTCCTAGGAGTGATGACAAAGCCATCTAATAAAGCCAGTAGTGCTCAAATACAGATAGTGATTTCTGATCTTAAGAGAAAGCTTAACAAACCCTACAGGAATAATTTATGCATAAATCCTTTAATATGAAATTCCCCTTAGCAGGTAACCCAAGCACGGGGGTGGACTGAGGAGCATTAACCCAGCTATGACAAGTTAAACCAGAGAGCAAATAACTTCTTGCAGATAAATCAGACTGAGTTTTAGATGCTGCTCTTCTGTGGCTTCTCTATGTATCAGCTTTAACCCATGTGTTAACTTAAATAATTACATTTTACAGGCAGAAAGAGCTTTGGGAAGCTTAATTAGTATTTGTAAAGAAAGTTGACTTGCTCAAGCAGAAGGTACTACCAAAGTGCAAAGCATTATATCATTTCAAATAAACATAGTTTGACACAGATTGGATCAAAATGCAGTCCATAATCTGAAAATGAGCAATAACAGAAACCAGTAGATAATTCTTCTTGTATTAAAGGGGAAAAATGTCTTTTTAAAACGTTTTAGCAGAAATCATACAGGCAATCAAATCACTGGCTCTGAAGACTCTGACAGCAGAAACCATGTAGATTCAAATCCCCATAACTTGACTAGAGAAACTGGAGGCTGTTGTTGACAATGACAAAAGATTAACCCAAACCAACTAACAGAGCTCTGGGTGCCCTCCAAATTCCTACTATTTTCTTTTGCCACAAAAAATGGCACGTGTGTTATCACTGAAACCTAGAAATTCTTAATGAAACAGAGAGAGACAAATTGTCATAATACAAACAAGTTAGCCGTGTTTTTATAGAAATTCCAGGTACCTAGGGAGCAAAATGATGAAAAAGAATTAATGCTGAAATTAAGGCTGAAAGTAACAGAGTTACAGTACCAGAGACATATTGGAGGGTGAGTTCCAATATTCCAAGTGGAATATTTAACTGTGTGCCCCAACTAGAAAAATTAAAGAACAAAGTGATGGTGCAGAATTTATTGAAGGTTAATGGTATGAAAGACTGTAAGAGGCAAAGAGGGATAACATATAATACTGCACCTTCTGCTGTCAGGATCTGTGCAGAGAGGTTTGTGCATTCTTGAAACGAGTCTGTTGCCTCAGGTTTTAGTGTGGACAACTGAGCTAGGGTTGAGAGCATGAAAGACAGTGGGAATAAAGTAGTGGAAATGGAAATTACCATGATAAAAAAATAATAATGTAAGTAATTGAATATACTGAGATAAAGGAATAGGAAAATCTCAAGACTACAATTCTGAGAGAACTGGTGCATAGGATTGAAAGTGCAGTGATGAGTAACTCAAATCCACCAACCCACTGAAGAATCTCAGCAGAACTGCTGGTGTTCAGAAGGGGGACTAAAGATCCTGAGAATTACAGCCTGTAAGCCTTAAACCTGTTTAAAAAATGAAAAGCATTAGAGTAGATTGAGAATTAATTTATCATTGCAAACACATATGAAAAGGGAAAAAAGAAACATGTAAGAACACAGAAATTCTGTAGTAACAGAATACAGAATCTACCAAATACTTGGGTATTATTACAGTGTCTGATACAGTAATATGTGGCAAAAACGGATTAAAGCAAAGGGTGACATTTAGCTGAAGACAGCAAGGTGAATGAGCTGCTATTTGGATGGTAGTATATTAGTATATATCAGCACATGTATTAGCATATTAGCATATATTACTAATTTACTACCTATAAACCCAAAGTAAATGTAGTTACTTTTAATTAAGGTTGTTTTATCCTATCTAAGGTAGCTTGTACAGCTATGAATTGCTTATGGTTGATCTAGCTCTCTTATTTCAACCTGTGATGGTCTTGGTTCACGTCGCCTTTCCCACATCTACTGTTCTGCTCACTGCCTTTTTCACTAGTGCGACAAAAGCTAAACTGAATGTACACGACCTTGAGTTCTTACCACTGTTTTGATATTTTGTTACAAAATTCTTAAATTTGTTATATAATTTTATACCGTGAAATACAGTAAGATTACCTAGAAGAGGCAAAATCACAGGTCTATCCTATTCAGCTGAACACATCGAGTAAAAGAAATTTTTTTGTGCACTGTACTCAGAAATCAAGAGTCCACTGCCAGATTTCAATAGAGTCAGAAACAACCTCTTCACTCACTTAGGAAATAGTAATAGTACATTATAGGACTTGTTCCTTTTCTATGCTTTCAGCTTTTAATTTTGAGTGAATCTGGTTGAGTTTTACTGGAGATAGTTTTCCTTTACATGTTGAACAAATACCTTCTAATGGGGTTTTATTTTCTTGTCCTTCACAGAATTCTTTCATCTCTCCCGTCCTCTTTTCTGCAAGTCAGGATCTCAGCTTCTTTTTTTTTCCTCTCAGTGACATCATCTTTTTTCAGTCTCTGTTGTTGTCTTCTAATTTCTCCTCTATGCATCCAATCTGCTGTACTCACTGGTGGCTAGTTAAGTTTTGGATTGTTCATCTCACTTTGATTTAGCCTTCAGTTCTTCTTGCCTTCCTTTCTTTCCTCCAATCACCTCCAATATCCAGGATGAGCTTTTTCCTTATCTTTAGCTCTTTTCTTTCTCCCTAGGACATTTGCTGACATCTGAGAGTTTTCCATCTCCCAAATAGCATTTAAATCTCCTTTTTTCCCCTGCAGTATTGATAGAATTGAAATCTGTTATTCACATCATAAATGTATTGTTCTTTCAGTAGATTTATGTCATGGTTTCTGCAGCTTCATTTTTGAGACTACAGGTTTCAAGCATTTAGTAACCTAAATCAATGTAGTATCTGAATAAGTGTCCAGCACATAGTCAAGCTGACTCCCAAAGATCCAGAAGGTCCATGAGAGCCATCTCCACTCTGAAGAGAGACAGGTAGCATGCTCCCCATGGACAACCCAATTTTGCTTCAAGTTTTCTACCTTTCTCTCACTCTGGAGGGATGTGCCATTCTCTAATTCCTTGATTTTATTTATCTCTTGTTTGTGGCAAGTGATGAGACATTAGAAGCCTTTTGTGAGAACCAGAGTATTAAACTTAGTAATCATTCATAAATATCTTCATTTCCTCTAGTGATATTAGAGTATAAATAACCACATGTGTTTTCTATTGGATTTTTCATCACAAGTTGAACTCATCTCATGAACAGTAATTTACTATGTACTCATTGGTAGCAAAGAGTTGCTTTAGGAGGTTTCTCACTCTGACAGTACCTCTAGACACTGAGTGCATTGCCAAAGTGAAAAAATGACCCTCAACAAACCCTCTTCAGTCTGCTGTACCAACCAGGCTTATTCATAGCCACTGTAACTAACCTTTTTTCAATAGTGTCTTTCTAACCTTCTGAAATGTTTAGATGTCCCAGGTACCTCTTTCAGTGTTTAAATCCAGCTGAGAAGACAGAGCTTTAAAAATCACTCTCATTGAAGGATTTCCTGGAAATCTATTCCCTTGCCTCTGCAATGATGCACACATTCTCAACTAATTAATGTCAGAATTATATTTCTATGCACAGTTACCAGCAAATATCCAAGGAAGGTGGCATAACAATGCCAGCAACCTTAACATAGCAAAGAAGTAAACTGAGATTGCACATGAACAAGCAAAAACGCCAAAGGCAGAAGCACAAATACAAAAAAGGAGCATGATTAGAGACATTGTATGAATGCTTTCTATGAGTGCCCCATCTCTCTTTTTGGAAAGTTAAAAGTTACCTCCACCAGGTGAAAGTAAAACAGCATCTTCGCTGCAGAACATGACTCTTGTATGGAGAAACACACAAATAAGACACTTTATCCTATTACATTTCCTATTTGAACACTGCCATTCAAAAATGAGTGATGGAGAAACCCCTCTATCCCAAGAGTATATTTCCCCTGCCAGAGACAAATTTAAATTGATATTTTCTTTTGGTTTTAGAAAATAAATCTCACTCTGATTGTATCACTTGGTTCCTTCATTGATAATAGAGTACAGAGCAATAAATTCTGTTTTCTGCTTACCTTGTCTTCAGGTATTAAATTTATTTTTATCTTCATTTCCCTTTCCCCTCTTTCATCCTTAATTCATGTTTGTACAACTCTCCTTCAAAACTCCCCAGTGTCTTCATGTCATCTCAGGTGCATATCTTTCCAGTTCCATTACATGAATTACTTCCAAATTCCATTGCAAAAGGTGCCCACTTAGTTACAAGAAATTCATAGTTTTATTTTTATTGCTTTTTCTAACTTTGGAGAAAGTAAATGGAAATACACACTTAAAAGCATTCATTAGAGGCAGTCTATCAGTCTCTATATGAACTTCTTGAAACTCGTTTTATGTTTTCATTTCATGCTTCCAAAATCGGATTAAGCTTTGACAAATGTAACTTTAACAGTTTACTTCTCCTAAAAAGAGATGATAGGAAAAAGTTGGAATATTTTTTTAACAGAGTAGAAGCTATATACTGAGACCATATGTGGTGTTTCTACTTGGGAATATGCAAAGATTCCTTGGTTTTAACTGACATCAATTCACACATACCATAAAACATTATTTTTTGTCTGTGAATAACAGACAACATGAACTAGTTGCTTATGCAGGCTTTGTGTTATTTGTCATATTTTATATGTTTTGTAAGGAAATAACGGGAAAGCAAACATTCCTTGGTTGTGTGAATAACTGAATTTTCCCTTTGGCTCAAGACAAAAAGATACTTTGAACAGATCTGGCTTTTGCTTATGTTAACATCTTTTTCTGTTCAGTATAAAATTTTTAAACATTCCTCACTTGGGTAGCCATGGCAGTTAGGGAAAAACAATGACATTTAACAATTAATCCAAAAATCATAATATGTACATGAATGAATACGTGGTTGGGTGGCAAATCAGGTTTCTACAGCCCACAGCAGTGAATGGCAAATTGGAGTTAATGCAGGATTATTAAAGGGATACTGAGAAAACTAAAGAGCTCTGACCTGCTCTTTTTACGGGGCTGAGCTGCTCTCAAAGACTCAGTCAGCCATTAAACTTATGTTTTTTACACCAGAGAAGCATTTCCCAAGCTCCATAAATCCTATGGTTTGAGACACAGGAAGAGTGGGAGTAGAGAAAGCAAATGAGAACCCTTAGAGTTTCTTTGCTTTATAGCAAGTTTGGCAAATATAGATCTGAGCACTTGTGCTCAGCAACAACTTTTATGGATTTGATCACTTCCTCTGCATTCAGTGTGTTCTTCTCATGACATATTTTGGAGGTTAACTAGCAGAGGTCAGAGCATGAACTAGTTCAAGGTTATCTGAAAGGTATATGAATAGCCTTTGAATATGAACATCTCTGAATTTTCACTTTATCCTGAATCTCCCACACTATAAAATCTTCCTTCCTCAGGTAACATGAAGAAAGGCCTCCACTAGTCCTCCATTCTTCCACACTGGAAGAGTGAATCATGTGACAAACACGAACCTACAGAAAGCCCTGGAAAACTGAACCACTTTTCAGAACATTAATGATGACAGCTCCAATTTGAAGTCACTGAAAAAATAAATATTAACTAAAGGAAGTTAATCTTTATTCACAGCATTCTCACAAATTAAAGGTTAAAAACAGGCAGTGCAAGCTCATATTTAAAACATTGTCACATCAACTTATTCTTTTGAGATAATGTCACTACACTCACCCTATACACAAATGTTGCTTATTTCCCTTTGCCATTTATTCAGCTTTGTGGCAGTAATTAGCAAAGGGCTGTGATTGACTCAGAGAAAACTGAAGACATAAAACGAGAGCATGATGTGAAATGAAATTTCTATTATGATATTTACACCTTCCTGTTACATTTCACTATACAAATCAGAACTAGGGGAAAAAATAGTGGAGGCCTTTTTTTTAGATTCTTGATAATCTTTTCCTCTTTGTTTTAATTTTTCATTTCACATTCAAAATTTTTTTTTGCCCTGTGTCCTTTTTCCACTCGGTTGCCTCTATTTACAGCAATTTTGTTCTGTCTAAATATTAGACTCTGAGTTCCCAAAGCTAGCTAAAAAGCTCTTAAACGCCCGTTGAAGCTACTTCTGCTGCAGATTTCTGCATCCATTAGTTGTCCTCATACAACTATTTTTAGAGTATTAGTGAAAGGATAAAGCTCAGAAAAATAATTTCAAGAAAGGTTATCATTATTTGTTTTGGTCCTGGTTTAGCCATATAAGCACACCATAAGTAATTGATCCTGCATATTTTAGAAAGGAGTTCAGGAGATCAAATGAGAAGGAGCACGATATCAGCAGTGGTATATGACAATAACCTTCAAAATTAGTTTTATTCTCCAAGATTTTAACAGGGAAGCTCACTTTGTAAATTTAAGTTCAAACTGCTTGGAGTATGTACTCACCTCCCTCTTTTGCTGCTTTTCCTTCCATCCCTGGGGCTTCCATGAAATGAAGCATTAAAAAAACCCCAACCCAAACCAAACCACAAAAACCAACCAACCAAAAACAAACAAATGAAAAAAAAAAAACCTAACAAAAAACCCCACAAAAACCAACCAACCAAAAACAAAAAAAAAAAAAAAAACACAAAAACGAAAACCAACAAAACAACAAACTATGCAATTTACAGGAGACAAATGCCTTGTGATTCATAGCCTGATATCCTGCTTCATACTTAATTGATTCCAGTTAGGCAAAGCAGGACAGTAGTATTCTGCATTTTATGGCCTAGCAGAAATGTCAACCATCTGTTTGCACCTGCTGAAGTTGCTAAGGATGAGTATTACAAATCCTGTAAGCGTCTGGGCTTGGATTTCCAGAGCAAGAAAGTGCTTTTTGTTGATGACTGTCAACATGAAGGCATTGATAACAAATGCTAGAGACACTTTTGAGAGGAATGATCCACCCAATCCAAACAACAAGAACATTTTCCTCTATTTCTAACCTTCAGGAGGACTGAACAGACATTCAGTTCTTCCAATTTTGCTGTTAAACTACGGTGAATGAACTAAAGTGCAGAATCTGTATTGCTTGGGACAGATGGGAAATTAGCATGTCATAAAATTCATAAAAAAGTGGTTGATGATGCTGTCTGCCTCAAGAAAATAATTACATAATGAATGCCTCCTTTGAGAATACATAGAGAACAGACAGTTCTTTGATTTACCTATTAGCAATGCTTTTAGATGTTTGATATCCTTCAGGTAAGATGTTTTATATTGTTAACTTATTCCTTTAAGAATTTTAATCCTTAGATTTAAATTTTAGGTGCTCTGTGTAACTAAGCAATAGGGAAATACAAGTTATGAATCTTGTTTCAAAGATTTGCTCTAATTTAGAAGTTGATTATGTTCTTTCACTATTTCTTAAGATGGTTGAGAAGTTGTACAAAAAGATCTTTTTCTTAATAGAGCTCATTGTTTCCATACAGTCTAAACAGGTGGTGGTGTTCAATAAATTAAGACTCTTGCTGTTGTATTTAGTAAGTCAGATACTGAACACTAAAAATAGGTAGTTAGAAAGCAGTAATAATGTATTTTCTGGTGTAAGTAAAAAGCAAACCCCAAGCAATTAAGTGCAATACTTGCTCATTGCACCTGAAATGCTTGGAAAACTGTAGTATTCTTATTAACTAATTTTAAATTAATTATTTTTAAAATGTACATTCACAATGAAAATTTAAGCATAAAATAATCCTTTTTGGAAACTATATGCCACAACATTTTTGTTTGCTTTCTGTTCCAGTGTATGTCTCTGATTTTTAGAGGCAGGTCTAAAAGGAGAGACGTAGCATGGTCTGACTCCATAACAGTGGCGCAGAGTCTTGAGTGTAAGGGCCCACAAGCTCACTTATCCTGTGGGAAAGCAAGATCGTGGACACTCCCATGAGACAGTTTAGAACCAACTATTGTATTGAAACAGACTAATTCCAGAAGATGTTTTCTTTCCCCCCTGCTCACTTTTCACAGATGAGCTTTGAAGCTGCAGAGATGAAAGTCCATCATTTACTTCACTGCAAATTTTGTTGGGTTGGCTCAAGTCAATCCCACCTGCAATTTAAACTACAGAAGCTAATTTTGCAATGAAATAAATGATCAGTGTTTATGGAGTTCTGTCTGGGTCTGCTGTGGGAAACTATCCAGTACCCGAGGGATTGTAGATGTTGTTGAACTGAGATGAAGTGAATGAATCAGGGCTTTCCTCTAGAATACACAAAATTCCTGTCCTTGTGTTAATGTTCAGGTATTAAACTGCTGTCTAGTAGTTTGAGATGGCCTGAAATTACAATGTCATGCAATCCTGAGTTTAAGGACACTGGTGTCTGTGAGGATTGTCAATATATTGTGAATTGTTAGCAATGCAAAAAAAACAAAAAAACAAAAAAAAACAAACAAAAAACCAATCTATTGTTCTATTTCTTCTTCTGTTCTAGGGTACCAAAGATGATCATTACACTTTTCAACTTATACATAAAGCTAAATAACATAACACAGAAAGGACAATTCTTTCGACATTTCCTTTGTGCAAGAAATTCACTGTTAAAAGCTGCAATGAATTAGGTCATTCTCTTGAGAGTGATAAGCCATAATATATTGAGGGGGTCCAATTACAGAGAAATATAAAATCTATTTATTCGTATTTTTTAAGACTTTCATTTTTATTTGGAGAATGAGGAAGTTCCCCTACAAATATTCTCCTTTGGAAGGAGGGAGTTGAGGTCTTCCAGAAGCCCTTGCAAGGGCTCCAGTGAAGCTTGCAGGATGCTATCCTTGGATGCTAACTATGAAAGTAGTAACAACCTGCTTTTCATCTGCCTACAACTATCCATCATTGTAGCATAATAAAATCAATTACTAGAAGAATTCAAACAGCAACAAGTCATCAGAAAATGAGGGATAAGGAAAGCTGGCTGGCTCGGGTCAGATGGCACAGCTGGCAATTAAAGAGAGAAGAAAGAAGTTAAAGGATGCAAGGTGGAAACAAAGTGTTCTGATCAGGTAAGCATTTCCTGCCACAAGAGAGTGAGGGAGTCACTTGCTCTCTTCCTTCTCTGCTCCCTTTACAGTCAGATCTGGAATGCTGCCAGAGCTACTGGAAGCTGAGATAATCATATTTTGCTGGGTAGGACCAAAATGTCTTCTGTGCTGCCTTAATAGGATAAAAAAGCCGAGGGTGCTCTTTGGCAAAGTACGGGCCTACCCCCAGGTCATTAGGGCAGAGTCCCACAGAGGAGCTGAACCAGTGGCTTTGCTCTGTGCTGGTTTCTACCACATGCTGTTCAGTGTCCTCAACAGAACACAGTCACTCCTGTAGCAGTATCTGCACAGCCCACTGAAGCCCTGTGCTGAGAACATCCCTTCTCAGCGCCCGGCACTGGCTCTGGGCAGAAGGGAGTAGGATTCTTGTTAAGACCAGCAGAATAATTCACACTATTCTGTTCCAGGATATATTCATCTGGGAAGTGGGGGAGATTCTCAGCTGAGAGCTTCTTAATGGAAAGAACCCTTTCTGAAAATCCTTTTGTCATAAAGGTCCCTGAAGTTCTCAGCTTCTCCAGGTATCTCTAATTCCCATGTTTACTCAGGACACAGACATCAGGCATACAAGAGGGACTAACATTGCTATGTACACACAGCAGGGCATAACCACTCCTGAAATGGAAGTTATAAACCACAAAACTCAGCTGGCAAAATGGGAAATCAGAAGGACTTATCTGCACCAGTGAAGTCAAAATAAGCCAAAAAGGTGTAAAGAAAAGGAAGATATGGGCATTATAGTTCATGAAGACCCACCCAGATGACTATTTGCTGGAAGCAAACACTTTCTGCATGGGAGTAGTGGCTCTCAAGATATTTAAACTACTCCATCTCTTTTCAAAAGGAGCAGGTGACTATTTCCTCGGTTGCCTTGAAATCTGATAGGCACCATAAGAATGAGAGGTCAGATTAATGATCCAAATATGCTGTCACTTAAACTAAGGACTGTCCCAGCACTGTCACCTTAGACACACCAGTGTATAAACACACACACACCTCAAAGCTTTCCTGAAGATTGACAGATTCTGTCAACTTTGCATACACAGATGACATTCAATTCATTATTCCAACCAGTTCCCAAAGGCCTCAGTCATTCAAGATTTATATCTCAGCTTGTTGATGGAATACACTTTATTTCTGGCAAAGAAATACTGAACAAGGAAATTGGAGTTAAGCAGTTCACAGAAAAATGAACCTAATTCTTTGGAGAAAAGATTTTTTTCCATATTTGCATTTAACTGAAAAAGTTCAAGAAAAGCCATTTCTATACATATTTACTGGTACAATCAATGCAAAGATAGGCTGAAATAAGGAATACAGGATGACTCTATGCATGTCTTTCCATCATATATATATACAATGCTTACTCAAAGGCCATCCTCATCTCACATCTCACATTTTCGACAATTAGTGTTTACAGTAAAAACAATTTGCTATTCAGGGAACTCCTATGTAAGACATAACTGTACACAATTCTCTTGGTGAACATTCTTACTGAGTCTTATCAGCTTCAAAGAGTGAAACAGAAGATTTTCAGGACCTGTGGCTTTTGGAAGCTCAAATGTTCTTTATTCACAGGAAGGGCATACAACACTGACTTAATTAGAGGTTATTGATCTATTTGTTACTGAGAAACAACAAAGGATTTTTATTATTTACTTTATTTAAAAGCATTTCTTTGCCTCCATTAGAAAGGGTTTTAAAGCAAGACTGCAGTTCCTATGACTTCTTTCTTTATAAAGCTTTTTTTTTCTTTTTTTTTCTCTTGCATGTGAATGGAACCCTTAGCCTGTTCGTTTCCTGACAAGTCTGTCTAGAGAGGTCATTTTTTTTCCAGTGGTGAATACACAGATATGTCACCTGGCATGGCATTGCTAGATGACCTCTTATCACATTCAGTTGCCACCAAGCTGCTCCACTGCCAATCTCTCTCTGAATGTGACCCACAGCAGTGGTAATGAACATCATCAGGGCTATATAACTTCTCAAACTGGGAATCAGCAAGTCACAGAATCACTAATCTTTCATATAACTGCATAGATGTCAGAATTTTTATGGTGACTTTGATTCTCAATTCCCAGTACTCCAGAGATATAAAGAGGAGAGTCTAAATAAACTTTATTCCTTTGTAGGGCCCAACAGTAAGACCCTTCAGCTTACAAAAATAATTAATTCAGTTTTCCATATTCCATCTGTGTGTAACCCTTCTAAAGAGCTCTTAAGTAAAGGTCATTTTTAATTCCTCAACATTATTTCCCAGAATAGACTATTTAAGAGTGACAGAATCCCCAATACTTAAAGCAAATGAATATATGCATGTCACTAAATTTAAGCATTTGTATTAGATTTAAAACAAACAGGCAGCTTACTAACCAGATCAGTACAAAAGCAGTTTCTGTAATCGAGTTGGCACCAGTTCACAGAAAATATAATTTGAAAAGGTTCACATTTAAATGAAACTTGCTTTTCATGCTCAAATGTCATTCCAAACTGCAAAGATGAGGTATTAACCCTTCATTCACTTCTATTTAATAAAACTAAGCACAGAGCTTGAATAACCTTGACTGCATTTATGCACCAAAATATAAAATTAAACAAAAAAGCTGTATTGCAATCATTTAGTCCTAAGAAATACCAAACACAAATAGATGGACAAACTACAGTTAGCAGCTAAACTTGTGCCCTTAGACTTCATCATGGGTGGGGCAACTTAATCACACACTTTATCAATTATGTCTTTCAAAATGAGACACAAACACCTTTTCTAGCAGCCTTTTCTCCCGTGTTTGTTGTGCCAAACAACTGGGGGCTGGCTGTCTCCCAAAAAAGGAGCCAAAAACACCCGTCAGGGGCAGTCAGGGCATCACCACTTCTAGTCTCTGCCTTATGCACTTAGATGGAGGAGAGGCTTAAGCTCATTTAGAGCTCTGCTCCAGACAATGCTGACAAAACTATTCCAAATGCAGAGCTCTTCTGTCTCATCGCTATCCCGAGGGACTCGACTAGTCCAAGGGAAAATGAATGCAGGAGGAACGCACAGGGAAGTCATATGTTAATCCACCTCTTCTTACAATCAGACCACTGGCAAACATACAAATATATACAGGCATATAAAATATCTGTAGGTAAGTACATACTACATGAACACAGGCATATGTCTACACATATAGGCATACAGATAAATATATATGTATATACATACACACACACACATTCGTGCCTGTGTCTGCACACAAAATATGATTTGCCTCAAATTCTAACACAGAAGGAAATGGAAAGTAGCTTCTGGTATATCTATACCTATGTAGATATATAGATATATACACCACATTCATCTGTGCAGGAGGGTAAGAAACCCAACATGATTTGTGACTTTGCTTTCCCCTCTGCCCCATAGCAACCTTGGTGTGCTGTGAGCATTGAACTCAAAATCCATCAGGAAGTGTGGTGTGATACATGCCTCTTGATCACAGCCAAAAGAAGCACATACCAAGAGACACAAAGCTTTATCCATGCAAATACGTCTGCAGAGGTAGAGGCACGTGGGCTTTCTGAGGGCTCGATCTGTGACAGTCCTACATAATTTCCCATGCTGGAGCTCAAAGGTTCTCTCAGTTTCCTGAACGCTCAGATTTATTATATGAGGTGTACAAGTTGAATTTGTATGTTTCTAAAAGCAACAACAAATACTCCTGCTGAGTGCTGCCCCAATGGCAAAGGGTGGTCACAGTGACCTTCTGGGGACTGCTTTGGTGGCACTTGGTGCCCTTTGCTGTTTTCAGCCTCTTTTCATTCTTCAGACCTCTCTGCATTATAATTTTTTTAACAGGATAGTACTCTTCATTAGTGGAGCTTTTGAATTACTGAAAGGCTGTGTAACATTTAATTAGTCTTTATCTTTACAAGTAATAAAATGAGTACCTTTAGGTAAAAGAAGGCAGTCTACAGTGTGCAGCTGGATAACAGCAAGTTTTTGATTTTCTATTCAAATAGCTATCAAACAGATTATAATTTTAGCTTCATTATTTGGCTAATTCACATTTCCTTAAAAGACACATGAGATCAGGCTTATAAATTACGCAACAAAGAAATTTGGAGTCAACAGTAAAAGAGGTTTTGAAGCTGACAGAAGAGAACAGTACTTGTAAAAATACAGTTTGTATTACCTGTAAACTGTTTGGTGCTAGCTAGTTTCATTTAAATAAAAATATTCAAAAACTTCTGATACTTTTACAATTTACCTGTTGCTTAGTGATACTCCATGTCTTTTTTTTGAATAATCTCCATTATGATAATATAATTTTCAAATATAAGAGATCTCCTTCCAAAATTTATCAAACTTTTTAGACTTTGTAAACCAATCAGACTGTAAAATAAAACAAAACCACAAGAATTACATAAAGTTAAGTGTTTCAAATTCAGTGCAAATAAAGCATCAAGACTGGCTTCTTCCAAAGTCATATGGCTAAATAATTGTCAAACTATGATTGTAAAATTTTCTCTCTGAAAATCTAGCTCAGATGTCATATAAAAGACAGTGATGTCATTTACCACATGAAAAATAATATTGATTTACATTGGCAAGCAAATGATCAGGAGGAACTTCTTGTTTAGTACCTGTATAGAAGTAGTGAAGTAGTACTGGAGGGACTTTCAATGTACTACTTGGAAGATTTATTTCTTTCAGAGACAACCATGACAGTCAGCCTGATGCACTTGCTAGAGGTTCTGAGGATACAATATAAAAGAATTTCAGTAGATAAAACATAACCAGTCTACATTGTGCTTGAGTTTAAAACTGTGACATATGTAAACTGTACATAGTCTAAAGTAGGTTGGGGTAATCTCCCTTTCTGTGACATTTCCCTAGAGCTGCACCACAGGTCACAAATACAAAAGTAAAAAGTACTCTCTAAGACATAGATAAATACACATTCATACACACATTTCTATATCCTTTGGACTCAGCCATGCTAATTCATAATTTTGACTGCAGAATTCTCCAGTGTTTTAATGATCAGACTGAATAAATGCAATTAACATACACTTTATCCAACAGAATAAATTTGATCTTGTCTACCTCAACTTTTCAATCTAAACAACATTCATCAAACTGAAAGTTTGTTTCCTTGGACTAGTTGGTAGAGAATAAACACTACTTTGTAAAGTAATGTGACATGAATATTGTAACAATAAAAAAAAAAATGTTGTTAAAGAAATAACAGAACACTTGTGTTTCCAGTACCACATGACACCACATGGAAAACAAAAGGATTTCCAGAAAACCTTTCTGGTGACATATTGAGGTCATTGTGAATCTGTTTCTAGCAGTGCCAGGATAACATTTGCAAAGTCTTAACTTATGCATATTGTGGAGAAAAAAATGACTGATCATATTAAATAATTTGTGTAGCTAGTCAAGCTCATGTAGGTACTCCTCTTAATGGACACTACTGCTTATCATTGATGGTCATTTTTGACTGCTTAGATGATGAAAGTTCCCTCCACCATCCTGCTCATTGAGTTCTTTCTCTAATATTGTTTGTTGTTTTTACTAGTGATCTTCCATTTTCTTTTTGACAGCTCTTTTAATCTGTCCCCTTCCCTATTCCCCTCAACTTTTAGTACAGCCCTTAAAGTTAATATTCCCTGCAATAGTAAAAACAGAGTATATTGCTTCAGTTTCTTCAGGAAAAGAAAAATTAAGACTACAAGCATAGAAAGCATAATTATTTTGCTTTCTGTTTGACACTGGACAGTTTTTGCATGTACACAGAAAATATTTCCAACCTCAACACATTTCAAAGATATTATTCCCTGAACTCAGTACTTGTAAACGTTTAAAACATGAGAGACAATTCTGTAGTCAGAATCAGTATTTGGTGTAAAAGGAAATTGTGTCAGCCTGATATGTAATAAATAAAATACATTTTAAGGGAAAAATGTAAGTTAAGAGTATAACATTTCTAGACCTAAGTGTAGAAATGTTATAAATGATAAAATTAAATTTCCCTTTTAAAAAATCTGCAATTGCTGTAGTTCTAAGTGGAGGGACTTGTCTAAACAAAGCAAGTAATTAGTGCTCAATGCCTGCATGACCAGGAATAAATAAATGATGGCAATGACAGGTGAGAAGACTCAAATAATACTACACAGTAGACAGAGAACTGTCTACCTTTAATTTGTTTTAAAATAACGAGTTTACATTCTAAATAATAGCAGCAAGGTTTTTCTTTGTGTAGTGGGGAGTGACTCTTAAAATGCAACAATGTATGGCAAGAAAGAAGCCATCAGGGTGAAAAGGAATTCATTTTCCCTGTCTCACTGCATTGACTGGAGCAGTCTCGACAATTTATCCTGTTGGGTTTTTTTCCTTTTCTGGGTTCGACATTCACACATGAGTTCAGCATCCTTCTAGCTGATGAAAAAAGAATATATTAAAGGAACACTTCTGTTTAAGCATAAAAGATCTGTGATACAGGACTGCTTTTTCTAGCCTTTAGTCAACATCTGCAATAAACAATAGCTGGCAATTTTTTGACAGAGTTCAGTAAGGTTTCAATGTTACTAGGATTTTCTAGGCAACATTTCCCTTACATTCCTTTACACCTGTGATAACTTATTTTTTAATCCAGATAAATGGCCAACAGACTGTTTTTTTCTTTTCTAGGTAGTCAGGAGATAACAGGGAATATGTTAATATTAAAAACATTCAGTAGTCATAAAATTTGACCTAGGTAAATATCAAAAGAAATTTGAAAGTAAAAGCAAGGTAGAACTTCTATAAAGATATATTGCAACCAGTATTATATGGATTTTTTTTAGATGTTGTTAAACTACTCTTTCTGTGAGAGTTGTAGGTGTAGAGGAAGAAGTGACCATTTATTCATGGTTTGGTCAAGGTTTTTTTTATTCTTTTCCAGTGTCCTTGTTCTCATAATTGGTTACAGCTTTCATAAACAAGGGCATTATTTCTAATTTTGTATTGCATAAAGGAGAGTAATATGGAAAAGTTTAATGAAAATGAAAATTGGTAAAGCAATTGACAGCTGAAAAATTGTGAGAATACTGTTTTCAAACATGCTGAACAAGTATTAGCCAAAAGAACCTCAAGAAATCTGCCTTTTTAGCATTTTACCTTTTAGTTTAAATATGGCTCAAGCGTAGTGCAAATGAGAGAAAAGTTCTCATGAACCGAGAAGGCACAATGCAATTTTACAACTAATTATTAAAAAGAAGACATTGTTAGGTATGATTACTTGCTACCTTCACCTTAGGATCATTATTGCCAAGGTAGACTAATAACATAATTACTTTCAGAAGAAGTTCTTATTTTGCTGAATTAACAAAAACTGGTAGATGTACAATTTAATATGCAAATTAAAAAAGGGAGTTGTAGAATTCTGGCAAGCATTCCCCTTTTATTTGTGTGTGCTCATTATTTTAAAAGGAATCTAGATAAGTTTCTTCAACTTAACTAACTCTTCTTTCTTTCTTTCCTTCTGTCAAGTAATGGCTTCTCATCGTAATTGCTACAAATTGAGAATTCCAAAATTGCTGAAGGGAGTTAAGTGTTCAATTCACTGTGAAAGCCAGAGGGAGAAGAGTGTGTTACACTGAGTTTGAAACTAGAGTGATCACCCTCACACTGTTAAATAAATGCCACCTGGATTTTAATAAACTCTTTCTATTACAGGACTTGAAAGCATTTGTGAAATGTTTCATATTAAAAAGAACATTCCTTGGATGTTTTGGTAAAAATAAATTGCCATCTAAGAGGTTCAAATTTTTTTGGCAGTTCTTATACCTGAATCTGCCTGTGGAAGACTTTCAGTATTACAACATTACTATAGAATGCTTTTAAATATTTATATATATTAAAAACAACTGCGGTATGGCATAATCTTTTTAATGTTATATAACATGTGAACCATATTGTATTGCAAAATAAACTTTAGGTCCATTGTAAGTTTTGGTGGGGTTTTTTTGTTTGTTTGTTGGTTTTTGTTTGTTTGTTTGTTTTGGGTTTGTTTT
>VXAU01004047.1:523547-611219 GCA_013399695.1 Formicarius rufipectus | reverse complement strand
AAAAAAAAAAAGAAACCCAAAGCACTTGAAATAGTTTCATAGCCATGTAATTATGCTGCGAGATGACTTTGGAGATCAAGACTTGCTTTATACTTTGGAATAATGTTACCTGAGATATGGCAGTCAGAATTTAGTCCTTGCTTTTCCAACTGGAGATTTTCATTCAAGCATTTAATTTCATTTTGTTCATTTAAAATTGAAGCAGATGCTGAAAGCTGTGTTTCCTACATTCCAGCTTGAATTATTAAGCACCCAAGCATAAGTGCTTATTTCTTTTTCCCATTAGGAGAATATTGGTGGGTTTGACCTGAAGACCAGGCCTGAGATCCATAATGCCAGATGTTTCATTTTTTTGATATCTGCTGATATAGCATAATACCAAAACCTCTACAAGTCCAGGTTTTTAATGCTATGTCTGGAGATTGTTTTAAATGGCCTGCTGCCACTCCAACTGTTATTTTTACTGTTTGCTTTCCTACAGAAAATGCTCAAGGAAAAAATTGCATAATTTCATACTCTCTCCTTAAGACCCAGATGTCCATTCCAGGTTACTGAGAGACGATGCTCCTGGAAAATTCTTCTGGAAGTAGGGAGGGACTTGCTTTCTCTCCTTGAGATACATGGTATACCGTTTCATAAAACTAGCTGAAGGAAGGAGTCTGTTCCGTTTTTCTAGAGGGACTGAGTTGAAGCTGGTGCTCAGGCATCCTGAGGGAATTTTTTTATTCACTACCTTTTTTAAGATCATGTCTGCACAAATGTGTGGAAGCACATACATCAGAGTTGTGCCTTATGTCCTTAAATGAAAAAAGTTATTATTATTGCATTTGTGGAGAAGCTCAGTCTCAGATAAGGCATCTTTAAAAAGATGTAGCCACATGCTGTAAATCTGCTCAGTTTTCTATAAAGTTTTAATTAGATATGCTTAAAAGTCAATCTATCAATACCTGGGGATTCTTCCAATTAAAAAAGAGGCTCCTAAGGAGGTTTGGTGTCTCCAGAGTTAGGCAGCAGTTGAACTGGATATTAGGATTACAATTAGGATTTAGGCATCTAAATTTCATCTTCAAGCATCAAATTGCTCCTTTGCAAAAATGACTATATGGATTAACTCACCCCAGTTATATCAACATACAGAATTTTATGGAGCAGGCCCTCAACAATGCTGTTCAAAGCAGTGAAATTTGTGAATTTCCCTGACTGGCATAGGTAAAGTATAGAACCATTTCAGTCAAAGGGAGTAGATATTCAATCTTACTCTGCCAGGTAGGAGTGCACTGTAGTTTGTAATTCTCAAACTTTCAAGAAGTAGTAGCACTGTAGCTCCCCCATGCCTGTCTCTAGGTGTGTGGTACATATCCTACTGCCTTTCTGCAGACTCTTTACCAGCAAGTTAATAGAAAGGTAATGAAATCATAAGAATTAACAAACAAAACTGATAACAATCCCAGATATCCATGGAGTGCTTGGCAACATCATGCATTTCATAACATCTAATTTAAGATTTACTATCTGTTGTGAAAAGCATTTCCAAGGTTTGCAGCTTTTAAGTAGCAGTAGCTACTATGCTTAGATATCTTTCCTTTTTCTTGTTGTCGGTATGTATATTACTTCTTCACTATGACCTGATCCTGCTGGATGGATATTTTCAGACCAAAATAGGTGCAAAACTCCTTTTAAACTTTCTCCTAGTGTTTTCAGTTGTCACGGGATCATGTCTTGATAAACAAATATTATGGGACCATCTATTCTTAAGTGCCAAAAGCCTAGATCCTAGAAAACAGATCTCATTAAATACGTGCAAAACACTGAATTTCTGAAAATAAGTCATGTTGCTGCAACTTTCAGCAGGTGAACAGATACATCTACAAGGATAGCTGCAAAGAGACCTCATCTCCTTCTCTGACCATTTGTCATGTTGATTGACCCTAAAAGAGATTGGAATTGAAAGTTATAGGGCTTTGTTAGTGGTCATAGGACTGTATTATTGCACTGCTTCTCTTCAAGATAATTAGTCCTGCTAAGCGCCTTGAGTACTGTCCAAGCATAAGTTACTGCAAATACTTATTCCATATGAATATATTAGTATGTACAATGAAAAAAAAAAAAAGAATCACTTGAACGTGCCCCAGAGTCTTCTTTTATATAAAAGCCTGTATCATTATCATCAAGTTCAGGCTCCTTTTGCTGAGATCAAATCTGTTACCTAAGTACAGCCAGGGAGTGCCAGCTACTTCATGTATTAGTAGCAATCTAAGAAGTAATGTTCTTGTCAGTAGGAACAGCAGCTCAATTCATCTTACTATGCCCAATCACAACCTTGTATAATAATGTTGTGCTCCCCCAGAGAGGAACAGAGTGTTTCCTTTTGTCTTCATTTAGTGTTTGCCATTTCCCCTTTATAAATAATATGATGCAGTTAGGAATCCTCATGCTGCTAAAATTAAAACATTGTTTTCCTTTTGGCATCCAGGGATCTGCAAGACAACATGAAGAACTGGTGCAGGTGACCCTTTCCAACAAGAAAAAGTTGAAAGGCTGCAGTTTAGACTTGGCTCCTAATTTGCCTTTTAACAAATGACACATTTGTCTTTTACCGCACACACATCGTTCCCTGCTCCGGTGATGTCCCTGCAATACCTGTGGGGAACCTACAGCCAGGGAAGAGGGGACTTTATGATAATTTATCTTACTCTGAGTATGCAAAGCTGCAAAAAGGGCTGCTGCAACCCTGGCAGCCTCCAAGGAAATATTATTCATTATGTATTTACAGTTATTGGATTAAAACTTTGTAATGTGCTCTGTTCAATTAATAATAATACAGAGTGGAATGAGCTATGAAATGCATTGGGCCTTTTAAAAGATCTAATATAAGGAAAGACAAGCAGTTTGTCCTAATGAATGCATCTAATTGGTGCACTTTATTATAAAACACTGGAACAGCATTTTTCACCAGGCAGTTCTATTTGTAACAGGCTGTCTCCAGCACGTCAGGGTGTAATAAATGTGCTGCAGAGTAGAACTGCTGATTAGTATTTCTGGAAGCCTAGGAAGTTAATAGAACTTATTTGCCATTGCAGAAGACCTTCCAAATCCTTATGGAGGGACCTGCAGCACTGTGATCCATTAGGGATATGTTTATGTGATCAACCTTCTGTGGAGATCTCTTCCATGGGATGTGTGGGTGGCCACGGCACCTGAACAGCCAGGACAACTAAGAATTGCTGGTACTTTGTTGTACCCGTGGTGGCTTCCACAGTACTGATATACAAAACGGGCTTTCATTAAGTAGCGGCTTCAACACAGCTTTCACAGCAGTAGTTTGAGACAGATGTATGGTTTATGTATGACTGTAACTCACTGTCCACATCATCCTTTGTTCATTTTTGATGACTGTAAAAAGGAAGAAAGAAAGGATGCATATGCAAGATTTCTTTTGAGGTATAAGAAGAAACAAAAAGCCCTAGAGGCACTTCTGAAAATACACCTTAAAGCCTTTAGAGGAAAACAGTCAACAGTCAATATTCCTTTGTCAGGACCCATATAGAGAATGACATGACAGTGTTCAAGCAAAATAGTTTCGATAATATCAAATCTATGCAAAAATGAAGTCTATGCTGAAGAAATAAAAGACTATGAAAGGAGTGAGCTTTGACCCAGATTTCTTTTGTTTCCACTTTCAATAACTAAAAAGAAGCTTTTTAGGCCTTTATTTCCCAGAAAGTCATACCAGTAAATTCAGTCAATTTTATTTTCATACTTTTGAAATTAAGGATACCCAAGAAACTTTCCCCTGGAAAAATAAATATCCTTTCAGATATAGAAGACACTTCAATCCTTATACTAGGATGCCTTTCAGTCTCAGCAGTACCTTCAATTCCCTGGGTATTCAATGCTGAAAGATGCACCCTGCAGTCTTTGTTGGGGCTGGCAGTCCGTTAGTCTGAACCTGGGAATGTCTCCCAACTTTATGATGTTATTCAGCCTAGCAGCATTAATCTGCCTTAATACATTTTCCTATAATAAGATGGATCCACCCCATTACTTTTACTAATTCATCTGAAAGAACGGAGGATTCCACACTGGTTGTTTTGGCACTGCCCTGGTATCTATAGTGTTCAAAAACCTGCTGATTCTCATTAATAAAAGAATAAAATTATACAACCATACAGTTATGACAGTGTATTTACCTTCATTAATACTCCTGTCCCTGAGAAAGGCAACTTTATGATGAGATAGTAATACAAATGAGGTCATGGTTTACAAATAAACACACTTTGTATATGTATTTCTGTTAGGAGTCTAAGGCAGAATCACAGAATTTGCCAAGCTGGAAGAAACCCAAAGGGATCACCAAGTCCAGCTCCCTGCCCTGCACAGGACCATTCCTAAGAGTCACACCATGTGCCTGAAACAGGAATGTTCAAATGAGATAAAAGAAGAAAATAGGCCTCAATCGAACATACTCAGGCTACTACATCTCTTCTTCTGTCACACAACATACAAACTGAGTCTGATTGGCCTCATTCATATCACATTACATTTTCAAACCCACCAATGCTGAGACTGAACCGTGGGGAAGTAGAGTGACAGTTCTGAATGGCATACACGCCCCAGAACAGGGCTGTACTGCCCACTGCCAGTGGTACTGGGGCTTGTATGTGTGTATGATGTGCAAAATGGTCCAAAGTGTGACTGTTAACTCATCTCCTGCTCAGATTTTGGCTAAGCCAGCTCATGCTAAAACCTGATGTTCTGCTGAGAGCAGCAGCTGTAGGTCGAAGTGAAAGCACCAGGTAGGCAGGACAGGTAGCCAGAAAGAGCTGACGGGTCATTGTTCAGCCAAAATCACCTGCTAGTTGCTGTCTCCAGCAGCCACTGTGTTTTGTCTGGCAGTTTCCCCGGAGTCCACTAACTTACAGGAGCGATATAGACTAAGCGTCCAAGCTGAAGAGTATAAAACATCCAGCTGAAGATGTCCCTGCTTATTGCAGAAGGTTGGACTAGATGACCTGTAAAGGTCCCTTCCATCCCAAACCATTCTCTGATTCTATGATCTTACCCAAAAAGCTTCTGAAGCTGAGGCTTTCCTACTTCCCGGTGTGATACAGGAGATGCCTGCACCATAATGGAGGAGGGAGGATTAACACTTTCACTGTTGGCTAGGCAACCAATTCTTTTCTTTTGCTTATAGGTGTATGATATCGAGAGTCATGGGTTTGTGAAGTCTCATGAAATCTTATGCACTTGAATGGTGGATAACGTGATTAATGTGACAGACTAGTCTGGATAAAAGGTGATAGAAGCTCTCTTTGTCATGTTAATTATATTGCTTAATAAGCGCAGGAAATAAAGTTGAAATCACAGAGTATGCTGACTTGTAAATTTGAAAATCTGTATCACTCAGTCCTGGCTGCCCATTCTGATCTCAGAATAAATCAAAGTGTAATTGATTAGATTACTAGAAAAATTACAAAGGCTTATATATTTCATAGCATATTTACTGTACTCTTGCTACCCCTTCCTGCCCAAAACTGGGTGTTGTGGGAAAAATTACGTGGATTAAACAAGTGACTCTGCAGAAGTGAGTATATTGGCTTTGGGCCACTCTGTATAGTGTCTGGACCAGTGTTTACATTCTATTAACATAATTTTATATAATTCTATTAACGTAATTTTATATGCTGGTGTTTCTGAATATTATTTTTCTAGTCTTTTACTTAATTGTCTATTACCTATTTTTCAGTGGTATCTGCTAATACTTATCCTGATCTGTCACTGATCTGTCATTGTGTCTCCAGGTGTCTATGAACTTCTGTTCTTTCACCCCAAGCCCTCTTTAGGGGCAGCAGCCAGGACATGGCATGCCAGAGGGGTGAATGGGAATGAGTTTGAAAGACTTTCTCTTCATGCCACTGTCTCTTCATGAGGCCCTGGGGCATGTATTAAACTCCCAAACATCATTTAATACTGTTTCCCCTGTGCTCAGAGTAAGGCAACAGCCCTTGCAGATGGTTTGGCATCACAAAGCCTTCAGGAATCATGATTTCATGAAGGAAATAAGTATTTCAAGAAATAAACTCTTCAGGAGAATTCTGAAATTCTTTGGAGACTTCAAAGACATGACTGTACAATCCAAAGTGTATGGCCTCTTGACATTCAACAGACAGCAAGGAGAAAAGCAAACCAAATCCCACAAAAACAGGAACAAACGCTTTCTCCTTAGTGCCTTTGATGACAGGATATAAAAGAAATTGTGAGTTTCTTTTTTAAAAACAGTGGTCCTAATTAGGCTTTCTTACACACTGGAAACAGTCTCCTTAATAGGTCATAAATAAATTATAGATATTCTACATACGCAGTCAAAATACAAACCTGAATTAGCTCAGCATGATGGAAAATATTTGTGTATCTTGTAAATCAAATTCTGTCATCTAAAGGCATATTTTGCCCTGCATTTTCAATTCATTGAGCCTGAATCGAAACATTCCCTTTTGGGTCAGAGGCTGGGATTGGCCTTTTAACTTGCCTTGCAAGAGCTTCCAGGCCTGAACTTTCTCAAGCATAAATGTCAATACAGTAGTCAAAGTGTTTGGCTTATTCCAGTTAAGACATTTTTTTGTGTGTGTGTATTTCCACATATAGGATAACATTAATATTAAAAAAATAATCCCCAATTCTGTCTATTACTAGAATATAAACCAACATACAAAATAAATAAAACATACTGAGGAGATTCCTCTACATGTTATCTCTGGAATACACACAGTACTGTAATTTCTTGGAACAAGTACATAATGCATAAATATTTCTGATGGTAGCTTATAAAAAGGACATTCATGGTGTATGATTATTACAAACTATTTATTTTCTGTGTCTGAAAGGTTCATGATAATTTTGTTTTTCTCAGTGTTCTTGAAGAATAGTATGCAATGCCAAAAGACATTTGAAATATATACAGATAAGTCAAAGATAAACTGGAAAAATATATACTGAAAAAAATGAGAATTTTTCAGTAAATTATTATTAATTAATATTATTTACATTTCAAATATTATCCCTTTGGTTTGAACTCAGTTTTGGGTTGTTTTTGCAGTAGGAGGGCTTTCAGATCCTGCACAAATCTTTTCTAGCTGAACAGAGGAAGAAATGAGGAAGAAAGGTGAGCATGTTCTCAAACGCCCAAGTCTCTTGCAGCCATCATTTTACGCCAAAACAACTAAGTGAACTAACTGTACTCTTAAATTACTGCTCATTAAGCTAACACTTTGGGTTTATAATGCACCAATACTGTACATCAAACTGCTAAAATAACCACTTTGACTGATTGCCCTTTCTCTTAGTAAGAGATAGAGGTATCTTTGTGTTTTAGGATGTGACTTCTCCACATCCCAAGTCTCTTGTTTACTGAAATTGAGTAAATATATTAAAAAAGAACTGAAAGGTCTATTTCCTGGTAGATTACAAGCCTTGATTATTTGTAGGTTCATGGGTCTTGGTGTTAATTTTTTATATATTTTTCCTAATTAAGATTTTTTCCCATTATCTAAACATGGTCACATTCATGAAGCTTTTTATTAAAGAATTTAAGCATGTAAAGACAAGAGTACTAATATTTCTGTACAAAGAGTACAAATTCCTTTGGTCTCCTCAAAGGAATAGTGAAAACACAAAATATTAAGTGTATTTCACAACTTAGGTATTTTTCTTGTAAAAAAGTGAAAGTTGCATAGCTATATCTTCATAATATATGACTATATGTGTGGGTTATTAACATGATTTTACAATTTTGGGCTGGCTGGAGTACAGGGTTAAGGGAGTTTTCCTCTGTTTCAGAACACTGGATATAGTTAAGTTCTGTCTGAGAGACAGCTTACTTTTACCAATATAATTTAAATAATTAACTTGCTTATAAATTATTTGCAAAAGAAAAATCAAATTCTACATTTCCCTATCAATTTTGGCACAATTTGGAGAGACAGAAAACATTCAATTGAAATTGTGTGACTGTACTTGTAGGGCGATAATTTAATGTCTTTGAATTTGTGAAAAAAAAAATACCAATTTCTGAGAATATAATGGTAACTAATAAATAGGTATCTGAAGCTGTGCCCAAAATAGTCAAGCTTCTCACTGCTGTCTTCATTAGGTGTGCTAAGGGTTGGTCACATTACAGCACTTCCTCTTTCTGAGTCTGTAACCATTTCTGTAAAAAGAAGAATCCAAATGCCAAGTGTTCGAATGGGGAATAACCGGCTATTTTCATCACACGTAGTTGAGTTTGGGAAATAGAGGGATTCCCAGAATATCAATATCCAAACAGTCGAGTAGTGGGGATGTGTGGGCGTAAAGGGACAAAACAGCCAATATTGGTTCATGTTGCCAACTGTTAACACAGACTAATGGAACCCAAGGTACAGACGCCCCTAAATGCTGGCTTGGCTCTATTTAATCAGTCACACTTGCCCATAAAGAAGCCTGGCCCTGTATTACTAAGCAGATGAATGCCACCACAGTAAAGTCAACCTTTGTTCTAGGCTTCCAAGTACGCTTGATACTCCTGTTGGAGATGAGACAGCATAAAGTCTCAACTTTGCCATGTCTTAGTGGCAAAGCTCTGTATACACACAATGTGAAAATATAGAAGGCTACAAATAGATATAGAAATAGATCCCTGCATTTCCTATATAATTACCCATGAAATTGCTGAGAAGGTGATGCTGTAGGCAGGCACATCTCTGAATACACAGGTATCCCCTCACACCAGTCAAGTATGCCTGAGTGGCCATATAGATGCCAGAGCTGAAAAGCAGATGCCTGAGTCTGCTTTGAAGCCCATGGCCCTTTAGGATGCAGACACTTTCAAAAAGAAATCTCTCCAATAACACATCTACAGCCATATTAATGCATGTGTACACAGGAAGGTTTTATGTGGCAGCCAGGCTCTTTTTGATCATGCCAAGCAATAGGAAATGAGGCAAAGTAGAGAAACTGAGACACAGGACATCCCAGCTGAATATGAGGAACAACTTTACTGTTGATAAGTAGGTGATCAAGGTGATCAAGCACTGGAACAGATTGCCCAGAGTGTGGAGTCTCTCTCTCTGGAGATAGTCAAGAACCACCTGGACACAATTCTGTGCCTTGTGCTCTGGGATTACCCTGCATGAGCAGGGAGGTTGGACCAGGTGACCCCTTCCAGCCTGACCCATTCTATGATTCTGTGATTAAACTATAAAGTACCTAGATTACAAGCATAGAGTTGTATAGTTTCTGACACACTGGAGGTGTCCCCTCACCTAAGTCATAACCCTCAGTGGGATTGTGATGGCTGCTACCAGCTTACTCTGGACTTTGTGGGATGGATGGCAACAGGGTAGCCAAAGGCTGTCCAGAATGGTGACCCAAACATCTTGCTGCTATGCAAATATGACTATAAATCATGTTGCTCCATAGTGGACAGCCCAGGGCCTGCTGAGCTCTCCTGCACAGCACCAGGCTGCATGCAGGATCTCTCCTTGAGCAGGGACATCTCTCAAGATTAACCCTTGAGGCTCAGAGATTCTTTGCTGTAATAGATTATCCGTAAGTGATTAATAGCATACTAACCTTGGAAATCTTAGCTAAGTGATAGAAAGGATTGATTGTGCATACATAATCCTTTAGACATAAACCACTAACCATGTCTAGGACAAGGAGTGGATCTAGCTGCACCAAGACTACTCTCTGAGGAGTATAGAAAGCAAGGGGATCCTATTGGAGCCTCATGTCTCGATAGCAGGATCTCTCTGACAGTTTTCTCTGGCCCCGTCTCCCATGCAGTAAGTAACCAAGCACGCCTTGCCATCAAATCTTGTCAAGCCACTGCCACATTTACCACTGAACTCTGTTAACTCCCTCCTTTCTGTCAATAAAGTGTATTGTCTCCATTATAAGTGAAGTGCATGATTCCATCCATGACACAGTCTTACATTGTTTCTTAGGACTTCAGAAACTGAAATAACCAGACTGTGTCTTCTTCAATTATTTATTTGTCATCTACAATCACTTAGTTTCCAAGGATATGAATGTGATATTACTCAGCTGTTTGTTCCTCATAAACCATTTTACTACACTTAGGTATGTCAAATCAACATAGAAATCTGTAATAGGGTTATTAAAACAGGTCATTACAGTCATCTTAATGCTTAAGATTGATAACAGGACTGCAAGATAATAAAACATGATGTTTCAAAAGTGAGCAATAAAGTCACAAAAGAACAGAATAAAAATTTTATTATGCAGTGTCAGGAATGTAAATAGTTTCAAAAGTGATATTGTCAAGCCTTTTGGGACTCATCTCATGGTGCAGTCTCTTCTCAAACAAAGTGAAAATAGAAACAATTTCACAGTACAGACTGATAGTTTATAAAATAAGTGCAGAAAATACTTTGTTCAATAATCTATATTGAATTACAACAGTTTAAGTTTTGGACAGCAATTCTGAAAACATATGATAGAACCAAAATTTGTTCTACCACAAGAATATATGAACTTTGTTACTTTGGGAAGTCACATGCTGCCACTCTTAAAATTACTAGTACATCCATCTATATTCTGAAAACCTTTTCTTTTTTCGTTTGGTTTGGTTTTCGGCTCACTGGAAACAGCCCTTATCTATAAAAGTAACATACTTATTTTTTATTGCCTGATTATGTTCCAAGTTTTATTTATGGAAAAGTCTTCCCAGCATAAATATTTATACACAAGATGATGACATTCTCTTTCAAGAACATCTTCACAAGGGTGTAGGAAATCCACTTCTTAGGAATATTTTGGAGAGTTAAGTGAAATTACCTAACTGCTGCATGTCTGTGACCTTTCTGGTGCCTGCATATATGTTCCAGCAAAAGTGAATCTGGGATCAAATGAAAATTCCAGTGGAAAGGATCTCCTGTATATTTTTTTTCTTTTAATTTAGTGTTTGAATTCCACTTGCACTGTGGTTTTGTCATATTATGTGGAAGTCTTGCGCTTATGCAACAGTCAAGGCTGACACTATTTCTAATACTTTCCATGTTTTCCTCATTCTGTTCTATGCAACAAATAAGAAAGTGAATTAGGTTTAAGGTTTAACACATATCTTCTACATCATCAGTAATAACGAAGAAATTGAGCTGTCTTTTTTTATTATTTGGTTTTTTTGACTGCTAAGCTGAATAACTCAGTTTTGAAAATTTCTGCATTAAAAATTAACTTTTAGGGAAAGTGCACTTTAATTTGGTCAACAAATAATTTCTTCTAGCAAGTAAAATCAATTTTGACATTTTGAAACTGTGCTAAGATTTCTGTAGAAAAATTTGAATTATTTTGCAAAAGAATATTATTGCAATGAGTGCTGTCTTTTCTGCTTACCCTGTCATCTTGCTTTCCTGACTATACATAAGAATTACTACAGCCAAAAGGGTTGTTCTGTAACAATTCCTACAAATGCAAAGTAATTTGAAAGCTACCATTTCATAACACCCATATATAAGACAATATATTCTACTTTGCCCTCAAAGATTAAACTTCATCATTGGAAACAGGGAGGAAACCATTCAACTTCTCAGAACCAGCTATGATAGAGTACTAAATATGTACTAGAAAGTGAGCAGTGTTCCAATCTGATGCTGAGCTAGATGTTTTAAAACAAGTTTTGTTTCACTGATCTTTGGTTTATGATGTCTGGTTGAAAGATGACATTTTGTTGGAAGTAATGACGCATAAGTTCCACATAAGTATCAGGAAGTAATAATGACTCTGGAAAGAATGCGGATTTTGGCTCAAGACAGTAAGTTTTCTGATTAATTAAAAAGGGGGAAAGTATATTCTCTGACAAGGTAGGAATTTAGGGCACATTTTATCACTCAGAAGACCACACTTTGCAGGATTAGACAAATACCAATTCTGCAGATGTTACTCATCAATTTTTGCAGATACTAGATAAAGTTAAAGCACAGTCTCATTGTCTTAATTTTTTTCTAACTTCTAAGCCTTCAATTTTTCATCTTGACAATGTTTCTTTAGAGAAATGATCCAGTATAAACACACCTTCTGAAGGAATTAAGAGAGACAAATACTGAGAAGTACAACAGAATTCCTACATTTTTGCCTGGACAGAGCACACCCCACAAATAGGAGGGGGGGTCAGCTTCCGTCTCTTGGATTTTCCAAGTATTCCTGCTCTGAGAAACAAAGGGGACAATGGCAGGAGCAGTGGAGGTGAGTGAGTCACTGTCAATTAAAATATAAGGGAACCGGAGCCACATTAAAAGCTTTTGAACAGATATTAAAACCATTTTCTTATGTTGTCTGACTATAATTCAGGCATGTCTGATATTCTACCTGATATTCATAGCACTCTTTATCTGCTAAGTGTTCTGTACACATTAAAAGTACAATTAATAGAATATGTACCAAGCAATTAGATGACTTGTTGTGACCTTTCAATTTACACTGCGACAAAGATGGGCACTTGGAATTCACTAGTAGACCATTTTCTGGCATTCACACAGCCAGTTTAATGGAGCTTGGCAATATTTAAATCAAAAGGGGAAAGATGAAAGCTAATTAAGGCCAATATACTAATGCTCAAATAATTTGTATTAATAGAAATTAAAAAGAAAGGGGCAAAAAGAATCGGTATTACTGGGAGCGAACACATTTTTCTCTACTAATTTAAACACCACTGTGGGATAATTTCAGTGCTGGCTTGTGCTCATATTGCATGACTTTTATTAACATGAATAGGACCACTGAATTTATCTAGAGTATACTGGGAAAATGTACCTCATTATTTTTGAACACAAATGAAAACAACACAGATTCTCACTGCAAATTTAAACATCTGAAACACACAGTTAAAACACTCCCAAATCTTTGTATGGCTTCTTGATGAGCTAAATACTGTATTCAAGGCTAAAAATGCCCTCAACTAAGGAGTGAATTGTCATTTTCAGAAGAAAGTGGGTTTTTTCACAAAAGCCTTCTCTTTCCTAAGCTCCATCAGCACTGCACTCCCAACAGGCACTGCAAGTGCAGGACTGATGATCCAGGGATGTGGCCACAGCCACTTCTGCAGGGTCCCTGGGTGCTCTGGGGTTGCCCACTGGCCTAACATCAATCCTGCACCCGCAGCACTTTGGTCCTCTGCCCATCAGCAGACAGGGGAGGGACCTGCCACTGTGCTCCTCCTCTTCCCCCTCACCAAAACGAGGGATAATTTCAAGCGAGTCAGTTTGCTTCCATGGTTTTTCTTACCAGGAAATTATAAGAAGTGAGTGTTTTGGTTTGTTACAGAATGGTGCCCTTTTCCAAAATTCTTATACCTGCTCAATAGTTGGGTCAATCAAAACATTTCAGTGTGAAGTTTACAAATACATACTGAGGTGTATTGAAAATGTCTGTGCCGCATCCCGCTCTCTGATGAGGATATAAAGAAATGTTTCTAATTCTGCTAATCTTGTTTGCAATCAGATGCTCTTCTCTTAGCTGATTTGAAAAATGAATTACTACAATGATAGTAGTAGTAGTAGTAGAGTGAAATAATGTGCCAATTATCACAACTTCTTCCAGACAAGCCTCTACTTTGCCAAATACAGATGAAAATCGTGGTTAACTGAACAACTAAGATAACTTTCTATAATAATTTACATGGAGAATTCATCACCTAATTTTCAGTCTACCTCTAAGGATATGCATTTTGCTGAAAAGACATTTTCTTTCTTCCCACAAATACCTTTTTCCAATGAATATGATTCAGTATCAGTAAGGAAAATTTTTGTAAAAGAAAAAAAAATAGTTAATGTGTTATTCCACAGGCCAAGATTTTAATGATAATCTTCTGTAGCCAAAGTGGTGTTTTGAAAGCAGATTTAGTGCCACGTACGATTTATTAAGGACAGCAGAGTCTTATCTAGAAAACCAGCACTGAACCATGTAGTGAAATGAAGAAGTGCTTCCCTTTTTATCCATTCTGTCTCTCTTGAGTTCACTTAGGGCTCGATTATGCAAGTCAGTGACAAAGCTGCCCCTTGACTCCTGTGTTACAAAATTCAGCCTTCTTGAATTTCCTGTTTATATTTCTGACCTAGTTGGTATTCCTGTCATGCGCCTGCAAACACTTCCAGGACTGCCTGAATGCTTTCAAGAAGGAGGTCGTTGTTCTTTTAGGATCATCAAACAATCATGAGTGTATCATGAATCAAGATGGAAAACATGAGGGGAATGCTTTCCTGAAAGATAAGAAAACACATAACTTCTTCAGTGCAAGTCAAATGACTCATCCCAAAATGGAGCATCATTTTTCTAATGCTGGAATAGCAGCCTGCAGATTTCCATGTGGCAATCCTGGTTTTTCCTGAACTCTGATTGACTCAGGACAGCATGAAGTGCTTTTCTTTTATGGCTAAGATCAGGGCACATATTTCTTGTCATCTGCTTAAATAAAAAAGATCTTTTTCCAGACAGATCATCTGTCTTTCAAGAGAACATTGCAAAAGTCAATCCAGTGTGAATTTCACTGATTGTACTATGATATTTATCTGAAGCTGTTTAATAGTGTGTTCAGGAAGGTAAAGCTCATATGCTGAAGAGCTGGGATAAGGACAGGATAGGGAGAAGAAAAGGAACGACATGTAATTACTGTTTTCTCCAGGATCTATATTTGCCATCTCTGTCTCAAGGAGTTTCATACAAGGTTATCTAATTGTACAGTTTGAAATACAGTTTGTTCTTTATTAATCTGCCTTTTTTTTCCCCCGTGAAATATTTAAATTTAAGTTGTCCAAATAATTAATCTGATAGTAGGGTGCAAAAAAAACTTTTTAAAGATTTTAAATTCTGTTGTCCTACAATATTACCCACCCAGTTCTGGGGCAAAAATAATTGCCCTATCTTGGTCAAATATGCTATTTTGTTCACACATTAACCCTTTAAATGCTTTAAAAATTATGTTTCTTTTCAATTATTACATAAAAATCTAACATTAGATTAAGAATACTAGTATTGCAAATTTCAAAGGTGAAAAAATTATTTGACATTCTCATCTTCTTTCTGGAAGAAAACAAGAGTCCATTCCTAAAAGAATCCAGAATAATAAAACAAAAACAAACAAACAAAACCAAAACCAAAACAAAAAATCAAAACCAAAATAAACAAAAAAACCGCCAAAAACTCTGAAAAGCCTTAAGAAACAGCATCAATGAAAAGAATTCTATTTGCTTGGTCGACATCATAACAGTCTGCAGCTATTTAAAGAAGGTTTCAGAGATGGTGGTAATACAATGTTGTGTTTATCTATAATGCAGAAGAACATCTGCTGTCTGAAAGCAACAAATACAATGAGTTTTAATCACAAAAATAGCTGAGCTAGGCATTACAGAAACCTCTCCTTGATAAGACACAGTATGATGGTAGATTCCAGAGGACTTATTCCTGGTACATTTTGGAACCTCTGATATTGAAGATTTATAAAAGGAAGTTAGATAAGCATCTTTCAGTAGTCTGTCTCTTCGGGTAATCATAGAATCACAGAATGTCCTGGGCTTCAAGGGACCTTAAAGATCTAGTTCCAATCAGCCTTCATGAACAGGAACACCTTCCACAAGATCAGGTTGCTCAGGGTCCCAGTCAATCTGGTCTTGAACATATGAAGGGATGGGCCAACCACAGCTTCTCTGGGAAACCTGTTCCTGTACCTCAACTTCCTCACAATAAAGAATTTCTTCTTATTATCTAATCTAAATCTACTCTCAGTTTGAATCCATTCCACCTTGTCCTGTGACTTCATGCTCTTGTAAATAGTTCATCCCCATCTTTCTTGTAGGCTTCCTTCAGATACTTAAAGGCTGCAATTAGGTCACCCCAAAGCCTTCTCTTTTCCATGCTGAATAAACTTCATTCTCTTAGCCTTTCCTCAGACGAGAGGTACTTCATCCTCCTGGATTAGCTGACCCCATGGCAGCCACTGCAGCCCTATCTTGCACTAAGCTTTGTATGAAGCAGAAGGAACTGTCACTAGACAAACCAGGTTATTATCTGAAAGTTTTCAAATCATTAGAAATGCTTTCAATGTTCTTTTTAGAGCACCTAGAAAGGTTTTGAGGTTTTTAGAAACACAGCTCTATGTCAGGCTTATTCTTCTCGTTTTAATAATTGTTCATAAGCTTTTGAAGGTAAGTGGGAAGAAGTTCAGCAGTACCTCTGGATGGTTGGTTTGGTTTTTTTGGGGGTTTTTTTTGTTTTGTTTTGTTTTTTTTTTTTTTCATCTGGAGCTTTTCTGCAATTTCAGGTTTTGTGTCCACCTTGTATTTTGCTGTTAAGTATCCTTTTTATTTAATCTTCTGCCCTGAAGTTAATTGTATTTCCAGAACTTGAAATTTTGTCAGACAATGGAATGAACTTTCAAAATTCATACCACAAAAAAACCCCCCAAAACCCCAATTCTCTAAAACGGTAACCAAACCCTTTCACTTATTGGGTACACTCATGCTTTTCGTACACTCATGCTTTTCGTAGTTTAACATAGGGTTAGGGACATCTTTTTGCCTGTTATTAAACTATGTCATTGGTGCTTTAAATATGCTCAGCACAAGTCTCCAGCCTGACTCTTAATACAGCATTTTGTTTTAAAAAATACAATGTAACATACATTCCCACTCTTTGATGGGAAGCATTTTTTATCACATTTGAAACAGACTCATAATGCAAGCACTGACATTATCAAGATTTTTTTTTTGTGTGATTCTGTAAATTCTCGGTATTTTATGTTTGCTTATTGTTCGGGCAAAGTAACGAAGAGACTGGAACCAGAGACAAAGCCCTTCCCGTGGGTACTGGTGCACCCCACGCTGGTGGAGGCTCCGCTCGGAGTGAGTGTGACACACCGCTCTCCAGCACAGGGAAGACAACACCGGCGGACAGAACAAGGCACACGATCTGCAAGCAGGTCCCTGCCGGCTCACATCCAAAACACCCTCCGGGGGCAGAACAGGGAGTTGCGGCGTGCGGCGTTCGCTCCTCACTGCGGTGAGCGAGTTACCCACCCCACTTCTGTCGCTTCCCGCGGGGCTCCCCTCGCCTGCGAGGCATCTGAGGAGCATCCCCAGCGCTCTGCGCAGCCGGCTGTCAAACTGCACTGAGCTAAAGCACTGCGGCCATCCACGTTCTGCTCCACGGCCCGTGCGCAGCTCGGCCACGTCTGACTCATCCACTGCTGCAGCAGCAATGGGCGCAGTCCGAGGGGAAGGAATTCGTGGGATGCAGAGTTGCCCCACAAAGGCACAGCAGCCCAGCTGTGAAACTCTGGGGCAGAGTGGGTCAGCACACGTGCAAGTCATCACAGAAAGGAGTAAGGATCAATTTTGGTTTTGTTGTCTTTTTTTTTTTTTTTTTTTATTAAATTAGCCAGGTGTTAACCTTATTGTTCTGCCAGTTTACAAATCTGGATAGAGGAACCAGCTGAGATCTCTCAGCCAGAAAGCCACACAGGCAACCTTTGGCACCTACTCCCGGCCAGCTGCTGGCACAGGGAGCACTCTTGAACTTTTGAGAGGGGGGCCTGATTGCAGTAAGCAGCTCTGCTTTCATCGAGAGGTGTCTGGTCCTAGAAATCCTCAAGGTCAGCTGAGAGGAAAAGGAAATTCTCTTGTTATGTCCATTTTAGTATTTTTCTCTAGAAAAATAAAAAAGTTGTTAAATTATTAATATTTATTACAATTTCTACTGTTCTTCCTTAATTTCTGAATGCACACATACATGGTATCTGGCTGTGTATCCAGCAGTTCCAAGTTTTACTTTAATCCAGCTACTGCCATGTGAATGTTGTTATCCATGGCATCCCATGGAAGTCACTGTTTCTACTGTCACTTTGAAAAGGACTGGTCATGATGGTAGCATCTAGCAAGAGAAAGAGAAGCAACACTGCAAGATAAATGGATTTCCTAGTTTTCCATCTGGACAAAAATAAAATTAACATTTACTGCTAATTATGATGTATTTCCATCTCCTGTCACAGGAAGATCCTGTTGCTTTATCTTTTGCATTCTATCCCCTCTCCTACTGAAGCTACACACAAAGCATTTTACTATTAATTCCTTTTCTCTCTCTATTCCTAAACACAACTAACTTTAACTGAAGTTTTGCAGTATTTGATTTTCTCAGTTCAGTAGTTTACTGCAGTTAATCTATTCAGATCAGTAGTACTAGTATAGTTGGGTTGAAAGCCATCAGTGGCGTGTCTGATGTATGAGTTTTCCAAGACTCCTCAAGGAAACTGTGTAGCATTATATAGTCTTCTAGTTCTGAGAATTAAAGCTCTAAGACTAATTTGCATGACAAATTTGATGTACCAATGGAGGGCATCATCTAAGGCAGGACACAGATTTAGATCTATATCTATGATGTTTAAAGTTTTGATATTCATATCAGTCTTTATAAGTCTGTCTTCAAATTATATATGAGATGTACAGAATGATCTGCTTTATTTTGAACATATTCAGAAGGCTGTGCACAACTGCGTATTTCTATTTATATGAAAAGCTAATGCTACCTTATGAAAGAACAGATCTCTCCCCCTTTTCCCCAAAGTCTTCAACCTATATATTCACTCCTCACAAGCTTTTTCATTTTGGGGTCCATAAAATGTGTTTGTTTATTTCGGTGGAAGCAAGATCAGGTCTGTTTACTCATCCTCATGGCTTGCACTTCTTTTACCCATCTGCTAGATGGTTTGTAAGTGATCTACGCCTACCAAACTGCTTGTGGCAAGCTACATTTTCCTGTTCTACTCTTTCTGATTCTGTGGTTTATTAAAAGCCTTGCACTGCCCAGGGATAGTTACATCAGTGGCTCAGATTAATTCTTTTTGGTCTTTAGCCAAACAACCAGCTAATTTTGTCACTTTGTCTAATTTAGTGATGTGCCAGCAAAATTCATAATTACAGCTAAAAGTATTTGTATTTCTATTGCTTGCTAAGCTAAGGTGACTCCATGAATACCAGGTACTCCTTCTGTCCTTCAGTTCAGAGGAACACATTTAATAAGAAATGTGGAAGTTATCATCTATTCATTTAAAACTCTTATGGCTTTTGTTTTTTCTTAGCAAGACACTAGACCATTTTCTACTCTGAGTTACACAGGGACATACTTGAAGAAAGGATTTCTTCCCCTGGGTGGCAAATACAGCTTGCAAGCAGACTATTTTAAACAGAATTTGAAATCCATACAACAGAATATTTGAGTTAAAGCTCAAATATATGATTTATAAGGGGGGAGAACATGCCCTTAGATATGGTGGCCTTACTGAGACACATGACACTCCCTTTCTCACACAAGAAATAAAGAAGGCAATCCTTTGAGAAAGTATGATTTAAGGGATGTTTTACTAAGCTTTCTCCCTATTTTTAAATGGGTAAAAGTTTCCAATAAAATCTTCCATCAAAAATAACCCCAAAGAAATGTCATTTCCATACAGACTTTTTTTGGAAGACAGGATTTAAAAGGCCACAGCCCAACTATTAGCCTCATTACAGTGTCTGTTTCACATTATGTTCACCACCCTCCCCATCCCACTTCCATCATCACCAAACATGGTTGCACTCAGGACAGTGATATTTCCATAAACATTATTACTGTGGGCTTTCCAAGTGACAGTATTTGATGCAAACTTAGCAGTCAAACTAAGAGCCTGGCTGTTTGCTAAGATACTCCATGAATTTCTGAAGACTTGATAGAACTGCTCAGCACTTTGGTTTGGCATCTGTCAACTTCTAGGAATCAAAACCAAGCATCCAAAAACATTCAACTGCTTAAAATAGAGAAATCATGCCAATATCTGTTGGGTTTTCTTTTTCATTGCAACTCTGTGGATGATAATTCCTCTTTGCCCTTCTTCGTAAGAACAAGCCTAAAAGAGAGAGGCAGGCACAAAAAGAAGAGTGTCTGGGGAGGAAGGACTGGCAGGGAAGACCCCGCAGCATGAGCCAGCAAAGCACAGTTCCTCAGGCTGAAGCCAGGAGCAGCAGGTTTGCTACAGAATTAATCCCTGAGTACCTTCTGGTGCCACTGGAAGTATTATGAGAGTGCTAAGGGCTGCACATGTTCACAGGCTGTTTTCCCAGCTGCTTTGAGATTAAAACCTATCTCCAAAGTACATGGGATGCTCAAGCACTATGTTCACCTCTGCAAAGAGCACTGGCGGTTCACACTGGTCTGACTAGGGGGGATGGAAAGCATCACTTCTTAGCCAGCAGCTGGGGGAGTGGAGCAGAGAGACCTTGTGACTTGTTAGGGGTCTGGCAGCCTGTCACAGGAAGGGAAAGGAGGGGTGAGAAAGGCCTCGTAGAAGAGTAAATGGGAAATAAGGACCATCAGGCGACCATAGAGGAGGGTAAAAAAGCACTTAAGACAGTGAAAAGGAAGATCTCTGACTTGTTTGTATTGCTGACTCTGACTTGATTTGGAAGCTTAGCTGTCATTATGAGAATTGGATCAGAAACAATTTTGGAAGATGATGATATTTACTTGCCAAGCCAATCCCTTTCACTTACTCTGAGTGCCAGCTCCCTCAGCTCTCAGAAATAGCCTTCTCTAATTTTCTTTAGGCTGGAAGCAAGTACAAATTCAATAGGAGTTGGGATTCTCAGCACTTTTCAGGACTAAGCATTAGATACATGCTGAACTTAAAAACTGACACATAAATCAAGCTGGTTTGTTTCAGTATTCTGCCTTCTCTGAAAAACAAATTGTTGTAATACAAAATTACACTTCTCACTTTGATGGCTTATTTTATTTACCCATGCTGATGCTATGGGTAGTTCAAATAGGCAGAATTTGACACAGGTTTTATGGCACATCACTTCTCGTGGAGCTGTGATTGAAGTGACACAGCGGGCTTTCAAAGTACTCACTGAGGTACACAGACTTCACGCAGACTGATTATGAGCACAGGTACAGAGCCAAGTCTTGTGAACTTCCCCTTTTTGATTCTGCCAATTAAAGGTGCTATCTCTGTCTTTGTACACTTGTCACTAGAGATTTAGATTTTAATCACAATAACAGTGGTGCAAATGTCAAATAAGTACATAAATAAACAAATCCAGTGAAGTCTTTATGGGTTTGGTTTGTACTGCAAACAAACCTGCAAACAGAATAGACATTCTCACCGTTACCAGTTGTTTTCTGCCCTGAAAGCTTTATATGATTCATATTACGTGTTCTTTATTGCAGCATGTGGCTGTATCTATAGATGCTCATAGCTCTGCCTGTGGTCAGTGGAATTTACTAGATTTTACTGGTAGGGAATAAAGACAAGAACTTCTGACAATGTTGTCAAATTTACAGTAGCAAAACACTCATGTATTACAAGTCTATAAAAGCAGAATGATATAAGCAATAATATTAGGGTCTTAGTACATTGACTAAAGAACGCATTTAGCCCTAAAAGATATTTCAGTCTTTAATCTTAAGTACATCTTTTAGTGTTTAGCCCTACTGTCTTTAATAGCCCTGAGTCATGTATTTAAGCAAATGCCTTATACAGTACAGTCGTAGGCAACATGAGATATTTGAACTAATCACAGCTATTCCAATTAAATTAATGCACTAGGTAAATGGCACTTACCTTTATGAACATAATGGATATACTAAGCAATACATATTGGAAATAATAGCCTGCTAGAAAATGCAGTTCTGTGAGACAATTTGTGAATGAAGTCTCACATTTCTGTAACACACACACACTGTTACTTTTTGGTTTTAGTCATGTTTTTCAAAAGTAAACTGTATCAGGTAGGATAAACATACAGCTGGAAATGCCATTTGCCAAGTCATAAAGGAGAAAAAGGGACATGGGAAAAGAGTTCTATTGCCAATGTAATATTTTGCATAATAACTGTAAACCAATCTAATTTACAGATAGGGTATAAAAAAACACAGTAGGGAAAATGAGTTTTACACTAACCACTTCTCCAATGCTTTTATCTCTTTCCCACCCTGTTTTTGTATTGACATTAACATACTATTTACCAGATAACAAAAGCAGATATTGGTCATTTTCTTTCTTCTACATTCAAAAGTTTGACTGGATTTAAATATTTGATATAATTGATGCAAATAACATTTCTCCAATAGTCAATACATTTTACCTCTTGGATAAGAAAACTACCTAAACCAAATATTTCAAACTATAATATAATCAACGAATATTTAGGCATAATATTTTAGGGAGTCTAATCAAGGACTTCTAATCATACTTTATTGCTACCAGCCAAGCCCTGCCAGCTAATGTTAATGGAACTCAGACTTCAGATGGTTTACTACTGACACTGGAGTATGCAAGAGTCAATTACCACAAGTAGCCTACCCACACAAGTGTCCTGAAATGCATCAGTAAACTTCTTGCCCAGCAGGATTCTGTATTTCCACTGTCCCATTGGAGTCAAAGGAAAGTAGTCTACAGGATGTTTATCTTGATTTTATCCGCCTTCACTTTTTTTTGGTGAGTTTTAATTTCAAGTTTCCTTTCTCTCTGCTATATTAATTTGTGTTTTATGAGATCTGTTTCCCTATCTATTTCCTTCATAGGCCAGTGTCCTGATACTTCAGTAACAGCTCATGAAACCTGATGTAAATCAAGACAACTTTATAAAAACCAAAAGACAAACCATTATTGTTTCAGTTTGGGGTTTGGGCTGACAGTGTCAGTTGTGCTTCAGGATTTTCTTTTTCAACTTTTCCTTAATCTCTCACTTCCCTCTTCCCAACTCTCACTTCTCCTGTTCTTTTTCAGCCTTGTCATTCTGTCTCCCAGCTTCTTGATTATTTCTCTTTCCTTTTTCTTTCCTCCCTCTGCTCTGATGCCTTTCATCTCTCCTAAACCATCTTGCAGCTCCACAGTCCAATTCTACCCCTCACTGTTCAAGCCCTACTCCATCACTAACCTTTTTCCTCACCTTGCTTTCACAGTCTCTTTGACTCTATCTATGCACTTAACTTAGAATATTTCCTTGCCCTTGCTCTGTCAATCTTCATCCTTCAGGCAGTGTGCACCACTCAGGATACAGCTTAGCAAAGAACACCTTCAGTGGCTAGTTATGCCGAAGAGGATGTATTTCCTAGTCATAATCAAAATCCCAGTAATCGATGTTTTCCACAACAAAATTCACAATAGAAGCTCTGTTAGAAACAGTGGAAGGATGTATTTGGTTTGGTCTTCCTTAACAAAACCATCTAACAGTTCTGATAAATCATAGAAAGATAAAATATACAAGTACTTTATGGGAATCAAAGATTTTACTTGCAGTCAAAAACGAGAAATGTGTACAGCTGTGATCTCATTTCACTTATTTTATAACCTTTTTCTACTCTAACAATGAACTAATACAGAACCATATTCCACTAGAAAGACTGTGAGTAGAGAAAAGAGAGAAGATAAAAATAAAGAAGATAATATAAAATCAGTTAAAAAAAAAAAAAAAAGGAAACCAAACCAAACCTGTTGCTTGTATGCAAGAGGGTCCTCTAGACAGGAACAGAGGTAAAGGAAAAGACAAATACAGTAGTACTCAAAAGCGGAACAAAAGTAAAAATCCGAAGAAAGACAAAACAAAGATGCTCCTCCTGCAGGAAGGGAAGAGAATTGCTTCCTCCCAGCAACAAGGTTCACCTAATCAATTACCCCTACCTGAAAGAGGCCAAATTAACCTCTCCAACCCCTAAATGGGGGCTGTAACACCCCTGTAACTGCTGATGTGTCCAGAGAGACCAGAGCCATCCAAGTCAGCCAGCAGTTCAATTTCCTCTTCAAGTGGCCATGGTGTTACTCTTTTGTTTTAAACTGTTAGGTAGCAGTTGGTATGTACTGTTAGGCTGTTGTCACATTTCATCCCAAAGCTTCTGGTATTTCACTGACTGGTAAAGTGTGACCCTTCAATTCAAAACCTAAGGGGCAAATACTGATAGCACTTTATCCTATAAGGCAATCTACCACTCAGAAGAAGATACTGTTCATTATAAATAAGGTTATCAGAATCTAGCCCACAGAGTAGTGAGGTAACATACATTACTATACTAAAAATGTTGGCTTTATTATCAGTTTTGCTATGCAGGTATTGACAGGTTGCTGTGATAACACAAAAAGTCCACCACTTGATAAGAGCAAAGAAAAATTAGAGAGTAGGTGCACACTGCTATTACAAAGGTGAAGGGAACACAGCTGCAAAGAGTTCAGGTAGAATCTTTGTGTGGTTGGAAGAGATAAAGTCTTCAAAATGACAGAAAATAATTGCCCAATAAAGAGCCATAGTACTGCCCTAAGCTGCAGAATGAAACAATTATTTTTATGTAGCTCCTTGTATTTTGAATCTTAAATTCCTTTTGTTATCTCATCTTTCCCTTGATCTTTGAAGATTTCTCCCTGTACACTCAACAAGTATTTTTTTGTCTGTTTTCTCTCCCCCGCAATGCTTTATCTTTGTAACTCACCTCTACAGTGTTGTTACCTTTCTGACTGTAACATCACATCCTGGCCCAGATCATTACAGGCATCTGTTATCCAGCACAGCTGACATATTAACCTACAAATGCCCCCCTCTCTCTCCATTATTCTCACAGGTCAGCATGGTTCATTGGTACCCCATGATAGATGATGCAAAAGGAGAGGAGATTAGAGCATCAGGATGCAGGAGACTGACTCTGAATCTGATTAGTTTAGGCAGAAGGGATTTCATGCAATCCTAAGATGCAGCTGTAGTATAAAACAAGAGATACTTCTTCATGTCTGTCATAGTGAGTGCAAAATCCCAAACGAGCAGAGACACTGTGGGTAGTTGCTCATTTAATTAACCTGCTCTGACTTTATCAGGTGCCAGGGGCTAACATCATTTGATAGAGTTTTCACTTTGCTTCTTAGATGAGATCGCCCCTTCTACAGAGAGTCTGTGTGGCTGGACCTACCACCCGAAATGGCCTGTGTGCCTCTGTTCATCCAGAGTGCAGTAACGCAGAAAAGAAATCTCAAGTATTTTTTATCTCCAGTTCAGTATCGTGGCTGCAATCCTGGTAAGCCTCTATTCCTGAACATGACAAATACTTCCAGGTGTGCCCTAACAGGCTACAGTGCCTGAAGCACATAGTAGTGAACACAGGGACTAGACAGATAGTGAGACACTACAGACACAGACACTAGTCCTACAGCCTGAGTGGTATTTTGGAGAATAATTGCATGCTCAAATTTCTAACTTTTTTCTTCTAAGAACCTTTAAAATACCATGCTTTATAAAATTTTAAGACTCACACATGTATTCCCCTACCTCTAAAATTAAATGGGAAGTTTCATGTTTTTTCAAATGAACAACCTGTGATTTGAAACTCCCCAGTGTTAGGAAATAAAGCCAATTCAATCCCTTCCCAATTGCTATGGAAAAACTTTGAGTGGATGCAGCAAAATAGAGTATTTCCTGAGCCTACACACCTATGCAAGTATTAGCTAACACTTCCGATGTATATTGTGCTCATATTGTGTGTTTTAAGTTAATTACACTGTGAATGACATATATTTGCAGTGTAGTTGTCATTTTAATGATCTCAATGAGAGAGCTTTCTTTTTCTTCTCTATTTTCTTGATTAAAAAAAAAAAAAAAAGGAAACAATGCAGCCGAACAAAGAATACAAAATGGAAAATTTAGCCTACAAATTTTACCCTAATTTACTCAAATCTTTATTTTTTGCTGTTAGAATACTGATAAGAAGATAATGCTTTCCCGAGTATATTAATTATCATCTCTCTGGGTAATTTCTTAGTGTATTTAAAATTTATTATTCAAGATGTACAGTTTATTTCCTACTGGACAGTCAAAGCACACAACATCCTGTCCTCTTGAGTAGTAGATGTGGAAAAAATAAAAAAAAAAAGGATTTTATTTTTGGAAACATCAAAGAATCTTGTTTTGCACAAAGTAATGCCAACTTAGTATATTTTTTTTACAACTGCTTATGAAAATACCAGTTCTATTACAAAGATACTTGACAACAAGAGAGGCTAAAAAATGGGAAGCAAAATGCATGAGTTTTTTTAAGAAATATTCTCTGAAAGGTATTTTCAATATTCCCTCAAATTAAGATGACAAACCATCCATCATATCCAAGAGAGAGGTTTGGCTCTGGCTAATGACATTCTGTGATAAAGGCAAACACTGCACCTCATTGTTAACCAAATTTTCCCAATGATTGATTAATGAATTAAATATGGACTACAGACTATCAGAAGGTTTGAGGTGGAAATAGATTATGCTTTTTGTTGTCACACACACAAACCCACCACTTCAAAGATTACAATAGGCATTGGAAACTTTCCAGTCAGCCTTTTTGTGTCCCATTATGCTTGGTTAGGGACTAATACTTTAAACCTTGCAAAGAGAAAACAAAATGCCAAGATATGTGAATGCAGGGGCACGGGAAGAAACAACAAGGTCAAGGATTCATAAAATCTAAAGTGAAAATCTTTAAAATCTGAATAATACAATTCTGGGCTCATTGATTTTAATGGACTTTGGATTGGGCCATTAGTTCTGTTGCGATTACAATATCTGTGTAATCTATTCATTTTTTCAATAATGACAGTGAATTACTGTTTGATAAGTGCTTCTAATTTTAAAGGAAAAAATGTGTCATTAATTAAAGATTACTCCTTGGCATTAATTTTATTAAATGTGCCATAAAACTCTTTTGCAAATTAAGAAAGAAAATCTAGGCCAATAGAGTGCCAATAGAGCACTAGATATGAGACTCTAACAAGTAATTTTTTTATGTCAGGCTGATGGTACCAAGGGTTGGTATAAAACCATTTTCCTCTTTGTCATCCACTTTTGGTTGACAGGAATTGAAAAACACGTTTCTTGAGTTTTAATTTTTTTCCCCATTATCTGAATTTACAATGGTTAGAATTTCAACCATCTGATTTATATTTGTGAAAACAGCAGAAAACCATTAATCTAATTCCATAAGTTCTCTAAGCAAATTGGAGTGCTCCTTTCCCCCACCTGAAAACCACTAAGTGAAATGCTTAATGCAAGTCAAAATGACAAAAACAACAACCAAAAAATACAAGCTCAAAACACAAAACAAAGAAAAACTCCACCAAAAAAAGCCCAACCCAATCAATGGGAAAAAAAAAATTCCCCACCCAAAACCAACCAAGCAAAATACCAAAGAACTTTAAGATCTTTGCTCTAAGAATTATTAATACCAGAGAAAGAATCAGAAAAAATTGAAAGCAACTTTAAAACTGTTTCTAGTCTTAATATTATATCTGTTTGAAGAAGAAAATATATGGACATACAGTATTCTCTGGACCACAACATTTCAGTCACAGCATCTCTTAAAGGCAGGATTCAGGTCAATTGCCTCCAAATCCATTGATCTAGGTATGGGGTTGTATGAAGGAGGATAAGCAAGTTACAGTTTGAAATGGGATTTAAAGTTTATGATATCTTGAAAATCTCACTGGGATTTTCATGTTGTCCTGCCTCCCAACACAGAGCTTATCCAAGGAATGGAGAAGCCACGAACCTGGTTTGCTACCATCACATCCAGGGAATATTGGCTGGATGGAACAGACAGTGATCTGGTAACAGGAAGGTCAGTAGTATTTCCTGACTAATTTGAAGACTAAGAAGCCTTCTGGAAAGGGAATCAAATCTGAATAAGTCCCAAATGCTAAGTCTAGTTTATCTAGAAGCAAAATATGAATCTTTTCCATTAATGCAACCAAAGAACTGCATCTGAGAGCTGGATCACAGTGAAAAATGCCTATGAATATAAGAAATAGGAAGTTAACTGTGTTAAGTAATATGGAAGATTGACTTAAGTAATATGGGAGTGTTGATTTAAGTAACAGGATGATATAATAGTTTGGGTTTGTTTTAAGGACTATGTCAAAGAAACTGGTACACATGAAAACACCCTGTTCCTTTGGGTCTTATCCTTTGACTCAGGTGGTAGAAGCAATTGCCATGCTTACCATACCATTACATTTCTCCAGTGTACAGAAGGGAACACCTTGGGTTTTTTCTGAGCTGTACAGTTTATTTGTTTGAAAGAAGAGAGCACGTAATACTATGTGGAAGTATCACCTTTTGATAACCAAGGGAAAAATCTATGACAGTAGAAAGAGAACCCAAACTCTAGGGATTTCTAGGAGCTCTTAACCAGCTTAATGGAAACAAAGAAAATAAAATTCAGACAAGTAACAGAGAAAAATACACTCTTTGTGGGGACACTGACACCATCTGGGAAAGTTGCTGAGGGTGCCAACACATTTCTCAGCTGTACAGAGAAGTAACCTAAATGTACATCAGTACAGAGAAGTAGCCTAAGTGTACATCAGGTGTCTGTGTGTTCAGACCAACATAATTTAGCCACAAATATGAGAGATTTTGCTACTGCCTCTCACGTACATGAACAAAGATGCATATATGCACATATTTTTCTACATAAACTCTTAAAGCCAAGTCTCAAGGGTGGAGAACAAATTAAGTGTGCAGGCTTTATATCAATGGCTCTTTGCCATTTTTTATAGTCTCGAGTAACTTTGCCTATCTTTAATCACTGAAGACTTCAATAACCCACAACATACTATGAAAGTTACTAATTTGCTCTTTCTCAGGCCTCAGAATAGAAAACTTCCACATTTTCTGTTTATGTCTATGGTGATTTCTGTAGAAATTACAGTCAAAAGACAGAAAAGTATAACATAAAGCACATAGGATACCTTCTCGCAGCCTAAAGAGAAATGGTCATTTTCCACCAGAACTAGTGAATTAGAAATTCTGATTTATTGATCTTTGAAGTCAGACATAGATATTTTTGGTGGTATGGTTGATTTTTGTTATGCTTGTTTTGTTTTCCATTGCCCTTTTGAATTTATGGAAGGTAAGGTCAAAGTGGCAATGCATTAATTCAGTCAGTATTAAAGAGCCCCTCTTACATCCTTCTGAGCATCCTTCGAAGCTGACATCCTCTTTAATATCTGTATCAGTCATCTCTGGAAAACAATGTCATGGTGGAACTTTAAATTGCCATATGATAGCAAACAGTTGTCCTAGTTTGTTGTTTTTTGGTTTTTTTGTTTTTTTTTTACTTTAGCGGGGCTTTGCTAGGAAAGGATAAGAGGAGAAAACCCTGAAGGGGAGAGAGATAAGTTTATTTTCCTGAAAAAAAAAAAAGTCCTTTATTAAAGACTCAAGCTTCAACAAATCTGATGGAATTAAACTTGAGCAGTGTGAACAACACTGTTTTTTATGGCTTGCAGCAATTTCCAATTGAAAGGCAGGTAACAAGTAAAATAGGCTTATATCTGATATTCTGGCTTTTTGCACACCAAGGACTTAATTCTCAGAGGACATGTGATTTTGAGGTCCATTTCCCTGTAATTTTAGTCTTTTCATTCCCAAATCACTAAGTCCTTTCAGAACAGTTGCATGACATTACTGTATTGTAATCCTTAAGTACAGTACTAAATAAAAGCAACATTATTACTTCTTTAGAGTTGGTAAAACAAAATGCTGCCCATCTTTCCAAAGTACACAGCTGTCTTTAGTGCATAATTTCCAAAATTTTCCACAAGAAGAAAAAGAACCTTCCTCTTGACATGAGACTTTTATTTCAGTGAAACCTTACTAAATACATTTTAATGTTCATATTTTGTGTTTATATACACATATTTATTTGTATTTCTATTTATGTACACCTTATACGCACATGGATTTATAAATCAACAGTATTTTGACTCTACTGTGCTTCTCAGACCATCAATTTAGATTGAAAAATGCCACTTGATATTTCTTAGGGTGAAATCCATCGTTGTGTGATGGTCTACAAACTACTTGAGGCACACTTATTTCAAGGTTTAAGTAGCACTTCAGTGATGCATAGCCTTGCACAGATAGAATTTTACCAGTAAGAAACATCCCACGTCTTTTTCTTTGATGGTTTTAACTGTGCAGTAGAACTATAAGTGTTTTGTGAGATAAAATTGTAAAATTTGATGTTTCCCTCCTTCTCAGTCATATATATTCTTTCCCTGAGTGGAATTTTTTCCTGTGTGAAATAAGTAAAAGAAAAGGGAGGGAGGATTTTAAAGCAAAACAGTCTTTTTTTCTTTATATTACCACTAGTGCTGATAATACATATCTCATGACAAGAAGCAAGGTGCAGTCTGATGCATAAAGAAGAGAATCAACTTCACTCTTCCTTAATCATGCTATTGTGCATCCTTGATAGCAGTAAAATCACATCATTTTTCAGGAAATGGAGTACAGGAAGATTCTGAAAGATGACTGGTGCACACAAATTTGTTATCACCACAGTTGGGCATAGTTTGGTTTTTTTTCCTCAGAAAACCAAATCAGCTTTTATCTACTGTACAGTGGAGTTGGTGGAAATCCTCCTACAAGCTTCAAAGAAATCTGAATAGAGCCTGCAATGCACAGGCTACAAGAAGATGAAATAAGATTAAGATCAGAGAAATATGTGAGAAAAGGCACTAATTGATGAACAGGAGCATTGAGAAGAAAGGATTAAACAGATTATAAATCTAATGTATAGGGAATTGTTTCACTCATGCTCGTGAGATACTCAAAATGAATAGCTACATTGTGGAGGGACTTCTATGCTGACTCAATGACTCTCAAGACAAAGCATGCAAGCTTTTATCCAAATTTCTGGGTCCTTACTGATACCTGAACATCGTGTTCCAAACTAATATAAGAGGAAACTGGATAAAGTGAATTTCAAGTAATCTGTAAGCATAAACATTTATTCCTGTAACCATAAGGAAAATATTTTCAAGTCCAGATGAGGGTTACTTTCATTATGCAGTTAACTGCATTAATGCAGTTTCATTACATATGTAGCTTTCTGTTTAATGTTCTATTAAGTTCTATGGTTTTTCTACCTTGTGAATATATAGATTTCAGTAAAATACCTTCTACCTAGTTCCAAGATTCTTGGACATAATTATCAGCACAAGATCTTGATGAAAATAGGCTTCAGAAGCTGATGGTTAGGGATGTTCTGAGAAACTGTTCAGGACATCTTAAAAGTTAAGAAATTTACTACAGGGAGTATTTTCTTGAAAGTCTAGATATGTACTATTCTAAGAAATATCAACTGCTAAAGTAAATAAATGACCTGGTAACCATTGAAATATAAATGCGATGTATGTGCATATATACACCTGAAGAGAAGATAAGCAATATTTATTCACACTCATATATAAATTTTAGATAAACTGAAATAAACATCCCATGTCTATTATAGATTTACAGATACTGCACTTTATCTTTAAAGATGAACTTTTCAAATCATGCAGTATGAGAGCATAAAATTGTGCATAGAGAAAGCAGTAGCAGAAAATACCTACAGCTATTTCAGACCATTTCATATAAGCCAGAAGGTACAGATAAAGTAAGTTCACTCTTATGACTACAAGGTTGCTGCTGGTATCAGACTATCAAACAGACTACCAGAAAGTCAGATCCTGATCACAGACCCAAACCCCTCATGGCCTGCCAGTAATTTCCATATTGAGTAGCATTAAACAGATTTTTACTCTCTATGACTTTCACAGTTATTTATTGTTTCTACTTGACAATAATTCCTTGATTTGGGCAAACATGTAAAGAGAACACAACCAAGAAACAGAAGGAGCAAATATTCAGACTTTGGCTCAGGTTTAAGATGCTGTGGTGGGTAATGATGGTTCAAATGTTTTGAAATAATAGAATAATTAATTATACCATTATAAAACAGACTCCTGAATATACCATCTGGAAGCGTTATTACATTGTATGTCCAAATTATTCCCCTGCACTTAGCAAACTCTCTAAGAGTGGCAATTCAATTACAGAGAGGCTAAAAATTAAATTTCACAAACAATTGGAAGGCCTCCTCTCCAGTACTGTACTGATATCTTGGTAGAATGATGGTAGTTGATAAGACTATTTCTTATGTCATGAAGATGAAAGCAAGTGATGCCCCTAAGCAGTATCCACTGTGCTTCTTACCTGTGAATGGTGTCTGGTGAGAAAGACCCGGGGGTTCTGAGTCTACTTCAATCTACTGAATGAATTAATATTTCTGCCATAATACTATTGAAAGTGCAATGATTGCTGAGTGAGGTTAGAGAAGGTAAGGAAGAAATATGTGGCAAAAACTGGTGCTTCACAATTTTCATATGTGTCCTCCAGAAGGATTATGAAAGTCAGTCCACACTACAAAATGGATGAATGGACACCTCAAAAGTAAAGGTCAGCTCAGACTATTGCCAGACCTCAAAACATCTCTGAACTTGCTTGGTGTTTGGAGTGCTGCTGTTCCTGTTTGGGAGTTTTTGTTGGTTTGGTTGGTTTTTGCTTTTTGCTTTTCAATATTTGTGTCTTTTTACTCTCTGTGAGAAGTCAAAAGGAGAAGCAGAAATAACACGATAATGTGAGAAAGGTCAGTCTGTTTACAGTTTCAACCTGATTTTCAGATCAGAGATACCACAGAGGGATAAGCATTGGGCAAGTACTGGAACGTATGATGTTCCAGAATTTTTCAAGTCTCTTTATCAAAATCTGCAAAATAGAAAAACCAAAGACTAAAGTTATGATAACATGAACATGAGCACTTGCATGCATGCATGTGTTACTCCTGTAAAGGGAACAAGATTTGGGTTTTGTTTTCATATATGAGTCTCATTTCAGGGGTGATGACTTAAGCAACAAAAAGAAAACCACCACCACAAAATGTTGTTCTCAAATGTCATTCTCCAGACATGACTTGTCTTGTTAGGATGGGGCTATAGGTGGCACTTGAAGCCCATCCTGTTTTTCCTCTTTACTAGGAAGTACATTTGTTTATGAAGGAACAATGAGGAAGACTGAGTTGGTTTATTGTACCCTTGCTTACAAATATACTTCACTGTACTCCTCTATTCATTGTTTCTAAAGGCTCTGAAGAGCTAATTTATGCTATATATCACACAGGAATAAGGAATTTCACCTGCAGTGTAAAATATTTTAGCCTTCGTTTTTGTAGATCTACATTTTCTCTTATGCATATTATTAGTCATTTCAGATTGAGTGTAAGCTAAAAATATTTTAGTTGAGTGAAAATGTATCCCATTATCTGATTTAAAAATCAACCCATCCTTGACTTAAACACATATTAAAAAAGTAATATTATATGGACCACAAGCATTTTTTTAGTGAAAGCATTTCAAGTTTTGTGTAACCAAGACAAGAGTCAAGTGAGCATGCTCTAGAAACAAATATACTGTTTTTATAAAAGTTAGGGGTTTAGCTTGATTCTTTAAATAATCCCAGTCCAGCAAGCTCGTGAAAAAAACATCTACAAAAAAAAGTGCTGAGTGAAGATATGAAGGAGTGCAGGAGAGCAGTGTGTTAGAAACAGAGAATTGTTAGCCTCCCCACACTTTACTGAACAGATTTTACTAACCTAAAAATGTCCAATTTAATTCATGGTGTGCAAAAGCAGAACAGAACAACAATGACCCTCTTTCACAGATGTGAGTTTGTATAATTGCACCTTGTAATGGCTCCCCACGCAACTGCCCCTTGGAGTTGAGTCTGTTTATTTATGTTTGCTGGGTGTTTTATAGAAAGAGCAGTAAAAGGCATAATCATAGCAGCGACACTACCCAGAGCTATTAACTCTGCTTTGTAAAGCCTTGCTGTAGCTCTGACACTCAGTCTTACTAACTACGTAGTAGAATTTAAGCTGCATCATTTAAATAATGATAAAGCTGTCAAGACTCTGATGTGATTTTCTTCTTGAGCAATTCACCTCCTATTACAGGTTTTATTGTACTTTATAGTGGGCATCTGTAAATCTGTGGATCAGCTTAGCTCCCTAATTTACACCCATTGCACGTACTACATGGTTTTAACTGACTTACTTTAGAAGGATTCACAGTAGTTGCTAGGAAACCTTTCTGTGTTCTTTTCACTTCTTATATAGCATTAGCTTTTCAATTGATAAGGCTGTACCTTTAGGTACAGAGGGATTTAAGCAGAATCAAACAATGACAGTAGGACTGCAGAATAGATAAGGAAAAAAAAAAGGCAGGGGGGGTGTGTGCAAATCCTTGTTCTTTGTACAGGTAATACAGAGGATTAGAGTTGAAGAAAGGACATAGCATATTTTCCATGAATATTTTTTAAAGATATTCTGCATCATATTAAGAAAAGCTGCAAAACAAGACTTCTTACTATAGCTTAAAGTTTATAAATTTGTAAATGACTGTAGCAGAGAAGCCATTTCATTGTGCTGCTTCTGTTACATGGCATGTCTTCCCGGGGATAATTTTCAGTAGTAATATTGTAAAGCATTTTACTCTCTGAGGGAAGGATAACTCCCATACAGCTTTAGGGAAGCAAATGTTCTTGCCAGAAGTCTCTCTCTTGCAAACACATTCCCACCAAGATAATGCAGTTAAGTTACACCTTTCCCTATGGAAACAGTCTGAGAGATATCCTTAGGTTAGCAGACACATAAACCTATGTGAGAGCAACATAGAGCCAGATAGAGTGGAGGGACAAAAACCCCCACAACTTTACCCTTATGTACTCTAAACTGTGTTACTGTTTCTCATCTCCACTGGGATAAAATAGTCTCTCTTTCATTAGAAACTTTTTCCCAATCAATTCAAGTATACAAATGTGTACCTGATGCACAGCAGTAATTATATTACTTTCAGAAGCAGATTTTCCACTATGCCATTTTTCTCCTCCCAAAGGATCCCACCTCTTTTCAAAAGTTTCAGATGTTATTTGAGCAGACAAACTGTGAAGAGCCCATGACGCTCCTCCATCTGCCCACCTTCCTGTTCCCCTGCACCCAGGTGCTTCACTGTCCTCAGAGCCTGATGGTGCCTGTTCAGCCAAGATTGTAGTACACTTGGCATTACAACTCAGTAGCCTGAACAACATCACAACCATCTTTTAAGAGGCCTTGTAATAAATGTGTGAATAGTGTGAGATAATTTCTTTCCTTCACAATAAGAATTGTCTTTTCTATGGTTTGTTGTTCTTTTAGTCTGTGTAGGGGGGTTGTGCTTGCTATTTTTGGGGGTTTTTTTTGATCTTTGGTTTTGGTTTTTTTTGGTCCTGTACTGCCCCATAGAGATTAAAGAGTCTCATGAGAGGCTCACTTCAGAAAAAAAGCTATCTTATTTCTTCCAATAACCTTACTAAGGTCTCTCGGGTTAACAAATCTGGGTTTGCATTAGCAATGTCTGGAAGTGTGAGTTTTTTGAACACCTACTTTCTACTTGCTTTCAGATCAGTCAAATCAGAGAACATAAAAGAATGCGAAATAAGAAGGTTATCATATTTTCATTCCTAATATAGACGCAAATATTTACATATATATATTTCAAACATAAATCATAAGTGAGTTTAAAGTGAATGAAGTTTAAAGGCAAGCAGGGCAAATAAATAGTGACTGGCTACATTCTGTAGATCATTAACTTCAACCAGTAACTTCTGGGCCAAATCCACATCAACCTTCTTTAAAGGTGCATATCAAAAGCAAATGTCATCTCAGAGGGATCTGAAAACATCTTGAAATAAAAGAGGATCTACTACCTCCAGTCATAAAGAACATCTTTTCCATTCAAAACATTCATCAATTCCGTGGTTTAATCTTAATCCTCCCATTACTCCTTTTCCCTCTACTGTTAAAGAGTGGTTACAGAGTCTTTAGTACTCAATAGCACCTTAGCATCAAAATATTCATTTATATACTGCAGTGAAGTAATTTCTTAATGTTTTTGAGTCAGTTAAACAGATTGACTTGTTTAAATCTTTGGTTGAAAGGCACTTGTTCCATACTTTGCTCTTTTTTTGTATCTATTTTCTGTAACCCATCCAGTCTTTTAACAACGTTTAGAATAGGGACAATAATCTTATGTGCAAAATGGTAATACCAATCTGAATAATGCAAGTTAAAGTCCTCGCTCTATTTCCAAGACAAACTCCCCATTTATGTATCACCATTTTGCATAAGCTCCTTTAGCCACAAGATCGGACAGAAACGTTTCTATTGTTATTGTGAAAGGAAAGCTAAGTTTTAAAAGTGCTTGTAGAAGTTGAGTTATGTAAAACATCTTTCATTACTGTACAACCAAGCATTAAGAAGCCTTACGCTGCCTATTACTTCTCACTGAGGTGTATCTTTCTCCTTGAAACAGCAGAACCAACTGAAAAGACACAAAAGTTACGAAAGAACCTTCAAACCAAGCAAAAAACAACAATACAACTCCCAGATCTTAAAAACCCAAAAGAGCAGCTCTTCATGGAGGATATGCTCTTATTAACTCTTCTAAGGATCACTCTGAAAGTGGCAGAAGAATCAGTACAGCACAGAGTCTGAGCTCCTCCTGTATAATCACAACTGATTTTACATTGGATGCTTTCTGTTATTCTTCTGTATATTTCCTAAAATGTCATAAAAATCAAGTTACATATCATAGATTTATGTTGCTAACAATAAAAGACAAAGAAAGGAGGAAGAAGAGGAGGAGCATGACCTTAAACATATTTCAAAACACTCAAAATAACTCTTCACTTGAAAAAGAATTCTTAACACCAACTGATGGAAAATTTGAAAATAAAATGCCTAAGAATAATTACTAAAAATTACTTTTATCCTTTGGTTAAATAATTTGGATCCCACTGACCTAAAGAGATCACTAATGAAATATGTAGATGAATATACATTTGAAATACTGCAGAAAGCCAGCAACCCCCCCCATCAAAACTAATGCAAAATAAAATAGACATTCAAATTATAACAAAAGAAGTTTTGCATTGAGAAGTAGAAAGCAATATACCTAGAGCAAAATCAGACTGTTTCTAAACCACACAAAAATCACATTAGCCAAAAGGATACAGAAAAGACCACTTTCACTAAGAACTGTGTTTTCAAGGCACTCTGAAAATCTACAGAACTAGACTAGACCAGCTCTCATCTCTTAATTACCATCTTCTTTAGAAGGAGGTAAATGAGGTCATGAAGTATTATGCTCTTTCAAGAGGAAATACCTGAGGAATGCTACTGTACATCTTAAACCAACAGTGACAGATGAAGTACTAAGATTTCATATAGAGCTATCTTATGTTATGCAGATAAATACAAGAAGAATCCATCATCCTTGCTATACAACTGATTGTTATTTGGTCTACTGAGTGTAAGTAAATCAGGATTAAAAGATGAGTGATGAAGAATGAGTCTTCTATTTAACTTTTGCTTGGCAAAACTAAATCACACATTCCATACTTTGTTAATTTTTTTTTAAGAATACTACATAGAAAAGAATAGTTTAATTCAGTTCTTTAAATTTCACTCAAGGAGAGCACAACCACTAGACTAGTCTTGGCTCTGAGCTATTTACTTCACTTTTATAGTTTAACACACCAAACAATGAAAACAATACATAAATTGTATTCTTGTGTATGATGACAGCTCTCACTTCAAGACTCTAAAAGCTCTCATTGACCCAGTCACACTATTTCTATCAACGGAAACATGCATTAGTGCATTAACTCTGCTCAAGATACATCTGAAATGCCCAGAGGTCAGCAATCTCTTCAACATTACAACCTACACATTAGCTGAGCTCACTGACTCATTAGTAGGATCTGTGTACTTACAAATCCCTATTTGGTTTCCCAGAAGTAAAATTAATTGTTTTTCTGTTATTAATTCTGATTTTTAAGATTACAGATAATTGAGGAAGACCATATCTTTGATACTGTTACTCTTACTTTTTCCTTTGTAGATTTTAAATACCTAGCATTTAGTCAGCAGATTTCTCATCTTTCACAACTTCTGTTGCCCCACCAAGGAATTAATAGAACTTGGCTTATTTTGTATCTGCTAGAGTCTTAACTGGCAATACTGCCCTCCCCACAGTTCAAGGCTGTCAGATATCAAGAAGTATTCTCATGCTTTAGGGAAATGCTAATTGTGCCCCAAAACCCCCAAACAAAACAAAACCAACCTCCCTCCCCAAACACTCTCTCCCCCAACCCAGGAAAAAACAAACAAACAAACAAACCAAAACAAAAAAAAACCACAACCACACGACAACAGCAACAAAACCCAACCCAAACCAAACCAAACAAACAAAACAAAACAAAACAAACAAACAAAAAACAACAACAACAACAACAACAAAACAACAAAAAACAAAACAAAACAAAAAAAACCAAAACAAAACACACCCACAGAGAAAGCAAGACTTCTTTAACAAACCAGAAGTTAAAAGCACATAGAAATAGATTGTTTAGATATGTAGACTATGCTTACACTGCAAAGGCAGTGAGCCTCATTTGCCTCAGATCCTGCATTGCCATCTCACCAACGATGATACTCTTTCCTGCCCATTTATCAACTTTTAAGTATCTCCACCTCCAGTCAACTCACAGCTATGATACAAATTCTTGTATTTAACCACAGCTCCAGATCAAGACCAGACACAGGCCTTCTCAGGTATTTGAGAGGGCTGACAGATACTGAAAATAAGAAATACAATTCTCATATTCTAAACCCCATTTTATGATCAAACTTCCCTTCAGCTTGTGAGCATTTCTTGCCACTCCCTTTAACATAGCAATATTCTCATTGTGAAGTGATACTAATAAGCTCATGAGTTTTACTTCATCTTCCAGCTACCATTGCCTCATCCATCATACTTTCATGTTGTCTGCGTAACTATTCCTGAGATGAATATTTTCTCATCCTCAAGAGTGTAACAAGGCAAAAGACACCTTCTATACTATTTGGGCTTTTGTAATTAAAAGAGGATTCAAAAACTAAATCCTATCTTTTGTCCTCTTCTTCTTCCCCTCTCCTCTCTTCAATGCTCAACTTACTTAAGACATTCTTTCCAAAAAGGCCCTCATAGTATGTTTTCCAGTCTTCAATACCATCAGGGTTGGCAAACCCTCCCCAGCAAGTCAGAAGGAATTGTTCTACAAACTAAAAAACCTTTACAGCCTTTACTTTTGTAAGAGCTGCAAAGATACTGTTGTAAAGGTGTCGCTGGCTCTTTCCCCTTTAAGCTACCTCGTCAGACGGGATACCCATGGAAATGCTTGTGTACTCAGAATGGTAACTTCTAAATACATGTGGGATTGTTGAGAGGGAAAAAAAAACTCACAAAAATCTGTTTATGTGCTTCCCCAGATAGTATCCTTGTCATCAGACTCAAACATTATATCAGACTGTGGTGACATATACGGCAAGCATTTGAAAACTGATGATTAAACAACTTCATTTTCCTATGCCAAATGCAGACTTGAGAAGGAAAACAGCTTCCATGGGTAATAAGGTTTGTTTTGGATCAATATGCACTAGATTGCCCAGTGCTGATTATTTTGAACAAATGTACAGCTCTACCCCATGTAATAAAAATCTGGCTGCCTTTTGTTACTCATGAAACTCATAAAGGTTAAACCTTTAGCCTGAAGGAAAAAAGATCCTTTTCATCCAATGAAAATTAATAGGACTGAGCATCCCTCTCCTTGCAGGCAGCTGTAATTTTTCAGCTAAGAGGCAGAGAGGTCTAAGAAGAATTGATGATGGAAAGTTTTTGTCACCACCATAAACACATTTTAAAAGCAGCTAGCAGTAGGCTCGCTCTGAGAATTGCATGTCTGAGGCGATGCCAGCGGTACTTAGCACAGCTGCTCGTGGCTGGGCGCCTGGTTCAGTGCTGTTTGTCTCAAGATTTTCCAATGGACCATTTCAAGTGGCAGCACACAGCTGATGTGCCATATAACCCACATTAACACCTCACCTGCAAAATACATAATTACATTCCAATCTGATGATTAGATGCAAAATGCAGACATGCCAGTGGTTGCATGTCAGTAGTAAACATGTCCAGCGAAGAAAAGGAGTGGATTGTCCCTCATCCTGTCTACCCAAAAAATATTATTGGCAGCTTGTGTAGAAATTAAAATTTCATATGATCCTATTTTGGATGATGGTTCTTTAAGGCTAAGTAAATATAATTCTGTTTATTTCCTATGTGTTTATTTTGCATCTTAACTTTCATGTAATGGTTTGTAAAACATATTTCTGTGATGCTAAAAAAAGGAAAACTTCTGATAAATTACTTCTCATATATACATATAGAATGAGCCTACAAATTGAATGATTTATAAAATTAGAGGATGTTAATTTAATATCTCTTAATGTAACTGCTACTCTCACATCAATTTTCTTCACAATGGAGCATGTTTGTTCCAGATTTATTTATTTTTAATAACTACTGTTCACTTCAGAGTGAAGTTTATGTTTGTATTAAACTAATTTACATCCATTTGAAAGTGTTAAATTCAAACCAATCCCTTTTTCCACTGGGAATACAGTAAAGCACAGTTGCTGTCAAATAACTATTTGGAAAATATGCTTTTATTATTGTTGTGTCTTTAGGTGACTATATGCAGTGGCTGATCTGAGAACTCATTACAGCCATTATTAGCACAGTGGACTCAGCTTTGTTCTGCCACAGCAGGTAACAGCTAAAAAACCCTAAACAAAAACTAAGCCTTGAATTTAGGAGTAATTTCCTAAGGCTTACGTAAAACACAGCATCACAGAATGGGCCAGGTTAGAAGGGACATCTCGTTTAATCTCCCTACTTAAGCAGGATCCTCTACAACACCTTACTCAGTCATGTGCACAGTAAAGTTCTTCCACATATTCAGGTGGAACTTCCTGTCCATAAGTTTTTGCCAATTATCTTTAGTCTTATTGCCCAGCACCACTGAGAAGAGCCTGGCTCCACCCTCTTGACATCCTCCCTTCAGACTCTTATAGACACTGATAATTTGATAAATATCCATCATACATATACATCACACACATATCAACTATAAATATTTGATTAATCAATATAAGAATGCCCTGATAAAATAATGCATTTATGTAGCATAATCCATTAAATTCCTATCCACAATGAGATTTGAAATGTGGTTTGGGTTTTTTTTATCTTAAAAATTACAAGTAGATAGTCCAGCAGTGTGTAGTCTTCCTAAATTTCAAATGTTTTGAGGTTCTCTTCTTGAAAATAATGAATTCTTACAATAAAAAACAAGGTATCATTGCTTCAGGTATTCTTCCCCCAAAAAGAAAGAAACAACCTTGAAAACATGTTATGTTAAAATGATATCTAGTGGACAAATCCAATCCCTTTAAAGAGATTTATGACAAAGGTGAAGTACAGGAAAACACAATTTTAAAGACAGTAAGAACTTGTTAGATAGACTCTGTGAAGGGTCCCTGTGAGGAAAACGGTGATTTGAATATCTAATGAAGTCTGGATGTGTTCTATAAAATGGTAAAATTGAAGCTTGCATAGGCCATCATAAATCTGATGCCTCCTAATTTTGCAGACTACACAGTCTCTTTCTACTCTAACCTTCACACAGACTCCAAAGCATGAGATTCTTGCTAGAAGGAAAGAAAGGAATAGATGCTGGTATTCGCCTGCATCCTGTAATGAATCAGCTGGATCTTCTGAACATTTTCCTTCAGTTTCTATAGAACCAGCTACTGTTACTGGACTTATCTGGCCAGCAGTACTTGGGGAACACACTGCTTCTGGCAAGACCTCCCAGGGCTGGGGAAAAAGCCTCTACTGCCCTGCTTCTCCACTGGTGTCATCCCTGAGCTGAGGCTACAGACTTGGGAGCTGGCCATGTATTCTGCAGGTGGGATGCTGCTAAAGGCCATCAAAATGATTTTGAGACATGTGAGATTTAGAAGTAAAAGCCAGGTCATTTCTCTGCTTTTTCTTTTGCACAGGTCCTACCTCCCAATCTATAGTAACTTTCTGGTGACTCCACTGCAATAAGGAAACTTTGAGATATGTTCTTTATTCCATAAGCATGGGCTTGTTCACTCCTGTTTTAATTTTTACAACATTAATGGATGTCTTAGAGGTTTTCCACATTTAATTGTCTTACTTTGCCAGACTAATAAGTGCTGTTTTAATAATTTTCATACCTCTGACCATCCATATCCTGATGGGTACTTAGAGAAGAGTATAAAATAATGGTTCCTTCTCTGAAGAGCCTGAAGTTCAGGAAAGCGGCTACTTTATAAACTGTACTATAAGAACTTGTAAATGACACATATTGAATTGTTAACCCCTACATTGTGCCCATATAATTTTTGTATCAAGTCTTTCTTTCATAAAATAATCAACAATTCCTTTTTAATTAACTTTATTGAGCATGTCTCTTACCTCAGTCAGATAATTGATAGCTCCTTTACATGATTTGTATATTTTTGCAAAGTGTTGTATCACAAGGAAAAAGGGAATGACCTCAAGAAACTTAGGGAAACTAACAAGAGAAACAATTGCTCCAAGGAACTGACTTTACAAACAACAGCCTTTTGTAGAGACACCGGATTTCACCAAGATTGAAGTTCAGTGAGGCACCGTGACGCACACTGATAACATGCAGTGTTAAAGCCTTAGAGAACAAATGACTGGGGAGTTACTGTAATAAGATGCAATTAGAGGAGTATTTTAAATTTCTTATTACTAGAAATGAATATTAAGAGAGAATTTGACCAAGAATTATGACTCAGACCTCTGAGAGAGCACCGTATTTAATCCCCTGAGTGAATTTGAAGTAATGATTTATTGTCTGTCACCCAAATTCTGTTAATAAAGTAAATAAATGGCATATTTTTTTAAAAATCTCATCTATTAGCCTCACCTCTCAAATGTCTTTTTATTTTTAAAATTAAATATTCTGGAATTGCAAAATACTGCCTTTAAAAATACATTTTAATGTACTAATGAAGTGAGGCACTGATTACAGTAGTGCAGGTGTTCAGAACTGCTTAGACATCTCCACGGAGCACGGCACTGTGCCGTATCATCATATTCCATCTTTTGTCTGGGTCATTTTGTTAAAAGAACATTTCAATAAGGTAGGCAAAAGAAAAAAAACAAAAAAAACAAACAAACAAAAAAAAAAAAAACCAAAGCTTCTATATTTCACTTTATTTCATTCATTGTTGTTCTCATCCACAAGAATTACAGTTTTTATCTGAAGGTGCTGTGTGGGAGGTGATGAAGGGCCCAATGAACCCGCTTTATTCCCTTTCTTCCCACTTGTGGTAACAGGTCATATTGGGATTTAGCTGGAAGAAGAATCTGAGTGGCCTCACTTTAACAGGATAATTGCAGTGCCATAGCAATGCTGATATAACTCCCCCATGTGGATACTCTATTCCAAGGATAAAAAATATTTTATTCTTTCATAATTACTCAGCTTTTTAATTCTATCTGAGCAAATCCCTATGAAGGGAAGCATATCAAGGTATCTACAAAGTTTCATTTCTTCTAGCAGTTCAACTCTCTCAGGGGAACCCAAGAGGCTGAGGTGGCACAAAGTGCCCCCTGTACTTGATGTACATGGGACAAGCATGATCTGCCTTCTACTCTGGCCATAGAGCTCTCTCCACAGAGAAGAATGGGACTGAAAATGGGGTACCATCAAATGGCTCAGTAGTACTGGGTAAGTAGCAAATATATAGGTAAAATATATGCCTAAACTGAAAAAATGTATTTTCACTTGATTGAATGTCTAGATTAAAATCAGAATTTTCATTTTTTTAAGTTGTTTGGGTGTTTGATTGTTTTGTTGTTGTTTATTTGGTGAACAGTTGAAAATTATGCTTTTCGTGACAAAAACAGCCTGTTAGAAAAAGCCAAGGCAGGTCTGATTACAGACTTAACTGAACTGAACAACATTTAGTTTAGGGACAGAAGAAAGGTTATTATAACTTTTTAACACACATAAATACTTTTCAAGTTACAAGATCCATATCCACAATGGATCTAAGAGGCTGCATGCAGGCACAAATTGATCTGTCTGTATAAGTTTCCCAGAGTAGAATGTTTTCTGGACTTGCAAACAATTCCCACACTTTAAATGTATGGAGCAAAAGGACAATGTATTAAAAAATGCCAAATTAGATCAATTAATATAAGCAAAAAGATACAGTGTGTTCAAGACTTTATTTTCTCTCTTAGAAAGAGTGAAGCTCCTCTGTGGTATTAGATTTAAAAAAAAAAAATTCACTAGCTAATCTAGAAATAGCATAAAAAGTTTTCTGTTGCTGCCATGGTAAATAGTGTGGGCAATCTGGAGCTGCCTGATCACATGTAATTCACTGACCAAAACCACATTTTGCATCATTAGCACTGAAAGAAATTCTCATTGTCAGCAGCAGAATCCTTACCACAACCTGAACACAAATAGTTAAGTCCACAGCATCTGAACTTTCCAAATGACCAAGACAGAATTATTTTTAGGTATAAAGCTATTTTATAGTATTTGATTTTTCTGAAGAGTGCAATTTTTGAAAAGAAAGTGCCTCGGTTACTGCTTTGCAGCTTTACACTTCAGTTACTAAAGTGTCACAGGTTTTAAAGACCATCTGAACTTCCCCTTGAAAGGTATGAAAATACTCCTGGATGACTTCTAAACAACAGACTTAAGGGCAGACACTTAGCTTGTGTAAATCAGTATCACTCCATTTAAGTTAATGGAACTATGCCAAGATACCAACTTTCATCTGACATGGTCTATTTTTTGCTTCCAACTACTCTTTCATGGAGTTAGAGAACTAAAAGGTTTCAGAAGAGATCTTTCTGGGAACAGACTGACCTCCTTGAGCCTGACTGATGCTGTAAAACGGAACTTTAGCTGATGAGCCAAAGGCTGCATCACATTTCCTCCAACAACAATAATCTGAAATAATGATCTATAGGTGCTTACTGTTGCCAGCACTTTTTAAATGTTTTCCCCTGTGCCTCAACAGTTGAAATCCCAGGAAGTTAAATTAGCTTGCAAATTTGACTGAATTAACACCTGCTCATTCAAAACACATTTTAACTACAGGAAGGAATTTTTCACTCTCATTTGGAACAGCAAAAAAAACCCACAAAAAACCAAAAAACCAAAACCAAAAACAAAAAAACAACCCACCACAGAACACAGAAATTATGGCAAATTTCAAGACTCTACTGGAATACAGAATTAAGCTATAGCTCCAGAATATTGTTGTTGTTCCATTCCAGTGTTTTCTACTTGTTCCAGTACACAGCAGACCTAAGCTAGAAGTAAATTTCCCACTCTCTATGTTTCTGTTGAATCATGGCCAAATATAACCAAATATCTTCTCTGTAGTAATGTGAAGCTAATTGAGATACGGAAATTAATATTGCAGTATCATTAATAGTTTCTGTTTCCCTTTTTTTTCTTAGGTGCCTGTACATTGATACACATAACAGCAAGATATACAAAACTCATGTGGGACACATAACATCCCAAACAAGTACGTTTCTCCTGATGCTGGGAATTCTGTCAAAATTGCTTTTACCCTGGCTTTGCAATCATAAAAATATATAAGATAATGTATTTTATATATATATATATGTCACACCAGTGCTAAAATTATTCTAGACAGGTTAAGAATGTTTAATTTTTATTTTATAACTATGAACCTGAAAATATGTTGTTAATGGAATTGATAAAATTCTGGAAGAATTTTCAAATGTACTTAACTTTTATTGTTAGTTTATTGCATCATCATAAAGGAACAAAGGCATGTTCGCAGTGTAATGTTAATGAATGTATTCCCTTTGTTCAGAAGAACCAAAACCAAGATTGAAATTTTTATTACTCAGGAACAAATGAACAAAAAATGATTAAATCCCAATTTACAGACCTGTTGTGAAGTTGGTGTTGTGTCTCTCTCTCCATGTACTTAGCTGGAGTTGTTACATGAGAATGGCAGCTGAAAAGCCAGAAGACCATGGCTGGAATCAAGGAGCAAAGAGATTGGCACTAATAGATGCTATGTATTTAGGAAGGACCATAGCAAATGGGACTGTAGCAGTTTTAATATGAATGTCTCCCTCATGAATATATATTTTTATCTAAGAGTATTTAAAGAAGAGATATAAACAGAATTTCCAACTAAAATGTCCAGGAAGCAGATTTTCTGTTTGCCAGACAGCCCTAGCTGACAAAGATTACTTAAGATTATATTTGAACAGCTGCATTTGAAATGACAGAGTAAACTCCAGGAAAGAGGCCACACATGTAAAAAGTAGGTACAAAAGTTTTAAATGCATTGTACATTCATTTTCCATGCATCAGTACTATACATAATATGTGTTCTCATTCCTAACTTAGGAAATTCTGCTTCCTTCCTATAAACCTTAGATGAGGGCAGTGGTGCCCTGACATACACAGTAATCATTTTCTCACTATTCTCAGTATCACAGATTCCAGAAACACACCACTGGACCCCTCACATCCACCAACACATACCTAACCAGATTCACAGCAGCACCTTATCTTGAAAACAGTCCTTTGATTTTAAAGTGATTCACTGTTGTGAACATTGTTATTAGTCTTTATCAGTGCATTACCATCTCTCACCTAGCAGCAGGGAGGTCATCCTCTCTAGAAATGAATGACAGGAAAGAATGTAACACTTACATACACGGAGGGAAAACATAAACAAAAACGAAAAATAAACAAATAAAATAAAGAGGGAACGTAAAAGGATAAAAGGATCTTAACTGAAGTTAACTTTTAGTTATTGATAATAAATATCTCCAGCTACTTTACTGAAGTTTTATCAAGAAAGTGACACATTCATAATTATGCTACAAATATATTCTGTGTATATCCATATCTTATGCAATATTTTTACTCGAAATTTCCCTGCTGCTTTAATTTTGTGCCAGCTCTTTATGGAGCCCTGTACTAACTATTGTCAGGGGAACTGTTTGTATTTAGTTCCCTGTTGAAGGGGTGAGGATTACACTAAGACTTTAAGAAGAGGAGAGATAACAAAATAAAAAGGCAATAAAGAAGAGACATGGGAAAAAATAGAACATCCATAATCTTGTAGTTCTCAACCTTTTAAATCAGTCAAATAAAGGATGAACAGTAATTTAATACATTCTAAGACCAACAAGAAGTCAATAATGGAAGGCTGCATCTTACAAAACTGGAATAGTCACTTTTGTGAAAACTTTTACAGTCTGTGGCAAGTTTCTGAAACAATGTAATAAAGAATAAACAAACGATCTGGATTTCTGAGTTTGGCTGTGTCAAAGCAGCTAACACTGCTTTAAGTACTGTGATACTTGGGAAGGACAGTCACAGGGCTAGTATAAAACCTCATTATGAAGACTTTACTCAGCCTACAACTACAGCACAGCATCACACTGCTCCATCACACTGCTATCTGTGGCATTATGCAAGCACACCACAAACACTGAACCTCTCCATCATGAGTATCTGAAATACTATTTATGTCAGTAACTACCGTTTTAACCCTCCACGATGAAACACAGTTTTCCCTGATAGGTTTTTGAAGATATCAAAACCTCACAACACTTATAACTCCTAAATAATCCATCACCTAAGTCAAGGCCAGAGAACAGTGCAAATCTCTTCCTAGTCAGAGGAGCTGATCAGATGATCCCACAAAGGATCCTGTTGCCCACAAAGAAGTCACCTGACCAGTGATTCCTCATGATTCAGGGAGAGCACTTAACCTGTAGGGGTTTCTTGGACAATAAAAGCTTTCTGGGTTTACTGTGCCAGCATGGCAGATTTAGTAGTCACAGTGCCTCTGCCCTCTGCTGCCAGTTTTCAGTCTCATAGTGCAACAAATTCCATTGAAACACTTGAAACTTGAAAGCTGTGGGATACAAAAACATACAGTATAGGGATGCCAAACAGTGCCAAGTGTGAGAAGGGTCTCCTAGCTACTCTTGGGACAAATGCAGGGGATCAGCGTGGCATTAGACCTGCAGTGCTTGAGACAAAAGACATCTAAATCCTGAGCAACAGTTCCAGTCATGGAAGTAAAAGAGGGAAGATGTAGTTAGACAGAATAGTGACATGATGGAGTGACAACCTGTTCTGGAAAAAGGGAAGAGGGAGCCAAAATTGACACAGAAGCTGTAAGCCTGAATGACAGGGAAGATGCTGAAACTGCTGATGGACATGTAACAATAGATGTCAGGAAAGTGAGGTGCACCTGTGAAGAAGAGTTAGATCTAAGTCAGCGTATGAAATGAAGATAAAACAGAACAAGGGCATGGGAAAGATAAGACCATGTTAAGACCTACAGCAAGAAGTCGTTCTCCAGGGACCAAGGAGGAGGAGAATGAAAATAGACTCAGAAGTAGAAGGAAAATTTTGATACCTATTTAGAAGAGTGTGAAAAGCAGAAGTTGTGTTTTACCATCCTGAATTGCTAAATCCATTATAGATAATCTTATTTAAAGGATACAGTTTTGTCATGTAGTGAATTCTTGTCAAAGCGATTTTGGGACAGCCAGGTATCAGGTAACCCACACTGATGTCCCATACAGAAATTTGCTTAACACATTGTGCTTAACACGTGCTTAACACAATGTGTTTAACACATATTAACACTGAGAAATGGTCTGGAGAAATGGTGAGCTAGGGACATTGACTTTAGATGTCTTAGCTGATTCTCCAGAGGCATGTATAGGCAATTCTGAGTTTTACCCTGAGAGGTCTAAACCCCACTATGGTGACATCTGGAACAAAAAAGGCAGGTGCTGAATCTATATCATATTTTGAAAAGTGACTGAAACACCGAGGGTAGTAATGGAATTCTAGCAGCATGGGGCTCAGTGTCCACATCTCTCATTGCAAATACAAACCTTGGGGATAGAGAATTGCTCAGCTGTGGACTTAAAGCTAGAAAAACAATAGACAAGAAGGAGGAATCCCAAGAAACATGAATCACAGCAGGGTTGAGATAACACCAGGGGAGGAAGTTGTAAATGAAAATTGTTGGTCCAATATATGTACCTTTCAGTTGAAAATAAATTCCTTCCCAACTTGTATTCATTGTTTCTCTGACATGAATTTAGTTTTACTTTTTGCTTTGTTCTTTCACAAGAGTTAAAACGGAAAAGTCCTGTGAAGTCCAATGAACATGAACTGAGATATGCAAGCTTGAGACCTTAACTTCATGGAAGACAAATATGGGTTAGCTGGAAAAGTGTTAAAGGAGTAAGGTGTTTAAAGACAGAGGCTCAAACCTATCTAAAAATTCATTAGGAAGTCTCTCCCTGCTATCACTGAATGACTGCTCCAGAATGTTGGACTGCTAGAAACCTCCTTTGAATCTTCACCCTGGAGTTCCTTAAGACCTTTAGGATCCAAATGTCCTTTTTAAAGTCTAACACGGATTAAATATTAACTGTTGTAATTTAATCTCAACAGTTGCTGACCTTCATGATGTAGCTGTCTTTGCTGGTTAGTTTATCTTTCCCTTTCAGATATTACCCTAACAGTCTCTTTTAAGTTATTATTAATATATGAAGCCAGAGGTTCATCCTAATAGCTTTTCTGCTTACTTGGAAATAAATTCTAGACATGCTAACAATCAGTTTTTTCAGTTTACCTCACCAACTAGTTTCCTAAATATCTTTTTTTTTTTTAATTTTTTTTTTTTAATGTCTTTAAAGTGAAGCAATGGACTCATCCCTTAACCTCCAATTTAATTGAATTATTAATCAGGCCATCAAAGTTGTTTGACAGTTTTTTGTGTTTAGCATTTTTAACAACTGATCTTCTACATCATGCTCATTACTTTTAAAAACTTTACTGGTAAGGAAAACCATGCAAAAGTATGTCTGCGTCCTCCCATCATTATTTGTAGTACTTTTCTTTCCATCAACACTTGGAAATGACATAATAATGTAACTCCTGGGAATATTTATTCTTGTAATAGCAACATCAAGACTATATATCTAAGCCTGACACTTGCCATAGATTTGTTGAAAAAGTGAAATGAGATTTTTTTTTTTTTTAATAAGGATGAGATCTGAGGGTAAAGAAAGATGAGAGAAAGAAAAGAATGGCAAGAGCAAAGCAAGTACAATCTCAAAACAGCTGCTGGGAAAAACAGTCAGAGAAATCAGAGAAAGCAAGCAAAGAAATGTGTTCAGAAAAAAGAATCATATGGAACAAGATTTCTGTCTGGTGTCTATTTCAGGGTTGGAAGGGAGGGAGTTTCTCCTGTAATTCTCTGTAGTTCAAAGCCTGTTAAAATCAATATACAGGGGAAGAGAAGATACCTCAGACAGTATGATACTTAGACAAAGTATTCTACAAATTCATGGCCTGTTTTACTAGTGTGTACTAAGGCAAATCCTAAAAGTCAAGCTTACTCAACAGTAGTGCCAGCCCAGCAAGATGGTAGATTGGAAGAACACAGCTTTGCCTGACTGGCTGTTCTTGAGGGGACTTCAGATAACCTTCCCGAGAGGGTTACAGGTTTTAGCTACTACTTGCTACACAGAAAGCAAGGATTTTTAGGCGGTGTGTGATCACTAAATATAGGAACACTTGCATTCTATCAGCCATATAGTTGTGTGCATCTAGCCTGTCCTGGTTATAGCAGCCAGGACTCGTTTGTCATTGTGTGGGTGTGGCCAGGACTGTGTGTTCTAAACCCTGTATGTCATTTTCTCATGAACTGCTCACAATAGCCCACTTGAAGCAGCCGCCCAGAGCTCACCTGTCCCCTCAGGTTACAAGCTGGGTGTTTAGGAACTTCTGGGAGATAAGGAAGTTTTTCTGTCTTCATACCTATGACTCAGGTGTGATAACTCCCCTCTGGGGAGCCATTAGCACCTTCACACCCACCTGAAGGGTCATGTCTGCTAATGGGCCATCATGGATTCCAAAAATATGCCATGATTGACCTCATAGAGTAAATCACCCATTGTGAAACTCTCCACCCTGGGGGAGGTACTGAGCATTCCCATCTGAGCCCAAGCATATTTTAAACTTGGGATTTTGGAACTGGGGGCTCTCTTGTTGGATCTACAGGAGGACCAGAGCCTCAACAGGACTACAACCATCATCCTCACCAGCGGGTTTCTTCTTTCTTTTTGCTTTGAACTCAGGGTGGGCCATGTGGTGTTCAGCACTGGGGCTGGTGAGCTCCATTTTGCTTGTGCCCCACTGTGCTGGGCTGTACATCTGTTTTTGTGATTCAAATGGATTTACCTTCTGTATCAGTGTATTTATTGTGATCTTTTTATTAAATTGTTATTCTGACTTGGAATTTCATTCTGAGTTGGGTTCATTTCTCCTGCTGGTTTACCCTTAAACCAGCACATAAACTGTGATAAACTTTAGTTTTAGCCCATTACCTGGCTTAGTCTTCAACATAAACATAAGCTTAGAGTGGAAGGTAATGAAAGAAAATCTTATGTAGATACACTAGAAGTTGTAAAAGCAGAACAAAAGACAGAGATCAGTAGACAGAAAGACAAAATAAGACGATTGTTATAGAAGATAAATTTGTAGCTAGTAGACCATGAAGAAAAGAAGGCCCATGTAGGTCTCACATCAAGAAAAGGCAATGACTAAGACTGTGAGGAAACATATCCAGAACTGCAAAAAAAAATGGTCACGTCAATGAAAAGGAGCAAGATGAAGGAAGGTGCAAAGCTAAGTGAAAGCTAAGTAACAAAAAGCAAAGGGAAATGGCAAAGAACAGAGAGTTCCAAGAGTTAAACTCACCCAAGAAGAAAGAAAAAAGCAGTTGAAACTACAATAGGACTCTGAATCGTGAGAGAGCCATCATTTTTTATCAGTGTATGAGAAGAGATAGAAAAATAAATTAAATGATGCCTGACCTACTATGAGAAATAGAGACCATATTAATTTTAAAAGAAAGGAATTATCTGGCTGTAGACAGATAGTGTACTAATAGGAATGGCACAATTCATCTTATATACTCATTGCTATGAGTAGCATCTAAACACAGGAACTATTGTATCTGTCTAGTACAATAATACCAGACAACTAATTTAACCATAGAATTTAGGGTGAATATTCTAAGACAATCTCAGTTTCTCTAGAAGAAAAACCAAACTGAGCTTGCAATACTCTGCTCTTTATATCTGTCTCTAGAGACACCATTTAATCAGGATTGTCTCAAATATTAATTTCTATACAAATGTGTTTCATAAAGATACAGTTAATTGAAATATATTTGAGATGGATAAGGATGATTCCTCCCTTTCTATCAGAACGTAAAGTACTTTTAGTTTTAGAAAAGATAAAAAACCCCCAACAACTCTATTCGAAATCTTGGAATCTGAAAGTGAAATAGACTCTAATTGACTATTTCTATTTCTATTTCTGAATGAGAAAATTAGTGGTAGTTATAACAAATATGGCAGCATAACATTTTTGTTTACTTTTTCAGTTTAAATAATGTAATTTGTTGGTTCCAACACAGTCAAAGATATGAAGCTAAATTACCAGTGTAGGCAGATATAAATCCCAAAAAGTCCTGTAAAAATAGATCTTTGCACACTCACTGTGGAACTAGTCCATCATTGTAACTGGATGGCACCTCTCTGAATCAATATTCTGTGTACAGAGCACAGCTGAATGTTCAGTCATTGGAACTTCTCAGCATAGGTGAGAAAGCTAGATTTTTATTAGATTTATTATTCTTAGACATTTCTTCTCCTAAATAGGATTGAAAGACCTACACCTACTTCATTATGTGAGTAAAACATAAATTAAGAAAGCTCATTTGTGAGATCAGCCCCTCCCCTCACAGGCTAGACATTTCACATCCCACACTTCTGTTTCTACTTCTGTGCTACCACCAGACAATAAAATGACTCAAAGTGTGACTCTATCTGTCACTGAACATTACAGAATGACTTACCTTCACTGGTTTTCATTTGTTACTTCTAAAGCACAGAACACAGATCAAGGTCTCAGTCAAATTAAAATTTATAAATGTTTTATCCTTTGTCTTTGCACAGAACTCCTAATGACACCTACTCTATACACATACAACTCATGACTCGAAACATAGGTATTACATGTATATTGCTGTGACTCATATCAGGTCCAAAAGCTACACATTTACTTCAAAAAGTAAGTAATGCATGTTTTACAGTATTCATAGCAGAATTTTATGGAGTATTCAGGTGCAAAACTGTTCTCCCTTTGCTTCAGTTTTTCTCACAGATGTGTATTTTATCTGCCTGTTCTGTGGTGCAGCAGAATGAGAATTCGTCATGTGGCTGTAAGAGCCTCAAGGAGATACAAACACAGTCACGGTCAGAATGAGGTCAGGTTATTCCACATCCCTTTTCTCTGGTAAAGCATCAGGAGGAAAAGCATATGGCATAACAGACATCAAGTCATATTGCTTGTTCTATACTTAGTTTTCCATTTCTGCCACAAATGGAAAGTTCCATGTGTAATAAATGTCAAGAGTCCTTACATTGCCCCAAATTTCCAAAAATTCTTCCACTTGTCTAGGCAGTTGAAGAAGGAGAGACATAGACCAGAGCCTGTGCACTCTGACACAAAAGCACCCAAAGACTTGTATTTTTCTTGAAGCAGCAAAGAAATGAAACTTACTGACTACAATATACCAGAGAAGAGAACTATAATCAAATTTGAAGTGCCTCCAGCTTTCTATTGACACCATTGATCACATAGCCCTAATAAGCTGAGACAGCTGCATTTGGGCTCCTTTTCTCCTTGCATGTTATGAACTAACCCTGAAGATCACACTTGGTGCCCAGAGTGATAGGAAGGGTTGAAAGGCAGGTATAATTGGTATTTTTGTGTTGTCCTGTTGGACACACATGAATATACCCAGCTTGGAAGCAGATTACGGCAGACACTACATGGATTGGTAAGAGACAGGGTGTGAGTACCTTCTTCATCATTCAAGTACTGCATTTAGAGGAGTGTTTCAACTTGGACTAAAAACTCCTTATAGAAAGCTAGGATCACAAGCCCATTTATCATTATACTGGCAAGTGCTCCCTCTGCACTCAAACAGAATGGGGAAGTCTCACCAGAAAACGTGCTGTGCCTTCTGCAGTGTCCTCTGGGACAGCTTGGCCCTTTACTCTTACTCAGAAAAATGCCTCAAACCCCTTTCATATTACACATGCTTCAGTGGGAGTCTCATATAGTCGTTCAAGAGGAAAGCAAAATAGCAGATAATTAAAATGATATTCATATACTTCTTTAAAAAATGATTGCATACCTGCATATGTCTTCAGAGTATTTTTATTTGAAGTATAAAATACCACCCAAGACTTACTGATGGAACTCCACCCTAAGGTGAAACATTCTTCCTCTTCAATGGGATGTCTGTCTGAGTAAGGCCACAGGATTTGAATTTGATGCAAATACAGATATAAAATATTCCCTCATCAAAATAAAAGGGAAAAAATCTGCTATTACCACCATAACACTGTATTATTCCAAGTGTGTGCTACTGGACTATTATTATGCCTGCACAGATAGTTGCAGGGGAGACAGTGCACTATGTTCCCTTCTACCAACACATATCTCTGCAGGTAATTTTAATGGGACTGTTAATAACCTGGCAACCATCCCAGCCAGATGTAGCACATTTAAACATTGTCCTTACAGCTTTGTCAGAACTGTTGACATGGCATGTCAGTAATGGAAAATTGCCACTGCACCAAACAACCATCTTCATTATATGGAATCACATTGTTAATCTACAGCCAAATGCAACTTGAGGTGGAAAGAGAGTGTAGATTGCACCCATCTGTATACTATCACTCCAGGTGGCAGGTCGTTCTTCAGGATTAGAGATTGAATCAGTCTTTCTATCATCAATAAGCCCTGCTCCACAACAAGAGCCTGTCAATCCAATATTTTACTTTCAGCACCGTGAGGACCGCACAGCATGGTAATGAAATTTCCCTGTAAGTAGACCACGGGGATCTATACCAGAGAGATACATCTCTTTAAAAAGCTCAGGGAAATCAGACAGCGTGCTGCACAATCTGGGTAGTAACTCGGTTTTCAGCACCACCCTGTTTTATCTGTTTAGGGATGAGATCTACCAGATAAACCAGAATTTTAATGCTGGGTTATTTATTTATTTATTTATTTAGTAGTAATTAGTATTGGGTAATTAGAAAAAACCCAAACAAACAAAAACATTTGGAAAGGTTTGACAGTCTCAGAAAAGCAGTTCATTTCTGAAACAAAACAAGCTCATGGATATGCAGCTGCTGCATTAAATATTTCTCATCATATATTGCAGCTATAACCTAGGCGAAACAAAATGATATTAAATTGACCCTAACTTACTTGTAATTTTTTATTATCTTTTCAAGATGCAATTTAGCCTCTTCCAGCAGCAACTGGAATTTCTTCAAAGCCCACCTACAGCAGGCATTTTGTCACATTGAAAAGTGTTCTGCCTCCTTAAATTGCCCATCTTGTTCTTATGTATTTCTGATATGTCTCTAACACCTCATCACCATCACCAAGACTTTTCTCAATCAGAAAGTTTATTTCAATATTTTAGGCATTTTCTTTTTCTGATGATAGGTTTATTATAATAATATATACTACAAAAATGTATTAATGCATGTTAACTGCAACTCACTCCAATCATTACAAACTAAACTACCTTTGTAACAGAAATATCAAGAGTGTAAAATTCTCATATTGTAACAGTCACCTGGCTTTTTAAAAGTGTCTTATATGTACTGCATTCATTCCCACTTGGATATATTATGGATCATAAATCCACTTCCCCTACCTGTTTTTGTTTTGGTTTGTTTGTTTGTTTGTTTTTGGATTTGTTTGTTTGCTTGTTTGTTTTTAATGTTCATGGTTAGCTCCAGAACATTTTTTCAAAGGCTCTAGAAATAGGAATAAATACAGTTTTTCAGGTTTTTGCAGTGTATTGTTAATTTTATCAGGTTATATGTTTGTTAAACATATAACAAGTTCAAGCTAACAATCATGATCATTAAACAAAAATGGTAGTGTGACATGGTCACAGAAACTGCTGAAAATAGGAAAGCAAAAGAAACAACATATTTCAATAATGCCGTATTTCAACCATGGAGATATGGAAACAAAAACCAGATTCTAAAATGTTAATTTCTGGAGAAGTACTGGTAAAAATACATCCTGGGGTATGTGTTTTACCTCTACCTAATTTGGTTTTGGTTGATTGCATTTGCCAATACAGGAAACACATTTGTTTACAAATATAGTTTCTTAGAAGACAGATAATTTGATTGTTATCTGCCTTTTACTGTTGTATTTACCCAGGAAAACAAAAGGAAATGTTACCATTTTTTTTCCTGAAATATATCCTTTTTATTCTACTATAGGGGTCTTTGCCCATAGGACTACAGTGTAGTAAGTTAAAAATCCCTGCTTCAGGTAGACTGGGGCTCATGGAAAAGAATATTAGTATATTCCCCACCTGTGGCACCTGTTGAACCCATCCTGTGCCAAGAGGAATAGAATGATTCATTTCTTCATTCTGTGATCATTTAATGAGAATTATCAGACTCAGTAAATTGTCAGTAAAGACTTCAATTTAATCTGAAGGATAAAGTCCAAAATATGGAACTTTTCTCCTACATTCCTCAGTCATTTTCTCATTTATAAAATAAGGCCATATCTTTTGCTATATCCTGTTATTTTTTCTTGAAGGGAAACTAATGTGATGCCATGAAAGGAAACAACATATGAAAAGAAATACCTCTAACTCAGAGAAAGGTTTTGTGTCTAGAATTCCAAGTTCTCTACCTATTGTCAGCCCCAAAACAGACCTTTTTGATGACCTTGGCCTTGCTTGGCAACACTTAGAAGAAGATAAAGGCGACATCTACACTATGAAAAACATTCTCTGGCATCAGACCACCTACCTAAATGCTTTTGCATCTACATTTCCTTGGGGTTTGACTCCATCAGTGAAAGGGTAACTACGTCCAAAATGTACTGCAGCCCCCACTGTGTTGTGTTTGGCTTTATTTCTTTTGGCCCCATTTGCTGCTTTGATACTCATCTGGAAAAAAAGGGGTTGTTTTTGCTGTTCAAAAGACACAAAATAACAATTGTAACACAATCTGCTAGGGTGTTTTTTAAACACAATGCTGAATCTGTATGGTGTGCTGTGGGTATAGCATGTGACACTTGAAGGTATTTTAGGATGCAAGGTTTGCCAAGATGCTGCAAGAAGATCATGTAAACACAGATACCAAGGTCTTACATACAGTTGAAAATTAGTTGTCCCTGGAGTGAACTACCCCCAGTACCCCATCCAGGAAGGATTTAGAATGGACCTGAGTGGTGTATCCCAAAACAAAGCCTGCAAGTAAACTACCAGTTATGCACTGTGTATGTTGAGCCAACAGGCTCCCAAGAGCCTGATTTGACTACAAGTGCAGGTAGTATTCTTTACACTGGAAGTGGTCAATCCACTCAGTTTTTCTACACGCTTACACACAACTGTAGAAACAGCTGAATAAATCTGGGGCATCACTTTTCCCCATCTGCTTGTCTCCACTTAGTAATAGCAGGGAGAAACACAATGGTCACTGCTATCCTTTGGCTGAACTTCTCTCTGATTTGTCTCCCTATTTACAGTGATAATTTCATGATGACCAAAGACAAGTGCTGCAGAACCAATGTTCCTCATGTATCCCTTTCCAGTGGTCTGTGAAAAGGAAACATTAAAGGAAACACATCTCATCCCATCAGTGCGTGGTAAAATATAACTGATCAATGTTTGAAGGACCTTTTTATGTCTTTGGATGGACATTAATTTTAATACCATTCTTCGTGCAAATGGACCTTCCAGAGCAGACAAAGAAACAGCAGAAGGAACAAAACTGAAAGGATATGAAATTGAAATGAACAGGCCATGTGTCATACCCCGAGGGCTTTTGGCTCAGTGCTACAAGCATCTTCCAAGAAGATTAAACATCAAGTATTAAATCTGGTCTCCTACTCTCCCACACTCAAACTTGGTATGAAATTTTTTACTGAGTTCCAGATGGGGGAAATTTACTACCAAGCTTTCTGAATCACCTTTGTAATCCTTGTATTTTCAGGTTGCCTGGGAACCTGTTGAACTTCTGGCATCAATTAGAGAAAGCTTAAAGCTACTCTAATTCGTATTCTAGCTGCAAGCATCCCTTATGAGCCATCCACCTGTCCAGAAGAGCTGGAAAATGGACTATTCTGGACCTGCATGTAACCCCAGTACACCTCATAAGTGAGGAATGTTTCTAAAGGCTGTTTTACCCTTTTATGACCTCTTTATGTTGCCAAAGTGATGTAATTTAGAAGAGTCCAATGGACACTTAACTCTTCCCTATGCATACAAAACTGTTGAATGCAGAAATGCACCACACCACAGTTTGTGACAGATTTACCTGTCACTCAGGCCCGATGAATTTCTTCTCTCACTAAATGGCATTATAGCAAAATTTTCCAGCTATATACCTAAAATGAGACTTTACAATATATGCTGCCCAGTTACAGTAATTTAGTGAACACACCTCTTTAAAAGATAGAAGAAAGGTGGATGATTTCTGGAGAAAGGAGCATCATCTGAGAAATCACTTTAAAAGGATGATTACTGGCATGGTATGTGTAGAGGCATAATGAAAGAAATTGACTTACATGGCCAGTTATAATATATTTCACATAATGAAGAAAAAGCTGAGTCAATGAACAATTTTGTATCACCGTTATTGCTAAATGATTACAGTCCCCTTTATCACAGCTGTACAATATGCTGACTGAACAGGAAAACATGCAGTACACACAGCCTACTGATTTCTGCCACCGTATAAGTAAATGTCAGACTTGTTCCATGTATTCAGTGATTTTCTTAATGAAAACGTCAGCATAAAGCTGGCGTTTTCCCCTTTTCATTTAATTCCTGCACTCCTCTTTCATCCACTAGTTGACCTTTGCATGCACTTGGTAGCTTGCCCAAGGTGCTGTCACACCTTCGTTGCTTCTTTCTAATGATGGTCTTTCACTGCCAGATTCAAACAGAATACTTGGGAAGGAATTGCAGGGCCCGGTTCCCAGTACAATGATGAAAATCTGAACACTTCACTACTTTAGGGAGACTTTTCACTTCTTCTCTGAAAAGAATGATCAATTATTGTCTATCAGAATTAACCTGTTCAAATAGCATCCTGTCACAGTACTTTAGGATTCAAGAGAAGGAGTCTCTAAAGGAATATCTGTTGCACCAGCAGCATAGGAATACTGAGAACTAGTAACTGTTGAAGGAGTCAGATGGTTAATGGAATATATTTTCTCAGCACAAAAGGAAAGAGATAGCACATAATTAGAATGTGAAAAGTTTTACGTAAGACAATGACAAAAGGAGTAAAGTGCATTTTATAAAATAGAAACAATTGTATAAAATCGGGCCACATTTATTGTACTGTATTGCAGAGAAAAGACTTCATACTATTGACCTGGTAGTTGCCCTGAAAGATCAACACTTCACCTGGGTATACATTATTTCTAGTAGAACTGCAAACAAATTGTGATCCAAGTTGCTGAAATAGGAAGATAAAAATTCTTTTTTAAAAAATACAGATCCTGATTGTGCACCATTCTTCCTGGTGGTCTGAACAGATTTGTCACCATTGTACTGTGTTTAACAGCCTCTTGCATATGTTGGCCAACCACTGATCCCACAGCAGTGTCAGCAGAGGTGTGTAATAAATTCTGGAGGAACTCAAAGAAGGAAGTAATAGGAATTGAGAGAATACACAGTACCAGATGGTTCAAAAGAAGACTAAATCCAAATCTTCCTTCCTCAGCAATGTTATTCTGAGGATTTGTTCTCTCTTTCCAGGGTCTCTACACTCTCAAAGACTAACTTTCCACCACAGAAACTCTTGCCTTCTGAGTCTCTTGGAAAGAACAGGTCAGATGCAATTACCTTTTCTACATCATCCTCCCATCGCTTTATGATATTCTTGCATTTCTCCTGTGGGTTAAGAAAGGCACAGACTAACTGCAGGAACAAACAGAGACAGGGTTTTGACCATGGGGACTGGCTCCTCACAGCCTCTGGCCCAGGCCGGTGCTGGAAAACCTCTGGGATGGAGATGGTACAGATCACACGTGGGTCCTTTCAGGCTGGGGTGGTGAGGAGAGACGGTCCTTTATTCAGTGTAGCAAGGAGTTATATAGCACCCAGGGATGGGGGTGGCAAGGGAACCCAGTTAGCCAATGGGGGAAGGGTGACAGGCAGGCAGGCACCCAGGGAGTGGGAGATAAGGCAGGGGATACATTCATGGGGTTAGACAAGGGTGGGGCTCGCTGAGCAGTCCAGCTCAGGTAACAGTTTCACTTGGTGGGGATACATATTAAAAGAGAACCCTTACAAATATCACAATTTTTAAAAGATCTCTAATTTAGCAAACTCCTGGCGTCTGTTGTCCTGGTCCTCTTGCTTCATCTCTTTCTTCCAATCTTTGTAGCTTGAGTATCCTCCCACAAAATAGTTCCTGGTTAGTGGATTTCACAAGGTTCAGCGAAATCCAGACTTGTCTGGGCCACAAAAGTTCAGTTACCTTTGCTAATACTGTGCTATGTTTATATATTGGTTTATCCCTCGTAAACATCATTTACTACATACAGAAATGCAAGGAATTCCTGTCTTGAGCATAAAGGATAAACTATAACTGCTAGCAGCAGTTAACTCTAAACCAAAGATGACTTATTTGGGGAAAGGAATCAGCTATTAAATCCCTTTTGATATAGCCTATCAAAACATATAAAAACAACTAGGTTACAAATTTGACAGGTTTTCTACTATGCCACAAGTCTCTCAGTGTTAGGTAATAAAACCTGTAATACCTATAGTCAGTTTTTCCTCATGAATATGTGGATCAAAAGAAGCTGAAATGAGGCATACAGCAAGTTGTTGAACTTAGTAAGTAGGCTAAAGCAGTTAAAGCTTTAGCTAAATATTTCTCACTTATATCAGTCCACTGCATGCTGGGAAAAAATAACTTGCAGAAGGAAAAGTATTTTGCATGAAAAAAAAAACGAGCGAGCAAAAGGATCAGAAGTCAGCAAATGACTGTGGTGGGCTTCTCCCTGCCATGAACACTGGCACATAAGCACCTCAGCATCTCTGAAGTTTGGAACACCAACAACTTCTTTAACCTACTTTAGACACCTGTGATTGAGATTTTTGGCCATGTGCTCTATACAAAAGCATAATCGAATGACAAAGTTCTGCTGTAATAAATGACTCCATGTAATGGTGAGTGCTACAGAGCAGATTGCTTATTTCTAGGAGTGAAAGATATAGTACTCTTTCAAGGATAATCTGATAATAGATCACAGGGAATTTCAATGCCACAAAAAACTAAGCAGAGCCTTGGGATTTCGTGAGAAGAGGGACGTAACTAACCTAACACAGTCTACGTGAAGGGGATTCAGTGCAAGCTGATCTACTCAGTAATACAACCTTCTCTCGTCTCAACACTTCTTAAGGAACTGAAATGTTTTCCATAATGGGCCATAAAGCCTTTGTTTTCCCTTCCAGCAAAAGCCAACAGGTTTAACTTTGCAGGAAAGAAATCTGCACAAGCATGCCCAGACTATGAAAACAAACCACTTCTTTCAACTAAACAAAATCAGTGCAGGATTACAAATTTCCTATGTCCCACACAAGAAAAAATTCTTTATCAAATCCTGCATAAACAAACTAGAAAACATAATCTGGTTGTTGCACACCCTCCAAGACTACCAGTTTTACACCAACTGCTACTTTGTCAGATAACATTGTTTGTTTGGAGAGGCAGGCTGCACTGCAAAATTGTACAGACTGGGAACTTTTTACATGAAATATTGCCTCCCTTTTTATTGGCAAAACTGAGTTAATTGCAACCAAGGTAACTCTTGACTAAGTAATACATGAGGAAAGAAAAAAGGTGCAAATTGTAGAATCACTGGAAAGAGAGAATTTGAGGCAGCTTTTTGCATCCTCCAGAAGTAGAAAATGCATAAACAGTTGATTTTAAATAGAAGAACAAATAAGGAGACTAAAACCCTACTAGATATAGAGAAAAGTTGAATTATTTTCACATGTGTTATTTCCATAGAAAGTTTTCAAAGGAAAAGAGTTGCACACCATTTTCCTTCTCATTGCAGGGTCTGAGCCCATTATTCCATAATGACTAAGGGAAAAGCAGAAAGCTCAAATTATTATAGGACTATAAGCATAACCACACAGGCCTGGATGGCCTTTTCTCTTTATCAGAAAATGTGTTGTTATTAGATTAAATCTATGTCCTATTTCATCCAAAACAGGCAAGCTTGCTTCATACTTTCAGCTTTTTTTTTTTCATTTGCACATTTACTAAAGTCCAGAACCTTAAATTGATGAATGAGAGTTTTACAGCTACATACTTGGCATTGCCAGCCACATAATGCATAAGTTACAGTTTTTCAAGATCGAGTTGAATATTATCAAAATTTTTTATAGGCAGACAGAAAGTTTTTAGTGTGATGTTACTCAGGAAGCTTCTCTAATTCCCCCCCCGCCCTGAAAAGTAGATAACTACTGGGTTATATTTTAAATACAAACTTGCTCCTTCCATACATTTTTTTATCCCATGGAATAGTTAATCAAGACTAGTTGTATGTGTTTTGCTATGGAAAAGTGGAAAAAAATTTTTTTTTCTTTTTAATCCAGTTCAAGATTGTCATGGGTTTCTGTAGCTGAATTTTAGTAGAAAGTAGAAGTAGAATTTAGTAGAAGCTGCTAGAAGTTTCTCCTGTCCTGTTGAGCTAATTAAAATCATCGTTCCGCCTCTGTGATACACATTCAAGAATTGGAGTGTTTGAGCAGTTGAAAATTCCAGCTTTGAGATAACAGCACGGACAGAGAGCGACCAAGGTCAGAAGAGCAGGAGGAGGCGAAGGAAGAACCCTACGCTGGAGCAGGGTCAGGGGGGAAAGGACTGAAAGCTATTCCCCCCCCACCCCAAGCCCGTGGAGATCTCTTAGGGTTTGGAGATCCCCTGCAGCCCCTGGAGGAGCAGGTGGATGCCTGAAGGAGCTGTTGCCCTGTGGGAGACCCAGAATGGAGCAAGATCCTGGAAGAGACTTGCAGCCATGACTCCTGGAGAAGGAGACGCAACTGGAACAGGTTTTTCCCCGGTAGGAGTGTTGCCCGGGGGGTGAACTCCATCATGAGTTTGAGGACTGTCTCCCATGGGAGGGACCCCACAGGAGCAGGGGAAAGATTAAGAGCTGATTAAGGCCCCCCTGCAGACCGTGGTGGAGCACGTTGTCCCAGCTGCAGCCCACGGAAACCATCGGGGTGCAGAGACCCGACTGCACCCCAGGGAGTGACCCACAGGACGAGACCAATGCCAGCAGCACAACCACCACCTGAGAAACTCTCATTCCGTGCTCTCTCGAACTGCTGGAGGGAGGGAGGAGTGGGAGGAGTGTTCTTAAGACTGATTTATTTCTTACTTTTTAGTTTTAGTGCTTCTAGTTTTAGTTCTTATCTTGTTAGTAATAAAAGTATTTAGATACTCTGAGTTTGTTTTGCCATTATCTCTCAGCTGTTTTTTGCCTTTTTTTTTTTTCTCTTCCTTTTTTCCCTTTCCATCTGGGAAAGGGTTGGGGGAAGGAGCCTGGAGGTTTGGGTGGACACTAGGTGAAAACCACCACAAAGATACAGATAGTTCAGAGTTTTGTACGCTTCCCCTCCTTTCCTCTTTCCTGATCCTATATAACTTTACATGATTTTTTTTGACTAAGAGACGGATTACAATCTAAAGACTATGAATGACTGAGAAATTGTTGAAATAGCTGTTTCTGCTGCAACACATTAATGAAGTTTGTCTATGATATTTTTTTTCACTACACTAATTGTTAATCTGACTAACAGCTTGCTTGTTAATTTAAATAGCTCATTCTGTTTTGTAATGCTTAGAGCCCCAAATTCTCTTTTAAGATGTTCTTCAAGAATTACCTACGAGCCATTCTGTAACATTTCTAACATAAAGCTCATTACCATTTAAAGTAGATAACCTTAGGTAGTTAGAAGAAATGATTCTATGACATAAGTCAAGTAATTTTAGCAAAGATTAAGGAAAGAGAATTTTTGAAGTACTATAATTTCCATGAAAATTCCCCATGTTTGAAGCAGATATTGTACGTGACTGAGATCTGCACTTCACACAAGCTTCTCCACTTGCTTAAGAAGGTTGCACTTTATTCATTTATGATAATAGGCCACTTTATAAAAAGAGTCTTATTATTCTGAGTGAGTCATTTTGAAGGAGAGCATTCCAATGACCTAACAAACCATGAGTTCAGAATTTGAAAATCACAGAGGAGAATTTATTTGAAAATATTGCTTAACCGAAAGAAAAGTCTGAAGTACTACTTTGAGAACTTTGATTACTTAGTTCTCAGCTTCATGACTAATTCTAAGCCCAAACATGACTGACAACTCATGTGCTTAATGTTAAAATAGCACTGAAGTGCTTTAACCCAGGATCTAAATATTTCATACAGATACGATCAGAAACATGTGTTCATCTTGGACAGGGAATCACATTCCATTTACATACCTCCTTGTCTTTGAGTATATGGTCTGAGGTTCAGAACCTTAAAAATACATTTATTTCAAAGGGCACTGGATCTGGCATTAATGAATAACTCTAGCTGCAGAAATATGCTTTTTGAAAATATTTAATTGGGTTCTGAAAACTCCATGGGATACCAAATTAATTTTTAGTACAGTTTGACTAAGTTCAATGGCAAAGCTTTATAACAGTGATGGATCAAGCCATGAAAGAGTTGAAACTAGAAGACTAGTTGGCATAAACCTAACTGGAAGAAAACCAAGCAAGAGCATGTATCCACATTCCTTCTACAGAAAAAATATTTTAATTCAGTGCCAGTCAGAGGCACCTGGATAAACTTGAGAAGTGGGCCCATGGGAACCTCAGGAGTTTTAACAAGACCAAGTGTAACATGCTGCACCCGGGCTGGGGCAACCCCCAGTACCAGGTATCAGACCGGGGGATGAACAGATGGAGAACAGCTCTGCCAAGAAGGACTTGGGGGTGCTGGTGGATGAGAGGATGGACATAAGCTGATATTGTGGACTTGCAGCTCAGAAAGCCAGTTGTATCCTGGGCTACATCCAAAGCAGAGTGGGCAGCAGGTCAAGGGAAGGGATTCTGCACCTCTACTCTGCTCTGGTGAGACCAAACATGAAGTCCTGCATCCAGCATTGGGGTGACCTAATTACGGCCTTCCTGTTCATAAGGGAGCCTCTAAGAAAGATGGAGAGAGAGGTTTTTTTAGTTTTGTTTTTTTTTTTTTTTTTTTTTTTTATTATTATTTGTTTCTTTGTTTTTGTTTGTTGTGTGTTTTTGTTTTGTTTGGTTGGTTTGGTTTGGGGATTTTGTTTGATTGTTTTCTGGTTTTTGTTTGCTTGTTTGTTTTGTTTTGTTTTACAAGAGCACATAGTGACAGGACAAGGGGGAATGGCTTCAAACTGGAAGAGTAAATTTAGATCAGACTTTAGGAAGAAGCTCTTTGCTGTGAGGGTGATGAAACATTGGAACAGGTTGCCTAGAGAAGCTGTGGATGCCCGATCCCTGGAAATATTCAAGTCCAAGCTGAATGGAGTTCTGAGCAACCTGATCTAGAGGAAACTGCCCATGGCAAGGTGGTTGGAACCAGATGGTCTTTAAGGTCCCTTCCAACACAAGCCATTCTAGGGCTGATACTGAATACAGTCAGTGAATTTGCTGCCTGGGAATCAAGTAATGGCAATAAGCAACACTGGCACACTACTGCAAGTTTTCAAAGTTAATTGAATCAGCATATAAAAATGCTTTCCCTCTGTAATAAATCTCATCGTAATCAACTTTTCTATGGCAGGCAGTTCCCTATGATATGCAAATTTCAATTATTTATTTAGAATGCATTCAGCATTTTCACGTGACTCCATTTTCTGTTTAAAAAATTTGAGAGTTGAATTAAACACCCAACTCTCCTTTGGAAGCTGTTATTAGCAACATTGTAAGTCAACATAATAATAGAGTTTTTCAAATATTCAGACTAAAATTATAATTTGGAGTTGAAGAAAGGATTTCACTCAAAGTTCATTTAGGAGCTTCCTTGTTCAATCTGTTATTTTGACTTTATTACAATATGGAACATGGAAAGAGATAAAAGTTGAAGGATCTTTTACCTATTTCTTCCCAACATGAGAGAATGATCTTCATGATATAAGGATCCTGTACTTCCATATTAAAGCTCAGTCCAGTTTCAATGAACTCATGCTGGATTTACAAGTGTTAAAACAGCAACATCTATTGGAGGAGAAATAAGGACCCATGACAAAAATGTACGAGTGGCCCACTGATACTACAAATCTCTGTCTCAACCAGTGTTGTTAAACTTTCTGGAGAATAACTAGATAACCTTATTCAAGGCAAAAAAAAATAAAATATATATATAAAAAGATGGAAGCACCAGAACTCTCACAGGGTAGTGAGTGTCTCACTGTTTCTTGTAAGATATGAACATGGCAAAAAAAATCATACATAAGGTACACAATAAGACTGCAAGTTAGAGAGATATGGAGTTGCTTTTATTCCCTGAGCAGCTTGCCTTCCATCAAAATTACTGCAAAAACAGAACAATAAGATGAGACCGCAACTTGTCCTATGGATAATTACTATTTGAATTTCTACAAATCATGTTTTCTCTTGTGATTCTAGTCATGTACTCTCACTGGGAACTAAAGTACTTTCATGATGATGGCCATCTCTCAGGATGGCAAACTCAACCCCTGAATTTCTGTTCTTTTTCATTTTTATTGTTTTTACAGATAATTGTAAAGAGGAATACATTTCTTCATTGCAGACTAGGCTGTCACTGACAATGATTTCCAAAGAAGCATTAACATTTAATAAATTATTCGTGCTTGCTTGTTTTTTGGGATTAACACAGAAAAATTCTATGAAAGAAATAACATATCACAGGGTCAAAGAACTGATCAGTAAAGCATACAGTATCATCAGCAGGAAAACAAGGATCAATAATTAAAGAAGTTTAAATCATGTCTCTACAAAATGAGGCAGTTATCAGAAGGGTGTGGCAATAAAAAGCTTACACACCTAAGCTTGTGTATGTAGTCTGTTGGGTAATGCGCTTCTAAGTATCAGAGGAAGTATGATCACAGACAGTTAAATGATGAGTCCTAAACTGTGATAGAAGAATAACCTCAGAAAAGATCCTTGAAGGTCCATACATAAACCCTGGGTAAGAACTGTTTGATTCAAATATCAATGTGTGAATGATTGGCTGCACTCATCCCAAATGAATGTCCATATCAGATATTTCTCTTCTCTTTTCTTTCTACTTTCTTATATATTTGATTATACTGGGCAAAAGAGAAGAAATTCCAAAGGAGAGACAGGAGCAATGCAATTGTAGAAAACCCATTGGACAAACACAGCAGATACATAGAGGATATAGGTTTCAGTCTTCCCTGATCTCAACTCTCTGGCTATGCCTCACCTAAGAGGCATAAATAGGTAACATAAGGCATAAATATTAACATGAGTTAAACAAGCAATTGCAGAAAAGCAAAGAGCCTGGTAAGGATATGAAAGAGTTTCTGAAGTTGTTTACATGGATTCTTATCCTCTGCATTTCCTATTAACTGGATATAATTGCTCTGTGTTTTCTGGATTCCATTCTGAACTCTTCCATGTACAAGGGCACAGGACAACTTGTAGGTTTGTGACATAATGAATGGTTTTGAGGATGGTTACTACCATGTTTAATGCCATGCTGCTTAAATTCTTTTCGGATATGTGTGCCCCTTGGCAATATACGGGCAATCAAACAGGAACTATGCTTCAGCAGCAATTATTATGGTGCTGAAATTCTTCCCTGGAAAACAAAAATGTTCAAATTTAACTGATATTTTCTGTAAGAGTGGTAATTGGTACACAGTGTCAGCAAGTACCCCTCTTAGTGGATGAAAGCTAAGAGGAATTTTTAATTGTTACTAGAACACATTTTGGCAACACTGGCCAGTTAACTTCTGAGAAAAGTCTTGTAAACTGTTTCTGAATACAATCCCTCTATTCAGTTTGACAAAGACAAGAACAAACTCAGGACTGTAGTTAAGGCTTGTAATATCTCTTTCCCTGCAGATGAAAGTGCTGTCTGTGATTTTTGCCTTGCAGAGGAAGGAAAGTGATTGGTTATGTCTGCCTGTGGAGCTTTGAGGTCTACCTGTTCCCTTTTCAAACTAATCCAATAAAAAAAATAAAATAAAATAAAACCGTGCTCCGAAAAGTATGACTCCTACAAGAGAGGCATAGTCTGACTTTGAGAGAGAAAAAGTGTCTGCATTAGGATGATACATGACTGACTATAATTAATTAATCAATTAATGTTTTTTACAATAAAACCAGTATTAGAAGTAGTGGCCTTAAATACACCATGACCTGCAGCTTTATCTGATAAATTATGCTCCTCAAAATCCGCAGTCAGCAGTTATTTATTGTGCAAAGTTTGAAATTGGATCTTTTACTCCTGAATTAATTTGGATCCTAAACATTTTGCATTTGTATTGTCACTCAAAGGGTTTTTGTAAAAATCATGTTTAAAAAAGGGATATGCAATATTTACAGTATGAACATGCTTGACTTTCTATGATATTAAAAAAGCTTAGTGAAAGGGAACAATGCTCATCATCTAAATGTCTGGTCTAGAAAAATTACTCCTGGGGTAATTTTAGGATGCTGCTCTCCCTGGATTCAATTTATGTTCTGCATCTACAATAAAGGGCAAATGTCTCTGCAGTTCCCTGCTGAAATCAGTGCTGGGCTTGTACTGACTTCTCAGTCTCACAGCTTGGAAGAATGCCATTACAAAGAAGCACAGAAAAGGGAAATGAGCCACCGCAGAGAAAGTCAAGAGTGAAGATGCACTTCAAATCAATTTTGGCATGAAGTTGAGCTCTTGTTATGTCTGGTTGGAATGGATTTTAACAGATAGGAGAGAATAACCTTAGGGCTACTATTCTCCTAATCACACAGATTTTTCTTTTTTCTTTTTTTTTTTTTTTTCTTTTTACTTTGTTCAGAAGACCAAACTGTTAGAGATTTAAAAAAAAATAAATTATTTTAATGGTGCAAAATGTCTAAAAAAATCTCAGAAAAATGGTTCTGTCTTGGAAAAAGATGTTATTTACACAGATTTTTAAAGTGGGTGTTTGCTATTCTAACAGTTATGTTGTAACCGCTTTCCCAAAGACGACAGAGGAGACAAAAAAAGTGTCAGTCTGGTGAAGTATTAGAGAAAACTTTGAAATGGTATTTGACAACATATCAAATAAAGGACACAATTCAATAAGGGATCACAATTCAAATATTCATTAGTATTTAAAGATGATACCATTTAAAAATCCACTAAAACATGTATTTATAAGGCTATCCTAAAGCACAGGACACAAACTGAGGAATAAGGTGAAAATAGCTGAATAATCACAAGAATTGCTCATAACCACTTCAAGGCATTTTCACAACTTACTCAAATATAGGTCATAAGTCTAAAAAAAAAAAGTTCTGTTTCAAATCCTTACCATAAACCCATCACTACAGTTACACACATCAGCATCTTTGAGCTCAGCTTGCAGCAGCAGAGTTAGGTACTGTTGGGAACAAGAAAACATGAAGTTTGTTGCTACAAATGTTTCGATTATTACTCAATATCTGCAGTGTGGTTTAGAGCAGCTCCACGGTTAGTATGTACTTGGCTCTGTTATCTTTTGGGCAAGTATGACAAGATAAGATCTTAACTACTGTATTCGAAACATACACAAGTTCGTTTACACTGCCTACAGTGCTGTATTGATTCCTATCTCTTTTCTGGGTCATTTCATTAACAAAAAGGTCACAGCAAAACTACACAAAACCAATAAACCTGCGCACAGCTCCTTCCTGCCCCTCAAAATCTTTATATATCAAAACTGTATGTGTTTGGTTGTGGCTTAAGTAGATTGCCAAAAGAGTTTTCATCGACTCACCATTTATTCACATTGCAGCATTCTCAAATTCACTTCATCTATTTTTAGGGATAGATAATAAACATTTATGTGATCAAAATAAATAATACAGGACCACTGAAACATCTCAAAGGCTTTGCTATTCAGAATGTCATCAGCTCCTGCCAAGGAAGTACACTCAGCACTAGCCACACTTCAGTTCTCAGACATTTATTTTTGACATAATGAAAATGCCTTCCCTCCCAGTACATGGCCTCTCTTACATCAGAACCTACAAGCCATAAAGGGTAAAAGATGTATGAGCCTGTTCAGACTGAAAGAGACAGCAACTTAGTCAGTATGTTGCTTTTTTTAGTATTTAATATCTTCCCTGACTGCAACAGATTTAGTGTGCTTGGAAGTTAACACTGGAATATTTGGATTACCACTGTTCGAGGGACAGGGACCGCTGAGACAGGACAGTGGGTGAGAATTTTTGCTTGTTCTATATTTAACACATTGTTAAAGAGAGAGAGTAAATACTTTTTTTTAAAAGAACTCCACACATCAGGCAGTGCCAATGTGAATCACACATTGCTGCTTACTAGACATGTCTCTGTAACTGCAGCTGCTCACATTCTTTTGTGTATGCTTGCAGCGTGCAGACTGAAAGTCCTAAAATGAAGAGAAAAGGGGGGAAAAAATGGATTACAGATGATCTGACTGGATTCAGACCGAAGAATCTGAGGCAGCAACTGCTTAAAGCTTTGGAAGGGGTTATCTAACTAAACCTGAGGGATTAATACATGACTATTCCCAGATAACCTATCACCAAAGGCATTAACCAGGAGTTTGTAACACAAGTAAAAGCATTCATCACTTCTACTTCAGCATCCCAAAATTGCAGTCAAGCACCATTAGAATGCATACTGACATCAGACCAGTCCTTTCTAAAGATCTTTACAGAACTGCATTGTTTCCTGCAAATCAGCAGTTTTAGGCCAAATTCTATGAATCCCAGTGACCTTGTCTTTTATCAAATAAAATGTGAAGCACTGGTGAATTGAATGGAAACTTTAGCCAAGCTCAACAATAGTTTAAGCATTCCATGCTGAGATATGCAAAAGAACAAGGCTGTTCTGTAAAAGTACAAGCAGCCATGTAGTAGATTAGATTGTCTGTACCAGCATCTCTGAAATTCAATCCTTTCTTAAATAATTTCAAAGGCAGATGGACAATGTTTTGCCAAGTCTGCAATTTGGTGGTGATGAAATTACCTCATGAAAGTGAAGTTAGATGACTACTTAGAATTTCATATATTTGTGAGAGAACAGAGGAAGAATTATCTGAGGTCTTCTAAACTGCAAGAAAGGAGAGGAAATTTGCTACATGCTGAAGCATCAACAAAAGGACAAGTTGAATCTGTTTATAAGAATGCTGGCAGAAGATTAAGTGCCTTGCAATTTCAAATCAAAGGCCTACTAGTGGAGAAAAGCTGGAGAGAAAAAAGAGAAACCTGCAAATACAGTTACATTTTATTTCTGATATGAGATAGAAAAGAGGAACAGAGAAATTAAGAGAGGGAGAGAAATGTAGGGAACTTTTATACAGGTAAGTATTTCTGAGCTTAAACTTGCAAAAAAATAGGAGTTACTGGGGGAAAAAAAAAAAAGTAAATACTCGCATTTGAAAGGCTTGCCTGCCATATAAAAAGATTCTACCACTCAGTTTTGTGTGATAGCAAGGATATTTAAATACTTAGTAGTTACATTCTGTTTTGATGCATTTGTTAGAATACCTGCAGTATAAGCTGTGCAAACTGACTGCACTTCACTTTGCTGTAGTACACTTTAGTTGTTTTCTGTGTTATATTTGAAGGGGAAGTTTTATGACCCTTTCTCCTACATTTGGTTTTATTTTGTGCAGACAGTACCTGTGCAAAAGATGGCAATACTGGCAGATAACATACCGCTAAAAAGTACTTCTCTCTATATTATGATATAAAGATATTGTTACTCTTGATATGCCATACCAGGTAGTTTTCTACAGAGAGACAGGAAAGGAAGGACATCCCCGGACATCATCTTATTTGGAACATCAGCATTCCTACTGAACATTAATAAGAGCACACAATGGCAGATTTATTGTGAAGGAAAACCTAAAGACTATTCGTAAAAGGACTCAAACTTCTGAAATAGGTGTCATTTTGGATATCTGACTTCAGCTATGTGATCCAAGCAGTTTCTGTTCGTCTCCTTGGAAAATAAGGCTTTCCAAACACTGAACATCTGTTTTTGATGTGAAACTTTAATTCTACATTTACTTGTCCCAGTTTCACTCAGTTTAAATGTCAGCAGCGAGAGAAAAATGGACAGGACAACGTTTAGGTTTTTAAGTTCTCATTCCAGTATGTGCTCAGGGCATATTCATACACCTGCTCATGGCATGCTTAACCCATAGGTTTAACCCACTGCCTCTTTAAAAGTCACATAGTGGTTGTCTAAGTTTAGAGAGCTTAGAAAAAATTTATAGCTAAAACAGAGGGACAAATCTTCTTCAATTTCAAAACAAATTTTAATTAAGATATGATAAATGGAAGGATAACAGTTCCTAGCTATAATTTATATATATATCTCTATATATGTATTTAAGATAAAAAAAACAATCAGAACTAAATGAGTAAAATAGAAAAAAAAAAAAACAAACTGAGCAAAAACCCNCCAGGGCCAAAAGGCCTCTGCTTATATCCACTTAGGCTCTGCCCAGTCTCTCCCCCAGGGCGGAGACTTAAACAATGGGTGATTTACTCTGTGAGATAAACAATGGCCTATTTTGATACCCCTGATTAGCGGACATGACCCCTCAGGTGGGTGTGGAGACAGGAGAATTCCTTATCTCACAGAAGTTCCTAAACACACAGCTTGTAGCCTGAAGGGTGGAGTGTGCCTTAGACAATAGCTGCTAATGTGCCATTGTGAGCAGTTCACGGGGAAAAAATGGCATGGAGGCTTTAGAATACACACCCACACAGTGACAAACTGATCTTGGCTACTAAAACCAGGACAGTGGTTTAGTTGACACTCATCTTGTGTAATACCTTGTGCAGAAACATGTATGTTCAGATCCACCTGAACCTTATTGTAAGGAATTCAGCTCCTAGCTTCCCTGTATAATGCCTTAGCCAGAAAACAAGGTAGTCTGGATCAGAGAGTACAGAGTGAGCATGGCAAAGCCATGATTCAGTCTGTCCTGTGATATCTGGACCTCGCTACTTTCATCATCCTCAGCAGGCACAAAGATCTCCATCTGGTGATTCAGGAAACATCCGTGACATATTTTTAGAACTTATTTCAGTCCTTTCAATTTGCTTTTATCCCAGACTTTTGTCTTTCCTCACTGCTACTTACTTTCATTTTTCCTATCATGAAACAGGAACAATAATTTCAGATTTTGCTAATCTCTCTTTTAATCTTTGCCTTACTTTCCCATCCTCTCAAGTCACAGCACAAACACACTTGCCCCACCCCCTTGCCTCTAACTACCATTTCTCCTCTCTCTTTAATCTCTTTACGCTCAGAAATAGCACTCTGTATCCTGCCTTGAACTGTCAGCTCCCTTAAACACAGATAAGTTCCTCTTGAAATCAGTCTCCTTTTGGCTTCTCCAACTCTGCACTATAATTTTTTCCCCAGAGTGATTCTTACACAGATCCCTTTAGAATTTTTTGCTGTTCTTGGTGGGAAATCCAAAATACTTTGTATTTTTTCTCCTTTTCTCCTCCTTTTAAATTGTTTCAGGCTACCTTTACCTGCAAATTTAAACTTACAATCTTAAAGCAACTTATGTCCCTGCCTCAACATCCCAGACCTGCCACCTCCTTGTCTTATTCTTCTCTGTTCTTCTGAGTGATCAGCTATCAACTTTTCGAGTTCAACAAAATTAAACAGGTCTCCTGATACTCACTTGCAACATCTTTTCCGTATTTTCTTAATCTGATCAACTAGTATTTCACTGCCATGTATATTTAGAAATACAAGACTAGTTCACTCTCCCCTTACTTATTCAAAATGCTGCTGCAAAGACTGCTCTTCTTGCTATAAAATTTTGTCCATGTCATCCCTCTCTTTTCACTCTTCTACTACTAGGTCACTGTTTTTGGTATGAAATACAATCTTTTTGTCTATTTGTCTTTATTTCTATCACTGAGTACATCATAACTCCATCCTATCAATTTCCAGTAATTCAGCAGCAGGAACTCCAAATAACTCCCCAGCTCAGTCTCCGTACTTTAACCTCTCTGCCTCTCACATGAGAGAGTAAAAAATATCTCCCCACCTTTCTCCCCCACATTCATAACAAAATTCCCTTATTATGACACCTTGGAAAACCCATCAGATAGTGATTCTTGTTAAGGTTCATGACTACAGCATATCATGACTGTGCTCTCTTGTGCACTGCATTTTTAATATTGTTATTATTTTTTATTTTTTTTTTTTGCATCTGGTATCTCATTTTACTCTCATATCAGCTGGGCAGAGACATTCACTGGCGCATTTATGCCTTGCACAGCCAAATGCAAAACTGCCACATTTATAATGATGTTTAGAGATGTTCTCCTGTGGGTACCCTGGTTGCAGCTCCTTGTTTTTAACTGACCACACATCCTTTAAAGAGTGTTTGAGATCCTAGGCCGATCCTGAGTTATCTCATGGGAAGGAGATGGGAAATTTTAAGCAATTTAGTTTATAGAGATAGAGGCCATCACAAAGAATGTAGAGCCTGAAGAACTGACATGAGTTGTACTGGACAAAAATAGAAAAGTCATATGAAAAATCTTTTCACCAAGAAAAAACCCAGCCTCACAGAAGTGTTTCTAGCAAAAACTCACTTTGCTTCTTCCCTTTGCTCTTCTCCCTGTCCCAGACTTGCAAACATGAGTCGTTCCAAAAGTCACATTCATGCTTGCAAGTTGAAAAGTATAAAGAAGCTTCTGTAGTACAGAATGTACCATCACAACAAGGCAGCAAGGAGAAAGACAAGGAGCTAACAAATCTACTTCTGTTCTAGACATATGTAGGTAAGTAAATTACTTTAATGGTTTTATTCTAAACTATCCTCCTATCAGTATTATTACTGATACTCCAAGCAGCCACAGAATCTGTCCAATTCTTTTGAGTGCAGATTTGTCTGATTTTTTTTCATCTAGATTTATGAGATCAGAATTACCTCTTGGGTTATTCTCCACTTTGAACTAAAAGCTTAAGGTATTTTTTAATATTCCTTGGGAAACAGGATTTGCAGCAAAATGGTACATGGAAAAATAGTAGGACTATCTCAGGCAGAAAGCAAACATGTTTATACTGAATTACCTGGTTTCTCTCTTTTGCAATTCTGCATATTTAGCACCATTTTGTTTAGGATTAAAGACAAGCAAAAATGACTGGTTAAGACTTATAAGTATACTTAATCCTATTTTATACTGAAGTCTTTATTGAATTATGTATTTTAAGTTACACTCACGAGAAGTGCAGAGAAAGACACGCTGAACTGGTCTTATATAGCAGTTAAAAGCCTTCTTCAAATGCTAATCATTTATAATTAGTCTACTTCAATTAGTAATGAACAAATTGCCCTCTCCAAGAAAAGAGAATATATTCCACATGCTGATTAAAAGGGAACAGTGATCTTCAAATTCTGAAGGGAATGATTGATGTGAAGCAAAACTATCTCACAATTTTCTTCTTTTAACTCTCTGATGAACTGATCAACAAAGGCAAGTTTCCCAAAAGTCTCAAAAACATTATTACCAATTCATATAAAGAAAAGCACATCTGTGCTCATACGTTCTCACTTTAAATACATCCTTACTTTAGAGCTATTTTATGTCATTTACTAAGCAGGTGTTATCTTCCCTCCTTTTCTCTCCAGGAATCAGCTCTTAATTGGCTACTTGCTAACATGCAAAAAAAAATCAAAAAGCAACTGACTGGTTGGGAACTGATTGTTAGGAAGTAGTCCCAAAAGAGCTTTGGGCAGGAGTAAAGTCATCTTATTGATTCAGTACAACTTCAATTGCTAAAGACTACACTGTTTATGAGAAAATACCTAAGATGAATTTTGATACAAGATTTCTCCCATTTATCCAGTTTCTGTTCTAAACTGCCAAAGGAGTGTTTACTGGAAGAGTGTTTTGCTCACTCTTAATGTATGTGTTCTAGGCAATAATGTACTTCATGGTCAAGCACATACAAATCAACAGTTTTGAATCACCAACACTGAAATGGGGTAGGGACAAGGGAAAGAAAATTAGATAATTAATTCAGAAATAAGGTTTCACCTTTCTGCTGGTATGCCAACCAGTGGATTACAAAAAACCCAATGTTCTGTTCTTTATGTTTTATTATTAGTTGTTCTGCTTCCAGATGTTTGGACAGGTCTTGTATAACAGGTTTTGTTTGTTGGTTTTGGTGGTAATTTTACTTTGTCAGGAGCGTGTGTGGGATGTTAAGTGAAAAGATACAGGACAATGTTTCTGCTACATTTTTAAAAGTACAGAAAATCCTCCTCACTGACATGAGTGTGTAGGAGAATGCTGTAGGAGTGGCAAGGAATACATTAACAAATGGCAAAACGCAGACTTGATAAAATGAGAGAAATTTTTTCAATGACAAATCGGTCTCAGCAAGGCAGCTGAACCAAGGCGAATGTTTCCCTAGTAAAAGTAATGGGTTGTAACAGAGATTTACAATAGTTCATTTTAGTTTTACCTTTCACAAATTAAAACTGCATTTAGTTCTTTCCATAAAGACCCACAGTATCATCTCTAAGATGAAGGTAGAATCTCCTTCCAGCCATCCTCCACAGGTATTGATTGCCCTTCATCTGAGGAGGCAGATGAAGGCATTGAAGCATTACTTGAAAACTGATATAAACTGTAAATCATTCCAACATTGTGACATCATTTGAAAACACATAGACGTACTTAATTGTAATCACCTCCCTCTATATGGAAATAGAGAGAAGGACATCTTCTTATGTTACACAAACAGATAGGTATAGCACTAATTAATTTCCTGATTAAATCTATAGATAACTTAATAAAATAATTAGCAATAGCTTAAGAAATCATTTACCAAGTATCTGGAATTTAGACAGTAAATTGCAGTTGCTCTAAGAAAATGGTTGATTCCCCTGTTAGTCTGTTTCCTCCTTAATTATCAACTACTTTAGTAACATTTTGCAGAGCTCATAGCAACTCCATAAACATTTTATCAGACTTGAAGAATGATCACTATCCCATAAAACATCAGTGTAAGCATCTCTGATTCCACACACTTAACTCTTTGTTTTATTACACTTGACAACCTGCTGGTTCTGAAAAAGCCATTTTTGTGCCCAAGAACAACAAATAAATTTTCAAAGGATTTGCTGTTTGATTGCAGATGATCTCACAACTATATTAAGAAATTTGGATCACTGTGGTCAGAAGTAAATTGAATTTTTCTTTCTTCCAAGGTTTCCAGACACACAGCAACAATGTAGTCAACAACACAGTCCATGACTGTGTACAATGCATAAAAACTATTTATAACCCACCCATTTGTACTTTTATACAAGACACTTTACAGATTCACTATTTATTCAGGGATTATTCAAGAGCTTAGTTAGGGATATCCCTTGGGTCAAGTACCTCGGTTTTCTCACACAGAGTCAGTTTTAACTTCTACCTTAGACATTATATATGTGACTTTTCTGAAGGAGCAAGTTTGGGAATTTACACTATTAGGAACACACAACAGTATGTGTTAATGTGTTACCTCCTCTACCTCTTGAAATACAACAATGAAATAAGGTAGTGAAGCAAAAAAATCTATATTGTTCAAAGACTGATCTTCTCGCTGGCCTTGTGATATAGATATTGTTTTGTTTGAGAGAAAATGCAATACTATCATCAGACTATTGATGGACTTTCGGAGTTGTCATCAATAGTACTAATTCTGCAGAAATGAAAAATAATTTCCCGGGAGTCATTCAATTTGTTCCTTATGACACACAAAGGACTTAAAGTAACAGGAAAAATAGATTCGCAAAATTAAAGTTTATCATAAAAATTAAATAATCCTTAATGAAAAGGCTTTTCATATAATAAAAACTCTCACAGCACCAGCTTCAGAATCCAAATCTTGTTTCATAAACAAAATCTTTGGAAAAGGGAGTGTGCACGTTAAACACTCGATAGACATTAGCTGTGTATGGTCTCTGAACAGCAGACAGGAAAGAGCTGTAGTCAAAATAATTAGTGAAAATACACAGATTTAAAAAAAGCAATCTGGTTTCCTGAGATGTCAATGAGAAACTCAGAATAGCTTTACAGCTGATCCAGGTAACGTTAAGTAAGTGATGGTTACAAAGTGCTGACCTAGCAAGAAATGAAGCTGCATCTCAACCATATACAACATAATCCATCATTTAAGCATTCCATAAGAATTCCCTTCACTTAGGAACATCCTTATGATAATTTTGTGGATTTCTTTTGTGGCAAAACATCACAGAATACCATAATATAGTTGGAAAGTTTGTCTTCGTATCACCTAAGGAAACCCTAAGAATAAAACATAATGCTGGATTTTTGTGAAGAATTCAGAACTGGAAAGACAGTTACCATTTCATTGTGAGTAACAGTTTAGAAATACAACCAAGAGTAGTAGAGTGAAAAGGAAGTGAAAATATAAAGAAGAAATTTTCTCTGGTAATGAGTTCTTCTGGATAATGGAAAAATCTTTGTGGATGCCACAATTCCTGGAATTTGGACAAAGCTCTGTAAATGCAACACAGGACGTACTGATGGATTGGCAGAACAGGCGCTTGAATAGCTGTTAGCATTTTTCCTCTTCTTTCCTGACTCTTCATTCTTACTGCTGACAACATTAAATATTTCTAATATTTTTAATGCCATTTTTATTTTTATGCCAATTCTCTGTGGAATTAAAATGTTAATACCACATTTTAAGTGAAGGAACTTTCAATTTCTGTGGAAACATCTTAGAGATATTGAAAACAGGTGAGAATTATCACCATTCAGTTCAACATCTACATAAGACCTATTTCTACAGCATCCCTGTATACAGAGCAGAGATAAGAACCCCTAGCACATACATAATTTCATATTGCCAAAAGTTTATGTATGAGCTAGCTCCTAAGAGGTCAACAGAACAGCTCACAGACAGAGAATAAATAGGAAATAAAAGCTGTACAAGCAAGCATGCAAACGATAAGGTTCCTAGGATGCAATTAGACATTAGGATGTAAAGAAATTTAGTGAACATCAAACACCCAGCTCCTGCAGTGTGGGAACAGGGTGCTGTAGAGTTTCTTGAGTATGGATTCTTGTGAATGCATGAAGCAGAATGCAGAGGCCAACTCTCCTGAGCTGAGAGCCTGGCAGAACCCTTCTGCCTTCACAAGGTATGTCATCATTAGTAGCAACACAGATCTCCAGAGTTCAGAAACTAGCATGCTCTTCTCAGAAGATGTAGAAGCTGTCTTAAGGAACCATACTTCTTGGAAAAATGCACTTTGTACTGCCTCTGCTCTTGTTAATAACGTGAGAGTTGGAGAATATTTCTGCTTGGGTATTTCCAGTTACTTCAAGAATAAAACTTCCTAATTTGTCTCCTACTTGTTCTTCAGCTATACCCAGCTGCGTAACAGACTAGCAAGCAGACTCCAACATAAAGGAACTGTCTGTTCTTTGCATAAACTGGGATTGATGACACCTAATAAACCTGTATTTTGAGTTGTACATATTCAGATTCAAAAAGGTAAAGCCAAGATTGCTGACTGTGATCCTATCACACAACAGTGTGCTTGTGTTCTTCCAGGATGACATTTTATGTAGTTATGCCTTCTTGTCACAAGAAAAACTGAAAATGTAAAGTAAGAAAAGATACAGAGGTTTTACTTTTTTTTTTTTTTTTAAACACTCAAAACTCAAATCACTCATTATACAGTAGTGCATTTAGCTATGTTACAGAAGATTTGAAGACAAACACAACCTAAAATGAATCTTTGCAGAAAGCAGGGTCTTAATTTGTCCATCAGACTTCAATCTATTCTGAAAGCTGTATATTCTTAGGATAGATTTTGTGGCTCCAGATTCATGAAGAGTCAAGCTCTATTTCCCAGATTACTCTTTTCATATCTTTTCATTATACAAGGGAATTTTTTCCAGCTATTTTTCTGGTTATTTAGATCATCAGGCATCAAAAAAAGGTCATTTATATATAATACTAAAAGAAAGGAGGTCTTTTTTTAAATCTTTATGTAAATTTATAAATTAAAAATGGGTTATATATTTATGGAAAGCAAGAATAAACTCCTCCCACTATGTATTTTAAGTCAACATTATTAAACTTAAGATGCAAAAGAAAGCTCATCATTGCAAACCAAGGGATTTTCTCACTGAGAAGGGTAGAATTGCAGGTACCATTACAGATTGTCTATGATCTCAAAACAACTCTTACATCATACTCTCTTCTGAGCCATTAACATGGGGAATGAGGCCAAGTGAAATAAGTTGGACACTCCCAAATCTGGATGGCCTGTACCTCTCAGAAGAGCCATCCAGGGCAATAGGCCGCCAGGTACAACTTAGGGTAGACTTTCACAGCTCTAGTTTCAGCCAGCGGGAGGGATGTGTCTGGATTCTGGCCAGCGTCAGGTTCGAGGCAGTGAAAAGCTCTTTTTGTTCTCAGTCCGTTCTGGGACTCTTTTTCCAAATAAAGTTTGCACACACTACCCGACCTGCTTTTCTATTTATATCCCTGTTTAGAGATATATTGGTAACTGTGCAGACCTTTCACTTCACAGCAGACACTTTGCCAGTGCACGGACTGCAGGAAGCAAAGCTCCATCAGCGGTACCCTCAATCCCACTCCCTCACACACACACATCACAGGCCTTCCACGTATGCAGTTATCTTTCATTCCCATTAAAACTGAGCTGGAAAATGGATAAGAGGAAGTGATGCATGTCCGACTTCAATTTTGGTCTCTCTCGGTTTAGAGGCTTCATGCAGTGAGTCCGTACTCAGACTTGCAAAGTTGGAGTTGCTCGTGTACTGCTGTTTAAATGTAGCAGCAGATCCTGCTTTGTAGAGTTACATGAACTATGAATGCATTTTACCTTTGAAATACTACAGTTTACAGGGTTAGAAATAATAAAATAATAGCGAGCTCAGCAGAAATCACAGAGCTTGTGTTTGAGTTTTCCTTGTCTAATGGGTAGATATTTATAATTTACTAACCCTGTAACGATAATGAGGATGACCTGCCATAGCAAAGTCAGCTCCCTGACTTTCCAGCTTAGTCTTCTGTTTGCTCAGGTAAGCGAGTTGGTTTCCATTTCAAGTGAATATGTAATTCTCTTCACAGGCTGTTCAGCACAAGTTTTGTCTCTGAAGTTTCTCTCTGGCTATGATGTCAAGAGGGTCTCAGAGAGACTCAGCCACACAGCCCAGAGATAACTGGAATCTGGGGCACAAAGGGAGAATGGATAGCAACTTCAAAGTGTGGGGGACAATTTTATCCTCTGCCTGTATGCTGTTATCCAGAATAATCTGGCTTTTCACACACATATATTAGAATCACTCTAAAAATATATAAATCACAGTGTCTTGGTGTCTATACTATTTCTCCTGTATTTTAGAAAGAAAATAAGCCTCTAGTCTTATCTAGACTATACTTTGAATATACTTTGAAGATTTCCTTCTTACCATGTCCAAACAATCAACATTCCTGTGATAAATAATGCCTTGATATTAACTAATTCTCTAAGGTATCTTTTCTTGGAGTTTTCATAGCATGGGCTGATTTATTTAATTGATGAATAGCTTTGTAAGTGCTTATTTTTAATCCTACCCATTTATCTTATGAAGAATTGCTGTTTATAATTATTCCAAAGGCCTAATACCAATATTTTAAATGATAATAATGAATGACATGGCTTTTAGCAAACCTTTTAATGTTTGTAAAACAATAATTAGTCTGAATAAAATATTTGCTCTGATAGTGCATAAGAGCTTGATATTTCACTTGATCTCATGTCAATACAATGAATCCAACAGGTTGATTGTGTCCTTGAAATCCACGACCAGATACCTTTATTTTTAATCAGACTCTCATCTTTCAAATCTCCAGAATACTCTTGATGATCTCTATGTTGTGAGTTAAATATTAAATACTTCCAAAAAGATGTCCTATAGCATTTTACCTGCTCTACCATTTTCTGTATCCAACTGTTGTGTCACATTGAGAATTTAAGTTGGAAGGTCTTTGTGTCAGGGGAGGGCAGATCAGCTTCATTATCAATTGCTAAGGTTCCTTGTGCTAATGCACTACAAAGAATGATTATTATTTAATGAACACCTGTAGTGTCCAGGATGGTTCCCGAGGTTATCACTGCCAGTTACATTTTCTAAGCTTATATGAAAAATTACAGGGATAACTATTCCCCTGTTCACTAAAATGAACAGAAGATTTCACCACTTAAGCAAAGAGCGTGCACACATACTGTCTGCATTGCGGTTTCAAGAGTTCTTAAAAATAGTAGAGAATCCTTCTCTGGGTGCCTGGCCCTGAATTTTGGTCTGTGATCCAAAATTCATTTTCAGGCCCTTAAATAGGCAAAGGGGTTTATGAAAGCCCTCATTATCTAGTCACGTCACATAAGTCACTGGCTGCCAGTGGAACCCATCAATCCAGTATCATTTGAAATGAGTCATTTCTCTTTTGTCAAGTTCACAGATTACAGAGGTTATTATTTTCATAATAGGCCTTCAGATATTTCTATTTTGACATCTGAAGCTTTTCAAAAGACTTCTGACAACTTTCAGGAAATATTCAAACCATTCAGTCATAAATAGCCCACCTATTGCCTTCCATTCTCCCCATCTTTCGTCTCTTCTTTTGATTCTTACAGAAAAATTTTGAGTAAGATTTACATTTTCAAATTCATTTTGACTAGTGAGTTCTTCATTTGAGACTGCAAAGCACAGTTTTACTAAAGTTTTGGCCAGTTTAATCAGTTAATATTTACAGTATTTTAGCTTACAAAATGAAATATTTGTTTACATTCCATGCTTCTAGGAAAATACCAAGAAAAAAAAAGTTATTAATTTAAACAGATTTTTTCCAAGTTTTTCATTCATCTGTGCTTCCCTATCTCACATCCTCCTTCCCAGATCACTGTAAAGATTGTTGATTATTAAGGAACTCATTACCCCTGCAGTTGATGTCTCTTTCACTAATCTCAAATAGAGGTTTTTTGAAAAAACAATACATTTTAGATCAGTTTTTCTTAAAAAAAAAGAAACAAGGACACAGCACATGTATTAGAATTTTATCTCTTTGTAGCTTACATACAAGAAACTTTGAAGAAGAACTGAGGTCTCTGAATAACACTGTTTACTGAAAACTGATAAAATCAGTATGAAAATTCTTTCAGCCAATGGTAAAGCATCAAGCAAATAGTTCATTGTGAAAAAGCACTGGAAATTTTGCCTCAAATTTTTAAAGATGTTGAATATTTGTGAGTTTTGCTTGCTTAGTTTCTGTTATTTTGCCTTTCTTGGATACATAAGCAAAGAACAAAAAGTGTGTTCAGCTTAAACAGAACAGCAACTTTCAGTTTTTTCATGATGGTATTTCAGATTATCATGTCTATTAAATTAAACCCCACTTAAATTTTGCTTACTCTAAGCTTTGTAGCAAACTGCATCTTCCCATAAAAGCTCTCAAGTGGAAATACAACTATATTTATTTTTTTAGGTTATAAGAAGTTCTTCCTGCCTCTCCTATTAAAGGAGAAAAAGACTGAAAAAGCTATAACTGTTCATCAAATTCATTGTGCTGATAATCCCCTAAATTCCAATTTCTCTGTAGTTTTTATTGGTTGAAAAACTTACTCAAGCTCTACTCATGAATTATGCATTTAAAAACTGAGGACAGGCAGTATCTTATGATCCATAATTACAAATCAAGTCTCATAGAAGAATCTCTTCCTGTATCGTTCTGGTATTCTCTCAGTAACGTAGTTTTGTATCTCTAGTATTAGTTTTTTATTTCCTTGGGGACTGTATATTGTTAATCAAAAATAATTCCAAATATTCTCACAACCAACTTGTTTTGACACTACCGCAGTACCATCACCACAAATACACTGCCATGACTTCATTAGGTTAATGAGTGACCTTATAATTGTTTCAATAAAGGCTGTATCTTCTTAACCTTCAGTGCTTGCATAAAATTTCTAACGTGTCAGGTCTCCAAAATTTCGTATTGTGGCTAGACATAGCACTCTGTACACACGAGCAAAAGGTGGTAGAGAGGTGGAGGAAAGTAGCAGTCCTGCAGCCCTACAGCCTACTTAGCTCTGGAACTACTGGAGGAATAGTTTTCTGAATGTAACCCAACACAGTCATTTAGTCAAGTATGAAGTTGGACTTACTAAGCTCTTTGGGCAGTTGGTCACAAGGGATTCCTGTTCTGAATTATCCCCTGAGGCAGCATCCCAGTCTCTGCAGGCTAAATAAAGCACTTGAAATCTTCCTCATGGGTGTTTAAACTCAAACATAGAATGAAGTACTGTAATGACTCTGACAAAATGAAAAAGTGGAAAGCTCCAGAATCTCACAGCATTAGAGTGGGAGCTCTACATGTTGGGCATCTCAACAGGTAAGAAGTAGTTCAGAAATTACCTAAAAGGTCAGACAATGGAAGCATCTTCTTTAAAAGACGTCACATTTCAGTGAACAGTTTGACAAAAGTCAGCATTGTCTGCCCCCTTTCTCCAGGGAGTTAAAAATATGATAGCTCTGTAGAAACATAGATGCTCAATTTTTGTGCTCTTCAAGCAACGAGTAAACATAGCAGTCTGCTATACTCAAAATCCATTCCAGTAGCTTAATTATTAACTTAAAAAATGAAATGCTTATTTCCTTATTTTATATGCAATTTAATTTAGAATCATTGACCCTTTGGATATGTGGGAAGAAATTGCAAGTGTGATGTTATTTTTGATATTCTTATTTTATCATAAAGATTGAAGGCATTTATGATGGCTTCAAATTAGAAAGCACATGTCCAACATCTAAGTCAATAAAAAGCAATTAAAATGTGTCTGATTGAATGTCAAACACAAGTTTTTTTTAAAAAAAAAGCTTTGAATATTAATGAACACTTTCTAAAAACTTGTTTAAAACCTCATGCAGTTGTAGCTCTAATCACAACATTAACAAATTTGAGTTTCCTGTAATAAGGGAGCAGTACTTCTACCAAAGGATTTAGGACAGTTTTAAAAGAAACAGAAATATTCTGAAAGTAAAGCTACTCTGATGCCACTCAGAATCAACGTATTCCTAGATAACAAAATACCAGTCAAGCATGAGATTTGCATCTTCACTTCAGCTTTCTCACACATGAACTTCTTTCCTCCTTATCAATGCAGCTACCAAAAGGCTTAGTGAGTGCAGTCTGATCGGAGTCTCGCTGTGGTTCTGACTGAAAACTTAATTGTTCATGACCAAGTTATGCCTGCAGGCTCCTGATAAATTTAACTGCAGAACAGGAGAAAAATAGGGGATAAATAAAATATTAACCTACATCTGTAAGAGTTAATGTACCAAATTATATTACACGTATTATGCATATAACTTAATTTCACTTATACTGTAAATCAAATGGCCTGATCAAAAGGAGAAATACTCTACCTGCACTTCAAGCAATATGGGTCAGTTTAAACATGCTTAATGTTACTGTGTCCCTAGCAAATTTATTTCTGTCATTTAGATCAAAGGCATGTATTTGCAGCATTTTCTATGCCTGCTCTATAGATACAGATACATTACTTTCATGAGAACCTGGTACTAACGCTAGTGTAATTGCTTAGAAAATACTGAAATCACAGAATTTAATTCTATGAAAGACTGTCTTTAATAAAATATTGTTGTTTTTCTCTGAAGACTATGTCATTATTTATTCTTTTCATGCAGCTCACTTCAGAAGTTTCAAACTGCTTGACAACAACAAAAAAATCAATTAAAAGCCCAAAGACAACACTGCAGCAACATGAAAAGAAATAAAATAAAATGCAAATGTCTAATTTATTCAAATTAAAAGTTTTTATAGGTGTCCATACTAATAAAAAATAATAAAAAGCCTTCAAAGGAGGAAAAAATTAACAGAGGGTTTGAAGACTGATATTTGGTTTAATATCTGTAATTAGTTTAATAATGTGGCAATACTTGTGCCTCTCAGGATAATGGCAGTTGCCTACAGAAATTACATATGCATTGCTCAAAACTCCAATTTCTCTTTTAACTATCTGTGCACCATTTTCAAGCTCCTTTACACCATATGTACTGAACACAGAACTATTTTGTGCTTTTATGTTGCATTTGATCTATAAATCTCAAATCACTTAAATAATCACAATATTCTGCAAAATGAAAATGATTTTTACTTTATAACTGGGGAAACTGAAGGATGAGGGTCCTACCTTCAGACATTTCACATGTTCCTAAGGAAAACTTAGGGAGGCCAAAGCAAAAACATCCATGGTTCATAGTGATGGATGTGGGAATTCCAAGGCCTCACTGTGTCAGCAGCTTTGGTCCAACTGTACTTACTCAGGTATGAACCTGAAGCTCTTTGCTTTTGCTGCCTGAGAGTATAAATGTTGGACTGTTATTTATTACCTGATAATTTATTATGGTACTGAATATTGAAACCTATGCTATGGAGAAATTTTCTATCTCATTTGGTGGCCTTTATTGTAATACAAACTGAGAATCTCACAGATGGTGTCTTTTGCCATCACTGCCTCTTGTGACAGCATCCCAGTTTTACAGAGTGAGGACTCAAGCACAGTGCAATTAAGGACTGAATCTAAGACTTATCTATATTCACCTGGACCAAGATGGTGCACTACCCCTGTTTAAGTTTAGAGGAATTTAGGAAATTTGTTGGATTAGAAACTAAAGAAGGAGACAAGCCTCTTTTAATTTCAAAACAAATTTTAATTAAGGTATGATAAATGGAAGGATAACAGTTCTTATAATATATATCTATATATGCATTCAAGAGAAACAAAACAACCAGTACTAAACTAGTAAAAAAACCCTGAACCAAACCCTTCCCCCACTGTTTCTGGCTCCGTTGGGTGCAGTAGTATTTAAGGATCGTAGGCGATGACTCTGCTCCTTGGCCGGTGCTGAGCTGCCCCCGGGGGTTTGGTGGAAAAAGCTTCGGTGTCCCTCCGAGGCTGTCGAATACCCGTGTGGGGGTCGGTGGGAAGAGAACCGCTCAGGAAAGGGAAAAAACAAACAAACAAACAAACAAACAAACAAAAAATAAAAGATCTTCTTTCCTCGGCTTGTGGTCTGTTGGCCTCTGGGCTGGAGCCTCCGATGTGAAGGCCACTCACATCTGGGCAGGCCGCCGCTGGGCCCCCTCAGGAAAGCCCGATGCAAAGGTCCCGGCTAGCGATGTCTTCCCTCTCTCTCTCTCGGGCACAAGGAACTCCGCAAATCCAGGGATTGGG